>VZTI01001779.1:252821-293199 GCA_013397865.1 Struthidea cinerea | reverse complement strand
AAAAAAAAAAAAAAAAAAGCCCAACAAGTCCCAGAAGTGTTTTTCAAAGCAAAGGTAGGCCAAGATAAGTTCTATTTTTCAAATGTTAAGTTAAAGGCTCTCCTGGTAATAGGCATTAAATTCTCAAAAAAGAACTAAAATTCTGTTCCTAGCTCAATTGCTTCATTCATAGCTGTTCTTTTTGGTCTTAATCTTATACAAAGGGAAACTACTGGTGTGATCTACCTGTATTTGCTACCATTTTATTGATCCAAATCAACCCCAGACCAATCCTCCTCTACACATTACTCATCTGTATTGCATTTTCCACAAACCATATTCCACAAGCCAAGGGCATGAAGGGTGCCCTGCAGCACAAGATATCCACATGTAGTGCAAGGACATCTACCACCTATTTTATCTGAGCAGTGCTGCACCATCAAGGTGCCAGTGAATTGTAGGATCATACACAGGTAGAAAAAACCAGACCTACATTCTGACCAAAAGATGCTGTAGTACAGCTTGGAAGTGAATCACAAGAGCTTAAGTGATTAAGTGCTGCAATCGTATTAAAGACCTTCCCAAATCACACTGCACTCGTGTGCAGGGCACGAAACAGCCTTTGCTGACTCCACTGCATCCACAAGCAGAAATTGTATCTACCCCAAATAATCTGTTTGTTCCCATTTAGACAAGAGGCTACGAGAGACAAGCTTTACATAAGCACCTCAAGCTATTTCAAGCAACATGTTTACTATTTACAGAACACAATCTGAATGAACTTCATGAGCCAGTACTTAACCTACTTTGGCCAGTGCAGCCCTGCGTCGTGGTTTGACGCTGGCCCAACACCAGGCACCCACGAGAGCCACTCGCCCACCCTCCCCTGCCACAACTGGGCAGAGGAGGGAAAAGGAAAAAAAAAAAATTAACGAAGGCTTCATGAGCGAGGTAAGGACCGGGAGAAACACTTCAAGGGCGAAACAGGCTCAACTTAAGTTGCGACCTGAATTTATTACTAACAGAATCAGAGGAGGATATTGAGAAATAAAATAAGCCCTTAGAACACCTTCCACCCCCATCCCCTCCCCCTTCTCACCGACAGCGCAGGGAGACGGGACACGGGGGTTTGCTCAGCTCAGCACCGAGATTCCCTTCCGCTGCTCCGGGAGAGGAGTCTTCCCCCGTGAGGCCGTGGGGTCCCTCTCACAGGAGACAGCTCTTGTGAGCTTCCCCGGCGTGGGTCCACTCTCACGAGCAGCAGTCCTGCCAAACCTGCTGCAGCGTGAGCCCCTCCCACGGGCACACAGTCCTCCCAAAACTGCTGTGCCATGGATCTCTTCCCACGGGGTGCAGTCCTCCAAGGACAGGCTGCTCCAGCCTGGAAGCAGGGGCCTCTCTCTCCACCGGGTCTTCCACTGGATCACNCACAGCCTCCTCCAGGCATCCACCCGCTCCGGCACGGGCACCTCCCCCAGGAGCTGCGGGTGGATCTCTGCATCCCCCGTGGACCCATGGGCTGCAGGGTGACAACCTGCTTCACCATGGTCTGCACCATGGTCTGCAGAGGAATCTCTGCTCCGGCGCCTGGAGCACCTCCTGCCCCTCCTTCTTCACTGACCTTGGTGTCGCCACGTTGTTTCCCTCACATGTTCTCACCTCCTCTTCTCTGACTAGAATCCAAAATCTTGTGACTTTGTTTTGATTTTCTTCTTAAATAAGTCATCCCAGAGGCGTGACCAGCCTCTCTCATTGGCCCAGTTTTGGCCAGCAGCATGTCCATCTTCAGAGCCATCAGCCACTGGCTCTGCCGGACATGGTGGGAAGCTTCCAGCAGCTTCCTCACAGAAGTCATCTTTGTGGCCCCCCTGCTACCTAAAACCAGGCTGCACCAAACCAATACACCCTGACTCACAGGGCAGGCACCCTGTGAGCTTAGTGAGGGACTTGATATCACTTCTTTATCTTGCACATGCTAAAACAGCAACCTGGGAGAGAGCCTAACACAAGGGAGCAGCTCCTTCACTACACTACTCACGTATTTGACAACACTGTCTTTTTTTTATGTCCATTCTTGATTTCTAGGTACAGCAGTGCAGCTTGGGAACATTAATGCATTTTGCTGGAGCATAATCGAAGTGAACAAGTTTACTGTAACTATGCCTAACAGGGCATAATTTGAAATCTTCTGGACAACAAGAATTCAAAGAATTAATGAGAATGCTTCCATGCTTATTTTGCTTAAACTTAATGAGGTCACAATATGGCTAATTCATAAACCTGTCCACATACTGAGGTTACCATCACAGTAACCTCAAAGGGCAAAAAAGAGCCATTGCCTGGTAGTTCTCAGACTGCAACCACACATTTTGTTACCCTGGTTTATATACCTGAATAAAATAATTAGTATTACAGCTCACCCTTGTATCTATTCACACTGGCTTCTACAAACTGGCCTCCACAAAAGGAAACTCAAGCGGATGCAGAGATTGCACAAGAGAGATCAAGAGTTACCAGGAAAGTCTCTGTAATAAAAGCAGCAGTCACCTGACCCAAGCTCAATTGCAACACCACTATGTGCTCTGCCCTTGATTAAGTACTGCCTCCTCCTCCCACCCTTCAGGGAAACACATCCACCCCCACCATTCACCTCTACTTTGTGTGTATTTTTAAACTGCTGTGGAAGTCACTACCAACTAGTCCCTCTCCTTATTCTCACATGTAAGTGATACTAATTTTGCTGTTTTGGTCAAAGTTGACACCTTTGACTCATTTGTTCACACTCACCTTGTGAGAAGCTCTCCTTACTATATAAAGCCACTACATCACTGATCTGCAGCATAAAGGTAACAGTCAAAGCAATTTTAGCTCAATTTACTTTAAGGATCAAAGTTATCCAAGTGTTTTGCCTGTTGAAGAGCTTAAACGTCACAAAAGACTAAATCAAGCGTTCAGGTGTTGCAGGCGATAAAGAATTGTTTACAAAAATTGAACTGTTGTATAACACTGGAAGTCCAAGATACAGGGTTTAAAAAGCAGATTATTAACAGAAAGTAGCTCTATCAGTAGTTGCCAGAGTTTGATGCACACTCTGAAGCCCCCAAGATGCACACTGTCAGGAGCCAGGCCATGCTGGAGGAAGTATCACATTGCACATTCATTGTTCCTGCATCCCTCAAAGCAGCTGTTCTGGTTGGGCAGGGTGCCAGCTACAGCTTTGGCCTGACCTGGTGTGGCACTTAGAATCTCTCTCAGTCCCAAGAAAATCCAGTACTATAAAATCCAGATGACTTTAAAGCATTTCTATGAAAAGAAGCATCCTGTGCTAGGAAATTACAACTTCAGTCCCTGAGTTACTTGACTGTTTAGAGACCCTTAAAACTCTTCACTGTGCTGTCTTATCAGTCCAATGTTAATTAATGCGTGAGATGCCCTAGGATTCACTAGTTGGAAATATTACTTATGTGGATAAAGCCAGGTGTTTGGTATTAACTATTTAAAAAGACCAAGCACGACTTCAGAGAAAACACAAATAGTTTGGGCTTTTTAAGTATGATACCAGGATCATTATTTTTTGGAACCTCATGCCACCACATTGGGGGAGGAGTAACACAAGAATGTTGAACACCAGAAAAACTTCAAACTACAGCATGTTGTTTGATCTAAAACAGAATTAAATCTCACTGTCACAGTAAAATTTGCTTACACACTAAAAAACATGTGCAACCTCTTGGCTGCTCTTTCCTTGTCGCACCTCAGGATCAACTGACATAATTCATGAAGCAGAACATTGGAAAAAACTCAGCAGTTTCCACTTCAGCAAAGAAACATTTCTCATACTGCAGTTAGCAGTCTAAACACCACCTTGACTCATTCTGTGGCAGCCTCTGAGAGCGGATTTGCTGCGGGAAAGCACAAGCCCAGAGAGGCTCTTTGCCACACGCAGGCATCTCCAAATACCAGGGTGACGGGATGTCTGCTGCCATGAAGGAAGGCCGACACTGCTCACTGGAGCCAGCTTCTGATTTGGGTGGTTGGGAACAAATGCTCAGCAAGCACAGACACTGCGTTCTGCTGTGCTACAACTCCTACAGTTCTTCTTGCACACAAAACTGAATGGAGAAAATAATTTTGAGCCTTCAGGGGCTGAAAACAGCTATCATATTTTGTTATCTTTTCCTACAGTCTTTTCCACTTGTTTTAACAGCTGTCTTCATGTCCTAGAAGCTCTGATGTTTCACAAGTTTGTATTTTCAGCTTCTAGTCCAGAAAAAGATCCTTCCAGAATTTAGCACTATGTGAGAGCTAAGCAGTGGTGTACAGCAATCTGCCCGAACACTTCAATCTCTTTCTACGTATGTGAATCACTCACTTTACTGGATATTAATGTAGCATTTTCCACGAGAACTGAAGATATGGCATATGCCTTCCCAAGAGGGCACGAAAGCCTAAACCAGAGGGGGAGTGTAGTGAAGTGTGAAGGACTGTGGAAGAATAAAACAAAGTCAAAGTACATAGAAATAAACAGTTTATGGTATTAAGAGGTGCCCAATTTCTTTACCTCTCTTAAATAATGGCACAAATCAGAATATTAAAGAAGCAACCGTGAAGGAGCAAGCCATGAACAAGTACAGAAATTAAGAATAGGCAGAGATAGATTCATAATCTCAATTTTTCATCAGTGAATTCTGAACTTAAAAAGCAATGACAATGGAAACTTTGCTTTCAGAATTAGACTTTTGATTTTCTAGCACTAATATTTATCAAATTATCAGGGACTGAAGCAGCAACCAACAAATACGTTTTCAGAACTCAAAAACCAAAAAAACCAGTTCAGTAACGAAAAAAAGCCCAAAACAAACAATAAGCAACACCAAAACAAAAACAAGAAAATAAAACACATCAAACCAAAAAACACTTTTCATCCCCTTCTGCCTCTAAAGCTTCACCCAACCACAGCTGTTCAAGATCTTCATTCAGATATAACAGCCCTTGCTTCAAGCTAAAGTAAATAAATCATTTAGTGCTGATAAATACTGATTTGAGAGAATTCCTTGCTGAGAAGGAACTCAGCAACTTTAGCAGGTGTTTATGTCAACCTCTCAGGACACCAGAGCATTGGCAGAGATGTCTGCAGCCCCAAAACTTTCATCTTCAAGCAACTGTGGCTCCAATATACCAGTTTCAGATCTATCATAAAGCATATCTGCCCAGTGTTAAATTCTGCACAGGTACTATTATCTAGCTGCTGACCTGGTTTTGAGCAACTACTTGATAAATTGAGCTTTTTAGAAAGATTTGAGAACATCAAAATATTTGCAGTAAAGCTTAGAACAAAAATCCTTAAAAACACTTGTTTTCAACAGAGGCCTTTCATAAACTGACTTGGAAGTGAATTTGAAATCACAGAAAAAGTATTTTTGGAAACAATAAAGAGTCATCAAGATACATGAAAGGAAGGTCTTACTGAACTTTCCCTAATGGTGGCCCTGATCTTCACTGAGCTATATGCAGATATAGGACACCATGTACGACACTTCAAAACAAGCCTTCTGTAGGTATTAGTTCATGATATTTTGTACAGCAGTAATTTTGTTTAAGACCACAATATAAGTTCCACAGCATATACATCTGCCAGGATTTGGGGCATAGAGGGAAGGTAAGATATGAAGACTTTTAACAATACAATGGGTAAGCAAGTTGTCATTCCAAAAAACCCCAATATTTCTCAGAAAATTAATTCAATTTTTACTTCAAATGTTTCCAGTACTTGCCTAGTTTTTAAACAGATGTTTCCATTAAAGTTTAGCATGTTTGGAAATGGATGTATTTCCAAGCTATACTCTGTGCCTTTGATTAAATACACAGTAGTATCTTAATAGGAAGATTCTACTGAAATAGTTGGAAAAAAAACCATCAGGCCTTAACACTGCAGAATGAACTTCATTGCATAAACTACTCAGCTTATCACGAAATCATCATTTCAAAATAGGTCTTACAGGAAAAAGCAGTCAAGACTGGTTGAATATTAGTCTCATATACAATTCTACAGCAAATCTAAACAGCCAAAAACCTTTCTATAGACATGGGCTGTAACAGGTTCCTTCCATACACACTGCTGTATGGATTATTTAAAAAGTGTAAGATCTGAGCAACTGAAGCTATTCTGTAGCCTGAAATATTGCATCTCACCTCCACAGCTTGAAGAATGCAAGCATCACGTCTAGCCAAAAAAGGGGCACGTTTTAAATTTTACATAAAGAAACCTGTATTAGACCACACAGGCAGTTGAAAGGCAAATCCAATAATACTTCTGGTCTAGATTAGCAAACTAATCCCAGCAGTGATTAACACAGAGAAACAGGTAAAATCTGATTAGCTAACTAGTAAACTTGCACCTTAGCCAAAACCCAGAACACTGTCTAGTCATACCTAGAACACAAGTGGTTACCAACCTTGTCAATAACAGATTGTTCTACCCCCACAGCTTCAGCAAAAAAAATTTGTATTTTTAAAGAGGAAAATCCTTTAAGATATAAGGAAGCTGTTTTATAGAAGTAACAAGGGAAGGACCAATGTTATCATAGAGACCTTTAGCCAAGTCGATATAAATTAGTTAGCATCAGACAGTTCCAGTATCTTACTGGTATTTCTCCCATGTATTTTGATGTAAAGCCTACTAATACTGGGGAACCACAAACTGGAAGTTTTAGCCAACACTCCGTTCTATTCAGCTTTTTGCACAGTGCATCACATAAAGGGACACTGGTGCACAACTATGTCCTTTCCTTACATTTTTACTGCTACTTTTGCAAACTGCCTCCTCCCCGCTACTCGTAACAGATCTATCACACAAGCCTTTTGTGTCTGGTACCTACTGACCAGTAGGGTTGTATTCACAAGCACAAAGTGTTCTCTGACCGTAATGTTAGATTCGGTTTTACATTTTGAACTGCAGCACTCAACTCTGTGGACACAGAAGCTCCAAAAAAACAAGCTATGTACATGCATTTGTATTACATGCAAAGTATAGGCATGAACTGAAGTTTCCTAGTTCTTGAATCAGCACCTCTGCTCTCGTGAGGGGGGAAGTAGAATTCTGAATAAAATTCTTGAGTAAAACTCCCCTCCATTGAGCTGGAGCACCTGCAGTCGCCATATTAGAATACTATCTCTTTCTAACTGCTTATTAGCAGCTTCTTTAGTTAATCCATTTATACAGGGGTTTGCTTGCTCTTATTTAGGTTTATGGAATTACTCAAACTAAGGGGAGGCTTAATCAAACAGTTGCACTAAGATTACTCAGAAATCATTGCATTTGGGAACACAAATTTATACAGTGGTATAAATTTTTTTGCTACCATGTCTACTCCATTCCCCATGGCTTCCTTGCTTTTCAAAAAGCAAACCATTTTTCTGTGGCCTCTGCTTTAAGCACCTTTTCAGAGCTCTCAGCATTCTATATTCAAGTAGAATGGACTTCAAGAACTGGATTTCACAGGCAAAATATAAATTGCTTTAGGGTATAGCACTGGCAAGTACAAGCAACCTGCTCTCCTGCTGAAGGTGATAGATATAGGGCACAAGCAAATCTGCAACAGCTACAAATTAGTGCCGCTGATCTAGAAACAGCCTTTCTGCAAGAGCTCCCTTCCCACACCGAGGAAAGTAAAATCTCACCCGTGTCATTTTAAAAAAGTCTAACGATGGCCTGTTCCATCGTACATCCTCCTCCCGTCTGCGCTTCAGCCGGCTTTTCTTTTCGTTCAGGACGCAGGGCTGCGAGCGGCACCTCAGCAGGCCCTGCCGCCGGCTGAGCTCGGGTGTGGAGGTGGGAGTGCTGTTGGCTGAAGGCATGAGATTTCCTGTCTCGGTGATGTGCTCCTGGGAGAGGGAGAGGCGGCGCCTTGGGTTAAAGTCACAAGGGCCTCCGGAATTCCAGCGGGTGCTGGAGCTCGTGCTGCCCTCGCTGCTGTCCACGAACCCGCTGCTGGCAGAGGAAGGTCTGGGTACTGGAGAGGTGTTGAAGCTGGTGATGGTGAAGACGTTGTTTAGGGACAGGATGTTTTGTGGCAGGCTGATGCTTGTGCTTCTCTGCAAGGTGGCACTTCCATGGCTGTTGCAGCGTTGCAAGGTAGCGCTGCCGCCGCTGTTACAGCGTCTCTTTGACACAGGAGTCCAAACCTTGGAGCTGCCCGGCTTCCAGGGTGACCGGCAGCGAGCCAGCTCGTCCGGCTCTGACAGGGACCTGCAGTGGCGCTTGGTGGGCGGTGCCAAGGGCTGACCCGAGTTTTCGTTAAGGTTTAATTCGCTTATCCATCCTGACACCATGGATGTGTTGGAAGATTCCTGCTGCCACGGCAGACTGCCATTGCTGGCAGCGCTGGTGCTGAATGGGCACACTGGGAAAGGGTAAGCTGAATTCCTGGTTGTGTCAGGCTGGATTGGGTAACCCCCATTTAAAGCTTTCCAAGGACTGTCTTCTGAAAGCAAAAAAAGATACAGGAAAAAGATGAAAAGGGAAAGAACCATTTGCTTTAAACCTAGTTTAATGTATAGCCATCAAAATCATGTTTAAAAGGCTGAGCCATAAACACCCAGCTCTTAATCAAAATTTCACGCTAAAAAAAAAGATAGAAAATTCAAAAAACAAAGACCAAAGTATTTCAGGAACCAGTCCAGGCATTCCAATGTGTAAGTACCTTGTTAATATCTTTTCCTTTATACTGAATAATTACAGTATGTGCTTTTCAGTGAGCAACAGGGACAGTTTCCTAGTGCACACACATACCACAATTAAATCACATAACAGCGAACAACCTCAGGTACAACCAAAACAGATTAACAGTGTGAGAAGCCATCAGGGAATTTTTTTTTTTTTAATGCAAGAGCAGGATAATCTCTTCAGACTGCTGTTCATTTAGCTCTTACACTTTTCTATTAAGAACACCTTAAAGAAAACTTGCAAAGGGTGTTCACATTCTCCGGTCTGAAAAGCTTTAAATTAGAAACAGTATAAAGTTAAATCAAATTGAAGACTGTTGCCTTCCCCCCTTACACTCTGAATATAAGAAAAAAACCCCAAATCTTAATTCAATGCATAAAATAAAGTATCCCTTAAGAACCTCCTGCAAGTTTTACTGTGAATGCAGACATAGTGCACAACTTCTCATCTGAAGTGGCAATGCTGGGTTAAAAGCAGTCTGCCAGTGCAGCCTCTCACTCTTTTGTGAAGTGTTTCTTTGAGAACATTCTGCACATTTTACAGCTGTTCCTCTACATTATACAATGAAGCGTAAGAAGAACTACAGCAGACTTTGGATTTGCAAATTGAAAAGCAGCAAAACTCTTGGCCAGCTAACAGTGCTTCATGCTTGGTTAGAAAATTTGCTAATTTAAACCAATTAGCCAAATAAGTTTCACTTATCCTGGCTTTAAAGAAAGAACATTTAAAATACCCATTTTTTTCCCCATACACCTATTTTAAGAACCTAGATAGAGCCTAAACACTAAATACTAGTATATTCTTATGGTTGACTTTCTAAACTAAGTCTTAGAGTAATCAACAGCTAAAAGATTTGCTGAGTAGCTTTAAAAGTTGCAAACCCAAATAGTTGTACATGTTACATGCCCAAAGTATGTCATGGATTATCCTGTTTATTTGGATCTTATTTAAAGAACACCCTATTGTCTCAAAATCATTTAACTGTGCAGACAGCTGGCCTATTCAAACATGTTTTATTAGAATTCCTCTATCCTTCCTCCTCCATTCTTTCAGATGGGTACAGCCACATACTGTGCTTTGCCTTAAGCATGCAAGCTCTGCAAGGCAGGGACCATCCATAATTCAATGCAAGTCAAAGAGCCAACACAATGGGATCCAGCTAATGTTTGAAACTCCTAGCATCTACTGTAGAACAACTTCCTAGCTTGGACTTGCCTGATTTTTTAAAATCCTTAGGAAGTTTTCTTCCAGGCTGGGAGGCTTATTTAAAAGTTTAATGTAAAAAAAAAAGACAAGAGTTGAACCCGTGTTTTAATTGTTTACATGGCAGAAGCACCTAATCATTTAGGCTGGAAAATAACTCTAGAGTTCAGAGTCCAACCATTAACTTAACTCTGCCAAGTCCACCACTAAACCACGTCCCAAGTGCCACATCTATATGTCTTTTAAATACCTGCAGGGATAGTGACTCCACCACTGCCCTGGGCAGCCAGTTTCAGTGCTTGACAACTCTTCAATTGAAGAAATTTTTCCTAACATCCAGTATAGGCCTCTCCTGGTGCAATTTGAGGCCATTTCCTCTTGTCCTGCCACTTGTTATTTGGGAGAAGCCTTTCCCTCATGCACTAGACAGGTCACCTTGTTAGAGAATGAAACCAGGTTGGTCAAGCAGGACCCGCTTTTCATAAAGCCCAGACTGACAGTCCTGTAGTTCCCCAGATCCTCCTTGTGACAGATGGGTGTCACATTTGCTGACCTACAGTAACCTGGGACCTACCAAGTGAGANGGACCTCCCCAGTGAGCCAGGACTGCTGGGAAATGGAGAGTGGCTCCGTCCATGAACTCCCTCAGTCCTCTCGGGTGGAGCCCATCAGCCCCACAAACCTGTGTGTGCCTAAGTGATGGTAGCAGATCTCTGACCATTTCCCCTCAGATTATGGAGGCTTCATTCTGCTTCCTGTTCCTGTTTTCCAGCTCAGGGGGCTGAGTACCCAGAGAACAGCTGGTCTTGCTGTTGAAGACTGTGGCAAAGAAGGCATTAAGCACCTCAGCTTTTCCTCATCCTTTGTCCCTATATTCTTCCCTGCATCCAGTAAAGGATGAAGATTCTCCTAAGCCCTCCTTTTGTTGCTGATGCATTTATAGAAATATTTCTAATTGTGTTTTATGGCAGTAGCCAGATTAGGTTCTTGCTGGACCCTGACCCTTCTAATTTTCTCCCTGCATAACCTCAAAAAATCCTTGCAGTTCTCCTGAGTTGCCTTCCCCTACACCTCCAAAGGTCAACTCTCCTGGCTTGTTTTTTAAGCCTTGAGCTCCAGCCAAAGCTCTCTGTTCAGTCAGGCCAATCTTGTTCCCCACTGGCTCATCTTTCAGCACATGGGATAGCCTGCTCCTGCACCTTTAACATTTCCTTCTTAAAGCACATCCAGCCTTCCTGGACTCCTTTGTCCTTCAGGACTGCCTCCCAAGGGATTGTGTCAACCAACCTCCTACACAGGCTGAAGTCTGCCCACCAGAAGCTCAAGGTGGCAGTTCCCCTAATCTCTGCCTCCTTATTTCCCCAAGGATCAAAACCCCCAGTCAATGTGCCCAAGGCAGCCTCTGACCACATTACCCACCACTCCTTCCCTCTTCAAACCCAGCAGGTCCAGCAAAGCTTGAATCTGTTTGATCTCACTCATCAGCTGCATCAGGGAGTTTTCTTCCACGCAGTCCAGGAACCTCCTAGACTGCTTCCTCTCTGCCGTATTGTACTTCCAGCAGACATCTGGTAAGCTGAAGTCCCCCACGACAACAAGGACTAGTGATTGCGAGACTTCTCCCAGCTGCTTACAGAGTATTTTGTCTGTCTCTCTTCATCCTGTTTGGGTGGTCTATAAGAGACTCCCACCAGGATACCTGCCTAGTTGGTGATGCTATTTAAGATAAAGCACCATTTGCCTTTGAAACCTCTCACAAACCAAGATTCACATTTTATGAGGAATCCCACTGAGCAAATAAAAGTCCTCCATGCTCAGAGAAAACATAACATGCAAAATTTCAAGTCCACCCCTTAATAAGGCAGTACAAAGTTTACATATCAATAACTGGAACTTTTGCTTTTGCTAGATAAAACTTATTCTAATAGGACCAAGGGGGAATAAAAGCAAATAACACTTCTATGAGGGCACTGGACTTCAACTTATGGTTTGCGTCATGCTGTATGTTCCATGTGGCAAAGAACAGAATAAGGTGTACAAAGATTTCTACTAGCTGAGAAATCTGAAGATGTTTAACATGAAAAACAGCATTTTTGTGCTTCTGTATACCAATGCAGATATTGAACAAAAAAAAAGTGTTACAAGGGCTTTTTACTATGCAAAGCAGATCACAAGTACAAAACTAACAACCAGCTATTCCCAGTATTGTTCAAAGACCAGCTTAAACCAGCAGGCTCTACAGCAGCATGCTCCATCCCCCTCACCTTATTTACAAAAGAAAGGCTGCTTGCTATACCAATTACCTCAGTAAAACACAGCTAAGGTTTCTGAAGAACTTACCATTGATTTCGAAAGGGAACAAGCTGCCACTTTTGTTCAGCTTCTCAGATGAGTACTGAAATCAATCAGAAAAAAAACTTTTAACTGTAGAAAGAGTCAGAATTCACTTCAAGGAAACTGCATGCAGTTTTTAGTTTTCCTGTATGTGCACTTAACAATGCCTTTAAAAAGATGGGGTTTACCCATGTATCTTGAAGAAATTCCTGAACAGCTGATCTTCATAAATAAAGCCTCTGGCATCTAATTATTTATAATGTTTTCTGATATACTGCTAAGTATTAAACTGTTTCAAGAGTTACAACATTAGCCCATGTGAATAAACTGGAAAATTAAGAGTGATAATTCATCCTTAATGAAAAAGCTTTGATCCAATTCTCATTTCAGTAGAAAGGAAATTACAATCTGGCAGTTGGGTTTCCATTTTCAATCTTAAGGCTAGAAGGCAAAACACTTCATCTTCAGCTAAGAGACAAGAATAGCTTTATCTAAATTAAATATACAAGCTCTTGAGGTTCACCACCATGAACACTGTTCCAATCAGGCTTTATTAGTATTTTACATTTTCTTATAATCAATGCAGTGACATGTTTTATTTCTTCAAAGTAGAAAAGCCATTGAAAAAAAAAAATCTTTCCTATCCCCAAAACATCTTTTGCAGACTGACTGCTTTTTAAATCTCAGCTTATTGGTGGTGGTTCCCTACTCAGAAACAACATAATAGCCATGCTTAAAACAAGGTTTGTGTATAAAGGCCTTCAATTAAGCCTCATCAGTAGCATCTGCACAGTAAGACAAGTTTGTAACTAATTTTACCTAAAAAATTACTACAAAGGCATCCTTAATAGTCTAGATTTCTCAGACAAAGCATAGAGCTTGCAATCCAGCCTCCTATAAAGGAGCTATAAATAAGTGGCTCATAGCTCCATCAGCCCAAGGGTCATTATTCACTCCCCCACCACCACCTCAGGATGGAGAGGAAGATTGCTTTAAAAAAGAGCAACACACTTTATGTGAACATTGTTCTTTGTGTATAGCCAAAGATGATAGCATTGTACATATGCTTCCTTTCCAGATACAAAGTCAATTTTTAAACAAACATCCTTGGGCTACAAAGCTTTTTCCTTTTTTTCTGTACAGCAGCACATAGTGCTAGTGACAACTTTATATCCCTGAGCCCCACAGAGACAAACATTGAGCTGTGGTAATATTCCCTTGGTGTTATTGTTTTAGAGGTAGGAAATAACAGAACAGATGAAAGGATAGGACAGGAATGAGATTTTTAATCTTATTTTTTATCAGCATCTGCATATGAGACAATCCATTTTATTTTTACTTTCCATTTGCATCTGCAGATGCATTTATAACCTCCTTTTAAAGAAGCTACTTTAAGTAAACAGCAGAACCCCGAGTTTAAATCTCCACTGAATTTGCTATTAATTCGACCAATTCAAACCATTTGAAGTCTGCAACTTGCCAGTTTCATAGTAGTATTCACATTTAAAAAGCCAGTATCCATCATTTACTCTAATCAGGTACCAGCTTCATGTGAAACACAGGAGCACATTAAGGTAACAGTAGCTACATTTCAGCTGTCCTTGAAGGGGAAATGGACAAATTAGAGACTAAAAGATAAGGTCTTCCAACAAATTCTTCCTTTCCAACTTTCCCCAAATGAAAGGCAACACCAACCTATTCAACTATCAGATAGTAGCTAAGAAGATGTGTTCTTGGAACAAAATTCTGTGTCAAAAAGTCTTGTAGCTAAGTTATCCTGAACCAGATGAAAAGGGTAGAAAGATGACTTAGTATAAGCATAATAGTTAGGGATGTTTAAAAGACTATTTATTCACAGAGGCCAAGATATTCAATGCTTATAAGGAACAGAACCTCAAGCACAATCCTATGTGGCAGTGGATGCTTAGTTTTTACAGTTTTCAGCCAAATGCATCTTTAACAATGTTCTCTTCATTAATGTCCAACTTATTTGATTATCTGCACTTTTACCACCTTAAAAAGCCTTGTCCATCAGGTAGACACTAAACTACTTTGACAGCTGCAGAGCACTGAAAGTATTTTCCAGGGGGAACATGGAACAAGTGAGATCACACACACACAGACTATGTGTCCTCCAGAGAACTGCAATGTTCTCTAACTCAGACAGCAACCTTGTCTTTACAGCTATTTCTGACCAGGTTATGGAGAAGTCAGTGCTCAGTGCCATGACAAAGCAGACATATTTCCTCTGCAACTTGGGATCATTTATTCAGAACCCTGTTAAGTCAAAAAAAAATTCTTTGCTAATTCTTTTGAGATTCAGACCAAAAACCTTAATATCACATGTGACATCACATGCTAAATGGAGAGTAAGCTACATTATTTCCAGCAAAAGCTCAAGGCACTGAAATAAGGGTTGAGTGACTAAGAGGCCAGTAAGTAACAAATCTCCTTTACAATATATGCTTGGCTTTCTGTAACTGAAACTAAAATACTTGGAAACAGTGTCTGCTGGTGTATTTTAAAGATGTCTGGAAGTCCAAATTTGAGTAGACACCGTCAGGCTGTAAATTCTTTAATAGAGGGAGGAATTTTTTTATCTGTACAGCATATGGCACGAGTCCCACTAGGTATTACTGTAACAGGGCACTGAACCAGTTTATCAGCTCTCCTGGGCTGGCCACACTCTACCCTCCCCCATTCATTCCCTTTGTGCTACGATCTACCTGAAGCTTCCTCAACGAAGACTTTTCAAGCATAGTCATAAAAGAAAGAGATTGCAATTGCTAAGAACCTTGACAGGGAAGTCTGCTAACCTCTGTGTGAAGGAAATCTTCCTTAGAATAAGGCCAAGTTACTCAACAAGGTCACTTTCCTGAAGAGGAAACACATCCATCTCACAACTACTGCTTTTTGAATAGATGTTAAAACATCCACCAAGATCTCATGCCTCTAGAGAACTTATTAAGGAAATAATGGCATATTTTAAGATAGACATGCAAAACAATGAAACTACAAGTTTCACCTGAGGTTGGAATTGTTTGCTTCATGCCAAGAAGTGGATCTACTTTGAAATGCTTATTCACAAATAGAACCTCTTTTGTGCAGTTGGAGAGACTATGCTCAAAAGGAAAGAAAACATGTGGTACAACATTTAGAACAATGCTGCAAGTTTCAGTCAGTTTTCTGAATAATAGCTGTTCTTTCATTAAAAGAGTCACTTGAAAAGACACCTAGTCTGAACTGAGTAAGTGGAGGAGCCGTGTAAGTGAGGCTGACAACGAATTATGATTTCATCACTAATTTTAAGTGTTCTTTGCTAGCAGAAGCCAACTGTAACAAAAATAATTCTGGCTGTTCTTCTACACTCCAATGTACTGCATTAAGAACTTCACAGCCTGTGCTATCCCTCCTCATTATTCTCAGAATGACAACTTCATCTTCATACTTTTAAAATTAATGGCTTTAATTTCAAGGCATTTTTTCCAGTTTCCAAGTATATTTGAGTTCCTCCAATTTATCAGCATCCTTTCCAAACCACAGGGAAGCCATTGTTTATCATTCAAATACTAATTTAACCACCACCATACAGATGTGACTCAGTTTGAATAGGCCATACCAGACCTCCATTTCTCTACCAAATATCCTCCAAATATGACTGGATATGAAATAGTGAGGAGGAACACTTTGACCTTTTCTCAGGATGTAAAGAAATTAAGTCAAGTCTTCTGACCAGTAGCTTTTCCTCTGAGGAAGTCAATCTAATTCTACATCTTTCAACACAAATAAGCCTTCACAAACCAACATGAGATTCTATACAGGAATATGAAAAAGGTACAAGTTTAGTCAGAATATACAGAAAAATCCAAGACTTTTGAGCTCTATGAAAGTTCTGAGAGTTCAAGGGAATAGAGACCAGCTATGGATTTAATTCTGCTGTCAGCCCATGAAAGACACAATGTGCTCACAGAACTTCTCTCCTCTCTTGTGAGGTAGTGTTGAGCAACAAGAGACACCACCTTGTGAGCTACAGTACCCAAATTGAGGAAAAGAGCTTGGGACAACCTTCCTGCTTCTAGAGCAGGTCACTCAGTCATTTTCCTGAAGGCAGGTGCAGGACAAGGCTGATCATGCACTGGCTGAATTACACCAGCCTGGAAAATTACCATGTCATTTAACAGAGCACTAAAAAGCTGCAGCCAGTATTTTACAATATAAAAGAGAGGTACTTGGTCACCACACAGCTTACACAACTGAAAAAGTGTACTATGTCCTATACATGTTGTCTTTATGCCCAGTTCGGCTGCACAGTAAATAGCTTTGAAAGAGCTATTCTTTTTTTCTTTTATAACCCTCATTCATGAGCTGTATTACAGAATAGCTTTTCCCCAGCTATTTTATCTACTTGTGCCAAGACACTTGAGCAGATGCACTGCACGAGGTATCACAAAACTGATAAGGTTTAACTACATTAACCCAGGCAAGAAAAGTTGCGTCTTAATCCTCAATCAGCCCACAATGAGGTTCACCACATGGTGTCACAGAACTTTGTGCCAGCACAAGTAACAAAAGGTGCAGGCAAGATCACTTCAGAATTGCTCTAAACTGCTGCTGCTGTTAGAAGAAACTACAGTATTAACCCAAACTTCTTGCCAAAAAGCCTAAATGTGCTAGCACTGATACCACACCACCAGCAGCAGCCTTCCTCCCTTAGTGAAATTTAGCAATTGCCTTCACCAGTGGAAAAAGCACTTTTTATCATCTCATGTTCACATTTTAGTCAGGAAGCCATCATTTACTTCCATGAATCCTTTTTAGTAGGGAGCAACCTACTTGCACACTTTTATTCACACTTGCTTCTCTATTTCCACGCCTCACTACGCAATTTCCACACTTTTTCAGGGTGCCACTGTGTACAAACAGAACCTGTTTCTGGCCTCAGAACCTATTTTCTGTAAGAACTAAAGCACTTACAAAACCAATTACTTGACAGATAAAAGGAGGAGAGGAACAGGAGAAGGGCGAGGACAAAACAACTGATGAGACATCATGTGCCATTTTCCACTCCACTTGTTCTTTTTCATGCTTTACTGTGAGTCCAGATAAGGACAGGAATAAAAAACAACCAACCTACAACACATTACAGCATGCCAACACACTCCTGTACAGACTGCACACGGTGTAAAAGCAGTAATATGTCCTCTGCTATTTGAGGTCTGCAGTCCAAAACCTACAGTGACTACTGGTAAAAAGACAGTTCAGTTCCCAGATTCATGCAAACTTTAGTACCTCAAAAACTAGAAGTTACAAGGTGCCACCATGTTTAGTTACAAACACTGCTACTGGTTATAGGTCATCATTGCCTTACACTCAGGCCCCAGAGTTTACTTAAATGACTTTGCCAGTTCACAGATACAGAAGAATCTCCTACAAACTGCATGTCCCAAGTGCTTCATCAAACCAGACAAAATAAATGCAAACTAAGTAAGAACTTCTCCTGAGAGTTAACACCATTTCAAGACCTTAAATCTGTCTTTCAAGAATAGCACGTATTTAAAGGGATGGCAAAATAAAAGTAAAAACAATTATTAGAAGAACGCTAAATGGACCTGCTACAGTTTTGAACATAAAACTGCTTGATTTATGTCTACTGTTAGATATCCTTACTGCACAAGGAACTGGATACATGAGAATTGCAGGTGCTTGTGCACAAACTCCACCACATTCAAGATACACTTCACCTGCTTTGGGCTCATAAGGAATAATAAGGAAGCAGTTCAGCTGTTTAAGTAAGTTACAACAGAGAGAATTTTAAAGTAACTGACACACTTCAGGTCCAATATTTGAATTATTTTTTTAATAAGTAACAGAACTAGAGTTGAACAACACCTTGACATTTAGTCAAATTAAGTTTTTTTTGTGTCCCACTGGAACCTTAAAGTTTGACCTACACAAGGGTGCCACTGTAATTAAAGTCAGTAGAACAAAATTAGTGCATTCCATACAGAACATGGTCTCTGGGCTCTCAGGTAGGCACCTGAAACTGACAAGATACTGTTCTGCATTACTCACTCTAGAGTAGATATTTCATTCACAAATGAGATGTGAAGAGAATAGATTCCTTCATGCCTGAATTGCATGCTTGAACCACACTACATACCCAGAGATTAAACCAGCAAGACTGCCACCATAAACTACACAGTTTTTCAGAGCACCAGGCACCTGAGACACTGAAGAAGCAAGTATCCACTCTACTTGCATCAACAACAGTCTGGCAGTAACCTGACTTTAACTGTATTTACTTGACAACCTGTTCTCCTTCTGCCCAGTGCTGATAGTTACCTACACGGCAGTCAGGGATTTTTATAAGTAAATACTCTTGTCAGATATAAAGATATCAAGCACCTGGTTATATGAAGTGAAGAAAGCTTCAACCCATACAAATACTTGTGGGTTTTGCTAGCAAAAAAAAGAATTCTGAGAAGCTTTGATAATTCTTTTCAGTTGTTAGAACACTATTTCTTGAAAAGAACTGGCTTTTTGCTATTTAAAATGAAGTAGCATGGCTTAGAAGATCATTAAAGCAAGAAAGCATGACTTCAAAAAGGGGCTAAACACTGAAGTTTCCCTTTTTATCTCCCCTTACAACTCTCACCCAACCTTGCAAACCAGTCCTAACCTAAATAGCTAAATTCTGGCTGATCCACAGTCTTGAATTTGTTATACAGTTCTGAGTTACTTGGCATTTCACATTTATTTCATGTTATTTTGGTAGATCCTTACCAGATTAATATTGTATGTTTTACAGGTCAGATCATCCAAGCTCTGGTTCTGCAGCTTTTCTGTTATTAGTGTTACCATGGTAGTTGTTCCTTTTCCACTGCTCACACAGAAGTGTCGGAGGCTCTTCAGTCTCTTCTTTCAATACTCATGAGCCATTTCTGTTCTGGTCTAGAATCTTGAGATTTATGCTTCCATCTTATTGCCAAAGTTTATTTTCAAATGTTGTCAGTGTATCATGTCTGGTTTCCTGTAAAATTGGATTAGAAGAAAGGAAAAAAGTCAGAAAAAATCTTGCATACATCATAATTAGTATTGTAGTAACACAACTCTTTATTTGGACTATTCCGTCAAGCAAGCTGATGGCCCGGCATTTCAGATTACACATCTCTACTCAAAGAATACTCCTATGTGAGATTTCACTGATTAAAATTTCAGAAAAAAGGTAAGACTCAATGGCAAAGATCAGAGTATCATTTGGCTGTTTCCTACTATTGAACTGATGCTACCTAGGAGTTTGATCCAAGGCAGATGGAAAGCTTTCCCCCATTTAAACTACTGATGCCCAAGCCAGGTATGTCAGAACAGCATCTGACGCAGGCAGATGCCCATCATACTGCTCTGCATGTTTAACACTACTTGGCATTTTAAAGCATTTTACCATAGTTTTTCATCACTAACCCCTTCTTAAGAAGGAAAGTGGAGCAGTGGGTAACAAACACTATACCCACTTCCCAAATCATCGGCTACTTTTAATACCTTGCCCTAGGGTTTTTTTCAGGTTTGTTTTTTTTTTTTAAGGTTACATAATTGCTACCTGTCAGCAAACACCAGATCTCCTAACCAGGACAGACTCCCATACACACAAAAGTATCACAGACAACAGCTTTGATATCTTTCTTCTGTGAGCAGTCATCTAAATCAAAAGCACTAGGTTCATCAGCTACCTCTTTTTATCCTAAAAAATCCTCTACATTTCCTCCCCCCCCACCTCTCTCTAGTGACCTGCATTAACCACTCCTGATTATTGAAGCTGGTCAAGCATATTCAGGGACCACTTATGGAATATAAAGTGGGAAGAGATCCTCATAGAGGTATTTCCAAATTTAAACATGAGGCTTTGGGAAGGAACACTGATGCTGCTAGGACCACAAGTTTACTCACATTTTCTAGTTTTAACATCTACAGTTTAAAAAAAGAGGCAGAAAATTATTTTCAAATAATGTTTCCATAAAATATTGCCTCTTCCACACTACTAATTAGCTGTTTAAATAACCAGTAGTAGCAAGGAAAAAAAGCAACTTGAGGCTATGAGTCAAGTTAAACCCACTAAAAACTAAGATATTAATAGTCATAATAGTGATGTTAGACTATCTTTTAAACCTATTGCCTTTAAGTACTCCTCTAATATGATTTTCATATGCTAACCATGCACTACTTCACCTTCGCAGCAGTCTGCTACACAGCAGCCTCCTTCAGCCTGAGAGCTGTCCCACAAATACAACTCCTACCCAACTTTTGGCCATGTTCTTATATCTACTTTTTTTTTTTGCTGTAAGATAGCATGCATAGGAATGCTCTTCCACCACAAATAATGCTACCCAGATAGCTGAAAATTCAACTGGTCTGTTTTTACCACATATGACCCATCTTTCAGGAAAGCACACAACAACTTGAAATATTTACATCTTGTTCTGAAATTACACCAGTCAAATACTAAAAAACCCCCAAGTTCATACACTCACTGGTGAAAGTTGCACATACACTGTTCAACGTGAGCAGTCAAAGCAGAGCATGGTTCATGAAATACTGAAGCTAAGTTTGACGGCAAGCACGTGAGCACAGCAGTATCTCGAGCAGCACAATCAAACACTGCTGTGTCCCTTTTAAACCTGGTGGAGTTAAAGTAAATCTGGAAATCCAGAACAGAAGTCACACAAAAGGCTGACTGGAGGTCAGAAGCTGCTCCTTTACAGATTGAAAACATACTGAACAGCTTCATAACTGGTGCAAAGACTTTCAGATCTATGTTAAGGATGAACATTTCCACAAGTAAGAGGCTACTACTAAGAATCAGCTGAAAAGTTCAGCAGATGCTTCATTACGTCTATTTGGAAGGGCCATAGAAGAATTTCTGGGTTTTTTTTTTCCTCAAGGAAAAAAAATCAAAATCCAATAAAACTACCAAAGATGGGAGAAAAACTGATCTGTAATCAGTTAATTAGTTTTATTCTGCTTAGTACTTCAAATCTTCAAATGTTTCACTGCACTTTTAAGTCAGCTTAATATAAGCTAAAATAAGGAGAGACTAGACAGAATGATTTTAGACTTTAGTTAATGAACCAACTGAATCAAAGGATAAAGGGAAAGCAAATGAAATCACAGAAGCACGGCACTTTCAGAATCATGCTGAATTGTAGTCATCCACATTCATAAATCCTACCAGCTACTGAAAATTAATACTTGGGCACTGCAACCACTCAGGCCCTTTCTGACAGCATGGAACCCAATCAATTCTGAAACACAGGCAACATGGAAAATCCCCCACAAAAAGTTTCATTTTAGCAACTCACACTTACCAATAATCATTTTTCAAATGGAGACATGCTCCACTGACAAAGATTTTATTTTTAAGTAGGAGGCAGGGATGAAAAGGTGCTGTTGGCCAGAAAAACCTTCACTCATCTGCTCCCACTTTCTACTGCTCCCCGTCCTGAGCAAATTCCATTTCTTAATATGAAGCACAACCCTAATAGCAGAGGTTGTAGTTCAGATCAGAAGCATGCTTTGGAAGCGAATTCCCTTCTCATCTTTCCTAAATGTGCTTGATCTGTACATTGGCATTAACTGTTTTACACTAGAAATCTGTTCATACTGGGCAGTCCTTGTTAAGGATGATGCAATGAATGTTTAAGTGGTCAAAATGTCACCAACACACTTCTAGCACTGAAATGTCACCATCACACAGCTACCACTGAAAGCCATTCTAGGTTGCAGTTTGATGTACCTCAGCTGCCATCACAACTGCCAACACATTCTCTTCTCTGGCTATTTGTGGCCCACAGCAGTGTGCCAGCACAAGTGTTTCTGCTCATCACAGAGAACTAGATCAAGGAATTTTTATAGCTGGATAAAGCCAAAACACCTCCTTTTGTTTCTGAGAAATGTTTTCCAGCTGGATCAGCTCCGCAGCCTGGTTTGCCATGAACTGGACACAAATGCTTGTGTGGGCGCATTGTGGGATGCTGACACTGCTTGTCCAAGTACCTGTCCAACTACAGCGTCAGAAAAAAAAGAAATACACCACACAAGAAAGCCAGTTGACATCAGCATTTCCTACAGTGAGCCAGGCAGATTCTTCTTTAATTAGAAATTAGGCATCTCCTCCTCAAGCACAGTTTGAACATGTTTTGCTCCCATCTTCCTTCTCCAATTTGTACTTCTTTGACAGGTGAAACTTACCAGCTCAAAAGGATCTGAAATCACCCCTGCAGCCTCAACACCTTAACTCAGTGACCAGCCTCCTGGTTCACTCTGGTTGAGCTATTTATACTCCACAAAGAATTGCTTCCCTCATTTTTGCTAATCAATATTGGCTGACAGGAGACAAGAGATTCTTCAGAGTGACTCTAGCTTCACTCAACTGTTGTCATTTTAAAACTTTGTTATTACGTATTTGCAGGCTTTTTGTCCCTCAGTACCTCCTAGAGGAAAGCTTCTCATTTAATTTTCCTGCTTTTGAGGGTTTAGTTTATTTCAAGACTCTCTGCTATGGTATGTTTTTAATGGATCCACAGAGAGAGTAAGCTGTTTACCTGATGTTCTTTTTCCACCATGGTATTTTTCTAGAGCTGGTTAAAGGCAGCCAACGTTATTTTTCAGTCTCTCCTCATCATACTCTTTATACTTATCAGGCTGAATCCCGCTCAAACTGCTCAGCACTTCATACTAATTGGATTTTCAGTAATATAAACCATTTGACCATCCTTGTTAGGGCAACGAGGATGCTGCTGAATTTGCATGTTTTCAGCTGCCTCATGGCAGAGATCTTGGCACAATCCAGTCCTGCCCCGGAAGCACAGCCCACAGGTAACACACCTCTGCTGTCACCAAGTCTCCACTGGCAGCAGCAGGGCCAGGTGCTGCCAGTTCAAACAAGAATATCCTCTAAGCATTGAGCTACTAACAATAGCCCTTGGAGCTCCAAGTTGGATGGAGTCCTACAAGACTATGGCCATCTTTCCCTTAGCACACCATCCTTTGTGTAGCCTGATTGGATAGGATAGTGAGCAAGCCGAGACCTCCAAAATAAACATACACAACAAAAGATGTTACTCAGTCTCTGTCCTGGGAGAGACTTAATCTTCCTACGATCTCCTTGAGCTGGGGGGCAGAGGTGAGAGGTGGGGAGGAAGAGAAGTTATTTTTATTGTTGAAAGGTAGACTAATCAAAAGGAATAAATGGAATATAAAAATCAAACTCCAAATGCAAGCCAAAGCTAACATTCCTCACAGCTGGAGAATGAGCTGTGATGGAATCAGTATCACCACTGTCTATGCTTTAAAGTTCTTTTCTAGTCATTCTGAAGGCTGAGAAAAGTAAAGATTCATTATTGTATCTCTATAGTACTACTAAAGGAGAGAGGGTTTACTTCTTTAAAAGTTTAGCTACAAGTAGTAATGACTTGTAAAATCTCCGCCAAAATTAACACTGGAGATAGAACAGAAGTGCTCATGTCACGAATTCTGTATATTCTCAGCGACATCACTGATGTCTTTTTTGGGGAAGACTACTAAAAATACAGATTATCCAACCTCCCAGTCAATTAAAGGATGTCAGAGGCTCATTCAAGTATGACAAGCTACTTTCAAAGAGATGAAGAGTCCTGATGAAGAACACAAAGCCAATACAAAAAAAAAATCTCTCCTTGGCTCTAAGAAAGTAAGGCAGCCAGACTCATTTCCAACCCACTCCTCCTCCTCCTCCACTGCATCCTGCAGGACAAAATGTTCCAGCAACAGCTCATCTCGATGGGAAAATTTACATTTGTTTGAAACACTTCTAGCAATTTCTTCTCTGTTTCTGGAAGTTCTATCTTGCATAAAGAAGAGATCACAAGATTTTTAGATGATTTCCCCATAAGACAAATGTAGGTGTTTCTTGGTGATCACAATTCCTTTTTTTTTTTTTGCCTATGGCACTAAAATGACCTGAGAGAACAGAGAGGGTTGTTTCTTCTGTTACTTCTCATTATTTCCTACTCTTTGCTCCAAGTGCTACATGGAACCCTTATTACCAACAATCCCATACATGCACTTAGCCTGCTCCCAGCAGAAGAAAAGGATTAGCTGGAGTCAAAATTCCAATTCGGATAAGCAGGTCCTTTAAAATATTATCTCTGCTTCAGCAAGCCAAAGGAGCTAATAATCACTCCAGCAGTACTAACTCCAGATCTAGATGATTTTGCTACTAGACTCTAGATGAAAGGTGATGTGATTTTTTGCCTCCTGGCACTTTCTGAAGCATCCAAGAAGCATTTCAAAATTGAAACATCACACAAAACTGATCAAGTTTTAACAGAGCATTGTCTGTCCCATCCCACTTATGCTTGAAGCAACACTAAGCTGGAAGACCAGCCTTCCAGAAACTGCTAAGCTAATACTTTATGCCATCTGACAAAAGGCTACAAAATGTCTAGTTTTCTTGCAGTGCAAAATTCCAACTTCCAAAAGGGAAGAGAACATTCTATTTCTAAAAGTACACATATTATTTACTACAGTGCTAAGAAGTTCACAGAGAGGCTAAGCATTCCTTACAACATAAGTCCATTATTAATAACTTTTAGCTCAGAAAAGTTCTTGATAGCAGGCACTTAAAAGAGAATTATTTGGACTCTATCCTTTCCAGCACTAATCTGCAGTGTGGCTATTCTGCAAACCTTCCAAAACTCTGTATCAAGTAAAAAAAAAAAAAAAAAAATCAGTTTTAATTAGAAAGTTTCCTACAGCTATAAAGTTATCAATGTTTTGGGGGATTGGTACTAAAAGGGGACACCTCAATTTCCAACATATTATACTTCAGGAGTCCTCTCAATGCCATTAACTAGCACCCCTTTATTTTCTGATGTTCTTTACAAAGAGTTTTTAAACAGTGCATTAGAATAACAGTTTCTGACCAAAAGGGACAAAGAGAGGAGAGTTTATAACCCTAGTTTGTATTCTGTAGAAACTGTTTCACAACCATCTAGAAAATTGTTTAAATTGTAGTCATTCTCCAAGAAGGGTTCAGATGTGACAAAATAAAGGCTTAACACTACACTCTACACATTCTAGAACTCTGAACAAACAAACCAAAGAACCCAGTTCCAACATTTGCAATTTAGAGTTTCTCTAAAAAGACTGAAGACAGATTTCATGAGCTACAGAAACTCTTCACTTTCTCCATGCAGTGCTTTCATAAGCCAGTTTTCATTAGAAGGAAGCTCCATTATTATGAGGTGTTCAAGCTCCGATTCAGACTGACGAAACTCCAACACAAAACTCTAAAAAGGGACAAGAAAAATAGGCTAGAAGGCATCCTTTACATCAACTGATGGCCACTGGAGACAAGTTTTTCAGATATTCCACAGGCTCTGGAAGCACTAGGAATAACAAAAGCTCAAAACTTTCTGCTGAAGAACATATATCACTTAATAAATGTGCAACGTAGGACTATAGATCACCATTTTAAGGTCAAAACCTAGGATTTGGGTTGTTAATGTCTCCAGAGATAGACGAGAATAAATATTAGGTCCACTTACCTCAAATGCAGAAAATCACTCCTGAGCCCAGAACTTCACTGTTTCGACCCTAAAGCATCATCACTAAGACCAACTAGTCACTAAGGCAGCTGAGAAAAAATATAAACTGCTACCAAAATAAGGCTGCGTCCTACACACACACTTCTACTCCATCTTCCATGCTTCAGATGCAAGAGCTCCTATGAGAAGGAAGGGAAGCCTCATCCATGACATACAGCCTTTGGATTCCACTTTACTTAAAACAGACAGGTGATATGTTAGAAAGAGGTTAAAGGTAATACTTTGGTATTACCTTTGATGGTATGGTTTCCCTTCCTTAGCTGTACAATTCACCCAGCTTGGCCAAGAAACACATACAAAAAGGCCTAAAATAATTTAATACATTTTGATTACAAACAAAA
The DNA here is from genome assembly GCA_013397865.1 of Struthidea cinerea. Lineage (NCBI taxonomy): Eukaryota > Metazoa > Chordata > Aves > Passeriformes > Corcoracidae > Struthidea > Struthidea cinerea. The sequence continues at coordinate 266,977 of VZTI01001779.1, read as the reverse complement.
TATTTTACACTATAAACTGTTGTCTGTAATAAATATACCACCTTTTACTTCTCAAGTAACTGTCAGTGGTTTGGCTTTGGTTTTAAACCAAGATGAGAGTCTCCTTCCAGAAAGGAAAAAGAAGGGTGGAGATAGACAATGTTATATCTTTGTCACAGTTTATAAAGTACATTTCTCAAAGCAACAGAAGTGGTGAAGCAAGCTCAAGAGACTTTTTCCAGGTCATACCTAATTAAAGCAGGGAATATATCACTACAGAAAACTAGGGCTAAGAATTCAACTCAGCCAGAGGTTAAAGCATTTTTTATTGCCATGTCATATCAGTAAGACATCAGTCTCTCAGGTTTAAACCTGTCTTTCACACCTGAAGACCACCTAATACTCATATCACAGACAAGTCATCCTGCATCTTTTAAAGCATTTGTGTCAGATAGGACAACAGATGAGCTGTGCCTTGTGTCTGATGTTGTACAAAGATGCTGTTCCAAGATGCTTAGGTTACTTAGCTCTTTCCTAAAATAATCTACCACAATGACAGGCAAGGATTTCATTAATTTTGCTGAAGAATATTTACATCTACTCTGTTTGGAGTTCCATTTGAATGAGCCATCAGTGCTGGCCCACGACGACCAGTCATCTCCCTGCAATGTGAGACTTGGACTCTTTCTCCTCAGCCCTACTGCAGAAAGCCTGAGGCTACGATGTGATAGGGAGGAACAGAAGCCTGATCTACTGAGGCTTGAACACATGAACAGCAAGCCCCTGGCTTTTGTCATAATTATGAACTAAATGAGTTAATAGTCATTATTCCAAGACAACACTACTCAAACCAAGAGCTATTGCCTGCTTAAGCAATTCAGAACAAAACCTAGTGGGCAATCACCACTTTTTTACTGTAACTTTCAGTCTATACTACTAAAATCTCAAAGCTCAGGTCCTACACAAATTAGTTTCACCCCCACATACTGCTTTTATAAATATGCTATTCAATACCAATGGAAGTATTTACTCCATAGACAAAGCCTCCAGTAAGATACAGAATTCAGACTTAAATAGTAATTTATACTGATAATATTAGTGTTTGGAGAAAACTACCTACCTAGCAGACTTTCAGCAAAGCAATTGATCCAGACTGTACAAGCCCCATGAGATTTTCTTTTTTTACTCTGAGGCTTGAGGAATTAAAGAAACAGATCAAGATTAACTGGCCCTACTACTGAGATATTTGCTTCACTCCACCAGTTCAAAAAGCCAGAGGAAGAAAAATTAAAATAATGAGCAGTATCACCTACTTCCTCTTAGTGTCTGCCCTTAAAACTGAGAAGTAGAACAGGCACATATGCATATTTTAAAAATACCCAGGGCTGGGGGAAAAAAAACCAAAAAACAAAAAAACAACACACTGACCCTTAACTTGTATGGCAGTGACAACAATTACCCCACACACATCCTGCTTCCCTGTGATAGAATGGATTAATATCAGCACTGAAATACTGTTCTGTTACCAAAGCCTATGGGCATGGAGCTGAGGGATTATACAAATCTCTTCCATACATCCTGCTCCCAAAACACACACAGCTAATAAACCTCCTCCTGTTTGCCTTCAGGTTCATTCTGAGGAGTTTCAGACATCTGGTTGGCTCGTTTAAAATAAAAAGCCCAACTAGTAGGTTTGTTGTTATGATCCCAAGTGTGAAATGTTCTTGCTGGAGGCCTTAGGCCAGGTGAAAACCACTTATGTTAAGATGCTACTTCATGGCATTTCAGGGATCTAATGAGCTATATAATCTGCACACAGGGAAGTCTCCCTTCATTAGCTTGCATACAACTATGGAAATTAAAAATGAGGAACCTATGGTAGTCCAAATATTTTTCAGTAAGTTGTACAGCTGGTGAACTGCAGATAGCACTAAATTTAGAACTCAAGTTCTGAGCAGTATTCTGTAAACATCCATACATCTCAATGCTTACAGCAACATGAAGCACACTTCCCCAAGCTTTACTGTCCTAATTTTTCATACTATGAGTAATATTTCCTTCTCATGATAAAGTATTATCCCCAATTTAGCAGTTTAAGAGAAGTGTATCTTTGTCTCAAAATTTTAACTCTCCAGAAGATCATTGTGCAACTATACTGAATGAGCATATGCATGTGTATATTCTTGTTTTAGCAGTTCACAAGTACACTGTTTACATATTTTCATATAAAACCCTAGAGTATAAAGAAAGCAAATTACAGGAAGAGTTTGCACAACAGTAAAATTCTACGCAGGCTTGCACAAAGTAGTTAAAGCTTACTGCTACATTATCTGTGTGGAAAGAGCATGGAAATGCATTGAACAGATACGAAATATGGTGTGTAGCTGACAACCAAATTCCATCTCATGGCCCAAACTTGTTCTCTATCATGGCTCACCATCCATAATTTGTTACTGAAGAAACCTTAATTCATCTGGCAGGAGATACCACCTCAAGAGGTGGCACACAAAGATCTCAAGTTCTACAACACCCATCTAGTTACCAGATCCATTAGAATTCAGAAAATAAAACCCAAGTACCACACAGCTTTCAAATAGCAAATTTTTTTTTTTAAATAGAGGTTTTGGTATCACACTACCAATACCAAAACTGAATGGTAGTTTGAAGAATTTATTGTTGTTCCTATAAAGTTAATTATTTGTTGGTTTCCAGCTTCTGTTTTGCATATACCATGAGCTTTGGAATGGTGAAGCCTCTGAAGGGACCTGCACTACATATAATCTGCTCTACATGTGAGCCCTCAGTCAACGAATGCCCCAAGTATGAGCAGACCACAAATTAAAGTCCATTAAAATAATGGAATGAAATATGGAGACAAAAGCAGTACACATCAATACCATGAGTGCTTTCACCATGCAATTCAAACATTACTTCAAGTGTCACCAGGGACATCCCTTTTGCCAGACCTTTTAAAGGTACTTCAATAAAAATTAGTTCGGTTGAGCTATGCAGCTCTCACTAGTTCACTAGACTATTTCAAAAGCCAGATAACTACTTTGTCTCTACGCAGTCAGCCTTCAGCAGCACAATGAACACCTGGATTCAGGAAACACTATGTTAGAGGTCAAGACACAAAACCAAGGGGTACACGTTGCAGTCAGTATTTAAAAAAAGCATTTGTAACAACTACATCAACTAAAAGAAATCCCATGAGACAAAGCTACACCATATAAGAGAATGGAAAAAAAGGTGAACTACTTTAGCTACATTAGTATGACTATTTTTTCTTTAAATACTGGAAGATCACCTTTGCTTGATGGAAAAGCTTAATATATTCTGTGTATTACCTCAACACTATCCGATGTTCAATAACTCATTACTTCTCCAAGCAAATTCTGTGGAAAGATTTACTTGTCAAAGGGGATTTACAGAGGTCACTAGAACTCCAAATTACAAAGCTTACTTGCAGAGAATGGGCTACAAAGCCTTAATGTAAAGCCATGCCCCTGTATGGGAAGCAAACAGGCACAAGGTGCCAATTAGGACACAAGTACTGTAGACCACACTTCAGTCAGTAGAAGCCAAAATTACTATTTTATTTGAGCACAAAAATGCCAGGTGAAAAATGAGTGTTGAGGAAGGCCTTTACTTTTAATCTTCCCTGACTGGGACAGAAATTTAGCAGTTTTGAATGGCAGCAGGTAAGTCACTTGGCAAGTTCAGCACAGAATATTCACAGACAGCAACTGTGCAAGGGAAGACATGACCAAGAGTGTTTGGAAAGGAAACAGGACCTCCTACTTGGGTAGTTACCTTTACAGACGACAGCATTCTGACAAGATCAACTTTGGTAACCAAGCTGAAGGACAAAACAGTAAAGGGTTATCTGATGAAGTCAACAGTACGAGAGATGCAAGTGTGTCCTTTTAGCTCTTCACCTGAAGACTCGGTCTTTCAAAAAATCTTTCAATGCTGACAAAAAGTGTTAGTTCATTTAAGCTTTGTTTAAAACAAGCCTCTGAAACTACATCTGGGTTCCTGGCATCTTCACACATGCAAAGGTTAAGCACACTCTGTATCTGCATAAAGCAGTAACATCTTTTCTGCTGAAGATCTGAAACAAACCACTGCATTAGGGGAAGTCGCTGGCTGAACACCTGGACCCAAGAAGTACCGAAGTGATAAACAAGCTTTTGACAGCTGCAGCCTTTTCTGCAGGTGCAACAGGCTTTTACTTCATTGCAGTTTGGATCAGTTCAACAGCTAGTTTAGAACTCAGAAATAGGTTTGGTTTTATTTGATCAGCTTGAGCTCCAGTGAGAAAAGGGCAAAGGGAAGGTGCCCCCAAACTAGTTCCAATGTTTAAGACTGTGTATTTAACAGGACTATAAAGTTTAATCTCAAGGATACATTGCATTTTGCAACCACCTATGTTAGTAAAATTTGAGTATCACACAATACAGAAAAACCTGCCGTAACCACGAACAGACCTCGAAAGAGCTTTTCTGAACACAGCTCCCGCATAATCCTGTTTAATGTTTGTACTACTTACAAACAACTATTAATAACCTAAAGTACACTCAGCACACATTTCACCATCCACATTGCCTTTAACTTCCCAACACCAGGTGATGCTGCCTTACTGTTCTGGTAACATTTTGTGGGTTCAGATTGTTAGAGGCAATCCCATCTAACATTCAGTATCTTTAGAATTATCAGACTTTCTAAACCTCTGCTCAATTTAACATTGCAGCAAGATTTCAAAGGATATCTGTCCATCTCCTTAGAGCATCCAGTGGAAAGAACAGTTGGAAGATTAATTATTCCAGCTTGTTGCCAGGCACAATAAAACTTTTAACTACACTCAAATACATCTGTGTGATGAGAATAAACTGCTACATGTGCAGGGACTATAAATAAGGCAATGATAAGCAAGTCTAAGGGAATTACTGAACGGCAGAAATGTAAAGAAAGTTTACAGGGAGAGGTGCTGGAGAAGAAATAACAAATAGCACTTACAGAACTGTGTCAAACAACCCCAACAGAGACAGGGCTCAGAGAAATCTATTTCTATGCAGCACAAGATTCATTATGTGCATCGAGTTCGACAGGGGAGATGCACAGGGGAGAACTAATATTTCAAAGAGAGAAAACTGCACCTATAGAGATGTCAACAAATACTTACAAATACAAATCCAAGAAAAATACTCTAAAGGAAAGCTGTTCTAAGTAGTGGAGCTTATCCTTCAACATGTAGCTTGCAATGCAAGAGAAATTTCATCTCAAGAATGGACAGCTTCAAAGTACCCTAACTACAGATGACTTCAGCCACCCTGTAACACCTGGAATTATTTGCAAGGTACTAGATTTAGGCTGTTATGTGATATATTCAGATACAGACAGAAACAGGACATGGTTGGGGTTTTTTAAAAAAAAAAAAAGGTTTGGACATCAGTTTAGGTTAGGCCTGTCTTTGTTCCATGCCTGCCTTCAGAAAAAGGTCAAAATTCATGCCACTGGTCTCCAATTCTCCCACATTCAAGTAGAGCCTCTGGGAAGAGTGGGAACCTTTTGTGAGCACTAAATAGCTACAAAGAGGTGTGCAGCACCCACCTGGCTCACTGGGACATCAGTGTAACAGGGTTTAGGGACAGGGAGGAACCTGTGAGCTCACACACTTAAATTTTACAAACTTCTGCTGCTGGGAGGTAAACAAAGGCTCTACAGCAAATGCAATCCTTGGGGGGACAATCACAGCCAGAGAGCGGTTCCCAGTGGTGCGTGGGAGAACACACAGAGCAGGAACCCTGCTCAGTTCCATTTCTGTGCTTCCCGTGATCTGCTGCTGGCAGAGGAGGCTTGTTATATGTAGGAGAACAGCAGAAAGGACTGCAAGACAGCCTTAAAATTCTGCATAACTTTGACAAGTTGGAAAACTGTTCTGCAAGTAATAGGATACGAGTGAGTTCTGAAAGGCACGCTGAGGCAGGATTAAATGAACAAACAGGAAGGCAAGTTCTTCAGAAGAAAGCTGTGAGCTAGGTGGGATCAACAGGCTGACCTTGAAGTGAGTGTTAAGCTGGTGTAAAAAAGTCAAATGTATGGGGATGCATAAACAGGAATATCACCTCCAGGGCACATGAAGCCATTTTTTCACTCCACTCAGCACAAAGTCTCAGCTGCAGTACAGACTTGGGCTTTGAGCACCACACTTGAAGCCCAATGTGAACTAACTTAAGAGAACAACAAGAATGATTAGAGCTGAAAAAAAAACATGACTTCTCAGGAAGACCTGAATACACAAGCTTTATTTAGGACAAAAGTATCACAAGGATGGAGGGCAAAGGCATGGGGAAACAGGAACATTGCAAAGAACAGTTCAAATATTTTTAAAAGATTACTTACTACAGGGGAAGGAATAGCTGTCCCTTATGTCCAGGGAATTAGGCAATAAGCTTGACCTGCAGTAAGGAAGATATCTGGTTTCATATTTTGAACAAGTTTTAATGCTGAGGACAGCAAAGCACTGGACTAAGTACAAAGAAGAGCTGCTCAGGCTTCTGTTATGAATCACATTAGATGTGCAATACCAGTATGGGGCAGGAGACTCACAACCAGCCTGCACCTTTCACAGCCATAATTTTTTTTAATGACAAACTTAATTTCAAGCCCCTGCAATGTTTTTGCTTATCCTCCTACAGTGCATGTTGAGTTTCAATGAACTAGAAGTTACTTTTCTGATTTTTCAAATTAAAACTTCAGGTTTTGCATAACCGGGTTATTTTATTATTACCAAAAAAAGTCACACCTGCCCCATACTTCCTTCACACAGGAATAAATCCCCTTCAATCACCTCCCATGGCAGCATGCAAGTTTCAGCAATATTGCAGTATCCTGCTGCATCTTTCTTGTGACCAGGAGAAGCCAGAAGCCCATTACTTCAGAAAGACAGGCGTGCTTTGACTTCTAACAGCCCAGCAGGGTGATGTAATGGCTCACTGATGTGGTGTCAAGGCACTGTCACACAAACATGTGCATGCACCTTTTACACCCACTGCCTCAGGCTGGGCTAGAACTTCCTGAGGATGGAAAATGCTGCACACAGCAGCCAAATACTCCAAAATAAAAACTAAGATATGCAGCATTTTATACATGGGCAGTTGAGGCAAAGAGCACTAGTTACAGCCAGTCAGAATGAACATTTAAACTGCAAAATCTAAAGTCACTAAAGCACAGAAGAATTAACTCTTAAGAACTCAAGCATAAATAGGCCACCTAAAAAGCATAAAACATGACAAAGTACTATCCTTTTTCATCCTCTATAATAATTTGGTACTACAAGTATTTATCCAGGTACTTTCCTGCTTTATTAAATGCCATTCTTCTGATTTGTGAAGCATGAAAACAGAAGAGCAGCAACAGTCCACCTTACCCTCCCGCAGTTCAGCAATTTCTTATCCAAATATTGAACCAGAAAGGTCTGGTCAGGATGGGGTGCTAATGGAAGAAAAGGATGAAGTCAGCAGGCACATATGTAGCCAAGCTCAAGAGGACTACTATGCATCCTGAGAAGGGAACAGGCCAAGTACCAGGCTGGAACTGGAACGTGCTGGCTCATGTTCCAGTGCCAGCAGAATCTCCAAACCAGCAACACCCCTGTTGTCTCTTAACCTTTGGTTGCCTCTTACAACAGGCAGCAGCACTTCAGTTCAGCCTCCAAATTACTCACACTTCTCAAATTCATCAAGGTTCAACTTTGTTGTTTCATTTCGCTGGTTTTAAGAAATGGAAAGATGAAGTGCTGGGTACTTGTTCCTTTCCCCCTTCCCACTACAAGAAATACACATTGTACTTCAGCCAATTCACGTAAGTAGTTCTTCAATGCTGTTTTCATTACCCCTCTCTCCTCTCATTTACTGAATACTGCATCAAATAATGCTCCGAAGCACAGCAGCAGTCTTCAGGCCTGCTCACACACCACTACCCTCCATTCCAACAGATAGCAATGAATTATTTGCCACTACCATCACATTGGGATAACTGGGCAAAGAAACTCCTTTTTTTTTTTTTAAACCAGGACTGTAATTTTAACTGTCAGTTTATCAAAAACACTATACAAACATACAAATAGGTCTCAGGTATCTAAATGGAGGCCAGCACTTAAAAAATCGATAAATCACACCCTCAAACAGTCCATAGATCAGAAGTTTCCTATGTTATGAAAACATAACGTGATACAAAAACCACCTGCGACCTCAATGGCCATTTACATATTGACTATGAAATGCTGAGCTGCAGAAGGCAGAACCCCAGATCCAGACCCATCCTGCCTCAACAATGTTCCCACAATTCTGTTTTATAACCTACATCACACCTGAGGCTCCAAACTGTAACCTCTTCCATATTCTGCATACTACTTTTGTACAGTGGAAGCTGATAAAGCCCCAGGGTTTGACAGATCCAAATGACACACAGCTTTTGTCACTTGCACCCTTCCTTAAACGTGATAAACTTTCATCCCTCTAAAAACAAAGGAGGTCAGATCAACAGAAACCATGAAGGAAGACAGAAAAGTGCATTTTTCATTGGGAAAGCAGGGGGAGTTAAGGGAAAAAGAAACTTTAAAACAAGAATTTTCATTATAAACAAACTTTTGAGGGTAGAATAAAGAACAAAAATATCATACAGTATCCAGTCATGACTGTATGAGATGGATGAATACTTTACCAAGACAAAATCTAAAGCCACAATTAAGAAGGTGAAACATAACACATGTGCACAGCACTGAAGGAATGATTTAGAGCCACTGACATCAACACAAGCTGTGCAGAGCAAAAATTAAACATGCTGCAATAATAATCTGAACTGCCCAATTAGGTTAAAAAATACATTTACCCTACAAATTAAAAAACCTCCCAAACCCCTTGAAGGCATTAATGCTGTTCACAATGTTATTTGAGATGCAAATTAGGGACCTAAAGTTAATATAACACCAACAGAAGTTTCTATTATTCCCATTCAGGCTCAAGGGGAGGTGACAGTAGAAGAGAAGCTACAGCCCTGCTGTACGAGGTCTTATTAGGACAGTAAAGGTTTTCCTTCATTTTTAATACCTTCACTTTAATGTAGAAATGGGCAAGTTAAGAATGTGATCTTTCAAAACCAAGAAAGTGAAGTGAATTAACAAACAGCAAGTCAGTTGTCAAGGCTGGCTGGATTAGGGGAGTCTTATGGAGAAAGAAGTATTCCTTTAAAAAAATGGAATTCACATCCTGTCTTCCAGCATCACAGATCTCAGGCTGAAGCACAGAAGTAAAGGTATAGACAGTGGTGCTGCAGTTATTTCTTCAACTATTTCCTGTACCAGCTGGGTTCCAATTGTGAAGCTCAGCAAATGCAGAAACAGCTTTCTTCCATCTCAAATGCCCTCCCCATGATGAGGTGTAGGTCTTGGTACACAGAGTCAGTTTTGCAAATGACACTTCTAATGACAGCTCCAGGCAAAATACTGTTTGATTTCACACTCCTGGCTCTATCTATACAGACAGACCCACACACACTGAAGAGCAGTTGCCATCACTGGCACTGGATGTCCCAGGCTCAGGGCCTGATACATCATTGACAGAATTCTCCCCAGTGCCTTCCTACAGTTTAATTTTCACTTATAGCAACATTGTCATATCAGGTTCAGAGCAATGATGTGAACATCAGGTGATCAGAACCCTTGATCTTACTGTTAACACCCACCATGCAAAACGTGGCAGCTGCATTTCACCAAAATTCTCTCAAGTTCAAACAGCAGAAAGCCAATTATATTAGTTTTGTTTTTACAACTCAGAAAATATCCTAACTTCGTATTACCTTAAAGCATAATATTGAACTGCTTGCTTAAAAAAAACAGTGCTGTCAGTAAACTGAGAGCCATAACCCAGATAATGTATTTAGTAACAACCCTGCCTACTTCCTCCCCTCAACCTAAAAATTAGCAGAAACATGGCCTTCAGAAGTTATTTACGCCCACTGCAAAGCATTAGCAGTTAGCTGAGCATCTTCTTGCCAGCTTGCTAATGATATTATTCCCCAAAACGACCAAAAAAAAGCCAAAACAGCACCACATGTAGAAAGGACTAGGCTAAGAGCTGACAGTTACCTGGATTTCAGGTTTCTCTATCCTCAACAGTACCAAAATATCCAGTTGGATCATCACAAAAAAATTTGTAGAGCAGCCTAGAAAGGAGTTAAGAATATGCCACTCCCCCTCCTTTTTTTTTTTTTTACAGACCTCCTCCTGAGTGAGAAGAAAATCCTTAAAGAAAACCATTTTCTGAAAATATGACTGTCTCAATCACCCCAACAGAGTGTTTACAGTTAAGAGAAACCAACAAAGTGAAGGTGGTTTTTTTTTTTTTAAACAGACTCATGACTGGATTGCAGTACTTCAGTGCTAAGATCTCGTTCAGGACACAAACTTTATGACAACCAAAAAGCACACTGTCCATGTCAATGGCTCCCTCACAGGTGTAGAGTCAAGAGAGTAAAACTTACCTACCAAGAAAGTATCAGACTCTACACTGACTTCAACTACACATACTTCTAGGATTAAGTTCTTCCCTAACACTGAACAGGGCTTCCTTCTGCTGATTAACCCTTCCTTCAGGAGTGCTCATAAAGCCCTCCACAGGTTTTTGTGAGTAGTTTCACCCCCCCAGTAAGATTATGTTACTTACAGTATCTAAAGAAAAAGTTGCAGATAATTCCACAATGCACAGGAATCTCTTCTATTTGAAGTACAGTACCTGCAAGATCACTCTTACACGACTATCAGATCTCAAGAATGCAGTAATCAAAAAACAGTCCAAGAAGTTTATTTCACAAAAATAGAAATTACAGTTTAAAGCAAGCAAAGTTTTGTCTAAAAAGAAAGCACAGAACTTGTGAGTTTGCAGGGGAAAGAGAAGCTCACTGTTGCCAAAATACAAAATTTCTGTTTATATTATAACCATCAACATACACAGAAAGAAATGTAAATCGTAACATAAATACTAATATTTTCCACTAAAGGCTTAAGGAGACTAGTATTTAAGACAACTCAAAGCAGAACCAGAGAGGACAAATTCTTAGAACAAAACTCAAAGCCAGCATCAAAAAAGTGGAGGAGCAAGGAAAGAATTGTGTTTGGAAAGTTTTAAGTACACCATGATTCTAAAGGGAATAATCTATCAAACCACAGGAGGTGACTAGAACTGCCATCATCACTGCTAACACAAAGGAATGTAGATTGGGGGCAGGCAACAGAGGAAGGGGGAGAAAGCACAGAGAAGGGAAAAGGAGAAAGAAATAAAAAAGGGAGCCACAGTAATGGCTACCAGACTCTCAAAGAATTCGTAAAGGAAAGAATAAATCCTTCAAGGTTTTGTTTTAAATAAAGCAATCCATGCAATAAATTGCAGTCTTCTCAGTACAGTCAGGCTTTCAGTTTATCTGCCCACCATATTTTCATAAATATAGTTTTACACCTCTACTAAACTTCCAAAGCTTAACACAATGGTTGCAAATACAATATTTCTTCTTTCAGCCTCCTCATTCTTCTGAATCATAGTACCCTGCAGAAAAACAGCTTTTCAAAAGGAAGTAGGGAAGTTTAACTATCTTGAATTTAAAATATCCCTTTACAATTATTTAATCAACTTCAATCCCCCAGTTAAAGAGACAATAACTATGGGTTACGCACTGGCAGGTAAAGGCCGCTAGAGGACTGCCAGATTACCACAGGAACATCCCGAAAGGGTATCATATCATTAGGGGCTGATCTTGCAGATCACTATTTTGAGTTGATGTCTGATAGGCAGCATTTACTTTCATATGATGAAGAGTAGCATCTTGCTACCGATGCAAAAGTAGGGCTCATTAAAAATAGCAGACGTGTTAATATGAACAGTATTTCACAGAAATTCAAAACTAGTGAGTAGTAAACCCATTTTCTAGTTCAGAGTTCCACCAGCTTATGTAGAACTACTTGACATGTATGTTTAGTCTCCTGGCTCTGAGTGCAATTCTTCCAGGCATTTTTGGAAGCTCAGTAAATGTAAGGATACAAGCTCTTTGGGCTTGAACAAGTACACTGCACCTCCAATAAAACCAGATCAAGTAACATGCTTCATCAGGAAAGTTTTTGCTATTCAGCAAACGTTGTGCTCCACATTTCATAAGCCCGACTCGAAGCAAGCAGACCATTCACAATTAAAACACACCCAGAAACAGTTCAGCTGGCCACAAGAGATACAAACTTACTGGTTCTTGCCAAAAATGGCAGACTTTTCTGACAAAAATACTTTCTATCAGTCAGGAAAATAAACGGGAGGCAATGCAATAGTAAAGGCTCTAATAACTGTTCTCGGGAGCTAATTTTAATGTAAGCACACCGAACCAGAAAATGGATTTGACCAGCTGGCTCAACTCATCCCCAGGCCTAGCACTCACGGTGAAAGCCAGAGACTTAATGGGTCAGAATCACCCAGCCCCTCTCAACCCTGCAACCCCAAAGTTCAGGTGCTGCTCCAAAGCTTCTGAATGCTGGGATGGGGATGTCATTCCTTAAAGGGGAAAATGCCTGAACTTTTCCATCCCAATCCCAGGAGTTCAGATCCCTGAGCACCAATCCTGAGAAGCCTCCGCTGTGCGTAGCTGCTCTATCTCATAGGACCTAAAGCGACCTCTTGAAATAGCACCCCGAATTTCAATCACACATTTCTATCCAGCCTTCCAGCAGGCCAGAAGACATTTAATAAGCCAAATAACCAGAACAAAGCCATGTTACTGCCCTTAGAAAAGCTGGGATAACACAAAGAGCCCATTCACTTGCCCACTGAGCCCAACTGGTCGTTACACTTCGGGGCCATAAACTAGAAATCAACTTTCCTATTGCAGAGGGGAGGAGAAGGAAGAAAATAACCACCGTTTCCACCCAGGAATCATTATGGAAGGCAGCTATTGTGGAAAAACATGCACCTCCTCAGAGGTAGCTCTATCCTTGAGCCAGACGGGGGGGAATCACCTCAAAATCGCCGAGGTACGTGCCTGCAGACATGTGTTTGCAGGGCAGCGGCACAAAGGAATGTCCGAGCCCCGCCGGGGCCGGGCACCTTCCCTTCCCCGCACGGCCGGGCCAGGCCAGGGCCTTGGGAGACACGGCAGCGCCGCGCAGCCAGCCCAGATCCCGCCGCAGCAGCGCCTATTAACGCTAATAACTTAATTTTGGGGGGTTACGGGGTTTCTGCCTGCCGGCGGGGCCGCCGCCTCCAGCTCTCAGCGGGCGCACGGCAGCAGCCCCGGCGGTGCGGGGGGAGCGCGGCCCGGGCCGAGCACCGACAATAACAACAAAATGCACAATATCCACGCCGCTTTACCTATCTGTCGAGGTAGTTGGAGGGATGAGCAGCCTGCAGCCCTGCGGCAGCACGGGGTGCCGCTGCGGGGAAGCGCAGCCTCGGGGTGACACCCCCGCCCCGCAGGGACCCCCGGGCCACGCTCGCAGCCCCGCCCGCCCGGAGCTGCGCGGAGCCCACGGCCTCCCGTGCTCCACGAAGGGGTCCGAGGATGGCCGGGCCGCCTCCCCTCTGCCCCGCACTGCCTGCGGGCCGCCAGCGGGGCTGTTGCCTGTCCGGCTGCTGCCTGCAGGGCTGCTATTACCTGTCCGGCTGTTGACTGCACGGCTGCTACCTGTTACCCGCCCAACTGTTGTTACCTGCCGACCGCACTCGTTACCNGCCCGTACCTGCGCGGCCGCGCCGCCTCCCCCGCGCGTATGGACCGGGCTGCTCAATGGCAACCGAACAAAACACCGCCGGCCACGCCCCCTCCACCGCCCGCCCGAGCCCATTGGCCGCGCCGCCCGCCCGCCGAACCTTGACCCGCTCTATCATTGGCCGGCGGTCAGGCCAGGCCCCGCCCACAAAGGGGCGGGGGGCGGGCGCTGCCCCGGTCGCGGCAGGGACGCGCAGCTGTGGTGCCAGGTGGGGCGGTGACCGTGCGCCGGACTACAGCCCCCAGGAGGCCTTGCGGCGGCACGGCTCTCTCAATGGCTGGGCAGCGCGCGTGCGGAGGGGCGCGGGCGCGCGGGGGAGAAGATGCGCTTCGCGCGCGGGGATGATGACGTCATCGCGTACCCGGATCGAGCC
>VZTI01001779.1:198542-251904 GCA_013397865.1 Struthidea cinerea | reverse complement strand
GGAGGCCTTGCGGCGGCACGGCTCTCTCATTGGCTGGGCAGCGCGCGTGCGGAGGGGCGCGGGCGCGCGGGGGAGAAGATGCGCTTCGCGCGCGGGGATGATGACGTCATCGCGTACCCGGATCGAGCCGCAAGGGAGATGCGCAGCCTCCTCCTCTTCGTTCTCGTCTTCCTCCTCTTCCTCTCCCTCCTCCTACAATTTCTCTTCCTCCTCCTCCTGGCTCTTCAAAGCCTTTCCTGCCTGTGCTCACTTTGCCCCCGGCCTGACTGTGGATCCTGGTGCATGGGAAATTGTAGTTCATACACTTCCACGGTCCTTGTCCGTGTCTTTGGCAGGGATTTGGCTCCATCCTTGTAATCAGTTTTTGTTCGCAGAATTCCCCACTGGAAACAGGTTATCCCTGAAGCATTTCATTGCTACATTCTATCCAAACNAGGGAGATGCGCAGCCTCCTCCTCCTCGTTCTCGTCTTCCTCCTCTTCTTCTCCCTGCTCCTACAATTTCTCTTCCTCCTCCTCCTGGCTCTTCAAAGCCTTTCTTGCCTGTGCTCACTTTGCCCCCGGCCTGACTGTGGATCCTGGTGCATGGGAAATTGTAGTTCATACACTTCCACGGTCCTTGTCCGTGTCTTTGGCAGGGATTTGGCTCCATCCTTGTAATCAGTTTTTGTTCGCAGAATTCCCCACTGGAAACAGGTTATCCCTGAAGCATTTCATTGCTACATTCTATCCAAACTCAGCATTAATAATTTTTTTTTTTCTAAGAATGAAGTCATGATAATGTGTTTGCCTTTCACAACCAGGCCGAGGTGCGGCGCGACCAAGGGTGACACCCGCGGCTGCCCCCAGAGCCCCCCGGCCTGAGCCGCTCCCGCTGCTCCCGTTCCCTTCCCTGGAGCCGGCGCTTCCCGGCGCTGTGTCCGTGTGCTTACACTGCCCTCTGCTTGCCCGCTCTCTGCTTCCAGTCACACCCGCCGGGAATTCCTCATCGCCCCCCAGACATGGAGGGCAGAAAGCCGCCCAACATCTGCTGCTCACTCCACAAGAAACGTTCCTATGGGAGTTTCTCAGAGGCGGCCGTGAGTCAGCCGGAGTGAGGAAGTGGGATGTGTTTGGACAACAATTACACCGTGCACTTGTCAGGGCAGAGGCTGCTTTATGTGGGTGCATAATCCTTAACGTCATGAGAAACCAAACCCTGATTTACTGCTGCCCACAGGCCTAACATTAGTGCAGTGCAGGTATTTCTTATGCACGGTAACTGTTAGCAAGCTCTTCTTGTCCCTGTGACAACCATCTGTTGTTTCAGCCTTCTGCAACCTGTTCTTCTGTGTTTGCACATGGGGTTGTATTTCACTCACCTTTCCTTCGACCCACGAGTTTTTCAGCTGAATTTACCTTACTGCCCTGTGAGATTTTGCTGAATTACAGAACAACAGATATCTGAGTTAACGTCACAATGCAGAGTCCAAACCAAAATTGTATTCCTGGGAAGTGCTTACTTTGGCTAGCTTACTTTCAAATTTTAACCTTAAGAGACCAATAAATTAAACCCAATTTTATTTTAAACAACATTACCAGGTTTTGCTGCTGGTCTTCATCACTGTCCTCCCATCTTTTGCACTCTGTACAACCCCGCAGTACTTTTTTCACATAGTTTTCCAAGCTTCCTCTCCCTGATTATACAATGAATATTTAAATCAGTGTTCCAGTTCTCTGTAAGATCAACACATACCTCTCTTCAGAAAGATCTTGCAAGCGATTACAGGTACACAGAAGAAAGTACACAGCTTTCTCCCATCACTCAGCCCTGGCTCTTGAAATGCTTTGTGATTGTGCTCATTTTGCTCCCGGCCTTGTTGTGGATTCTGGTGCATGGGAAATTGTAGTTCATCTGCTTCCATGATCCTGTCCGTATCCTTGGCAGGGATTTGGCTCCATCCTGTAATCAGTTTTTGTTCACAGAATTCCCCATTGAAAACAAGTTATCCCTGAAGCATTTCACTGCTAAATCCTTATCCAAATTTAGAAATAACTTTTTTTTTTAAATGAAGTCATGATATAATTTGTTTTTCACAACCATTATAAATATTCCACTGGAGTAGAGCAGCTCAGGGGTGAGATTTTGACATAAAACTGGTTTTCCTTTACCTATGACTTCAGCCATTTCCATAGTTTTCAAACATTAGTGTTTCCAAGATACTTTCCTCCAGACTCCTATACTATTTATGCTTCAAGCAGGGTAAAACCAGAGGGAACTTTGTGCATCTGAAATTGAAGTTTCTTGGTTGCAACTGTTCAGTCACAGCCATGGCTGCAGCATTGGGGGAGGCATGTGGAACAATCACAGCTGCGCTTCCCCAGCAGCCAGTGCTGCTGCTCTCAGCTTCCACGGGCTGGGTATTTCCATCTAGGGCAAAACTTTGCAGGAATTAAACTGTCTTATGCATTAGATAACTCTCTGAACTTCTTTCTCTTCTTCTGTAACGCTCCTCTGTAATTTCTCCCCTGATTTGTCACTTCCCATTCTCCTCTCCAACTTCATCTGCTTTTTTTCCCAATGTGACAATGGCTCTATACTGGCTTCTTCTGGGGTGGAACTGCTTTTACCTCTCTGTAGTCCAAACCCAGGTGGGAAGATGAGCCTTTAACTAGAGATGTTACAGGGGTGGTACCTCCTATGATCCCAAAACTTACCAGGTGGGCAAACCACATACAGTGGTCAACAGAAACTACAGGACGGGGTGGGAGACAGGAGTGAGTGATCGTGTTTGAGACAGGGCAGGTGGTAGCTCTAATCAATGTCACTCAGTATTCAACCAGAGTCTTCTTTCATTTTATACCCAAGAGTAAAGCCCTGGCAGGGATCCAGTTTATAATTCAGATCTTGGTAAACACAGACCTAAATTTCCCTCATGACAAGGTTTGATAGTAATTGTCTAGCACTTTAAATATCTAATTACAAACATGCTACCACATGGTAAAGTGGTCCGTGTCTGTTCACTCGACTGTGTGTCTTCAGGAAGGGCCATCTGTTTCCAACAAAACAGTGAGACACAAATGTAGGCAGGTTTCTAAATTAAAAAGAAAAAAAAGAGACAGGAAAGAAAACAAACTAAAGAGAGACACAAAGCTGTCTTTACAATAAAGCACAAGCTGAAATAGGTACGATCAGAATGAACTTCAGGAGACAGTTTTCACCTAGGGAACCAATGGATGGCATGGCTTCTCTAAGATGTCCTTCTGAGTATTATTTTGTGCACCTAAACCGCTGCATTAAGAATATGAAAGTCTTCACTACAGCACGAGTTTGGTCCATCTTGACCCCCGTGTTCCATAAAGATATAGCAGATCCTCTAACCTCCTGTCTCCACACCTAGGTCATGGATCCTATGGTATTCAAAACAGGGAATGTTTTCCCCTCCTTAGAACATGGCAGATAGGCATGAGTGACACTCTGGCATTGCCTCTCAGGCAAAAACAGCAGACAGACCTTGATGCTACGGGTGTGTGTTACAACTTAGCTGCTGCCTATCTAGGCAAATTACCACCTCAGATCCGGAAGGGAAGCAGAGGAGACTATGCAACTCAGTTCTCTTTCAGTTATAATTTTCATACTGTTTGTAGATAAAGAGCCCAGCAGCTATTTGATGTAAGGTGATGAAGTGCAAAAATAGTTCAGACGCTCTGTAACGTGCACAACTGCTCGTAAGGGTCAGATGAGCATTCCCAACACTATTTCAAACTGATTGCGAAGTGTTTTGCTGTGGAACTGATTAGATCAACATTAGTAAGCCAAAAGTCAGTGTATTTACTGCATACAGTGTTCTTTCAACAATGAATTACAGAAGCAAGACAAGTGGGTTGGGATAGCAAGTCTCAGGTAAATTTACCCCAAATAATGGTATTTCTCTTCTTGTGGCAATCACTGTTGGCCATTCATCTGCTTTCCCATAAATTATATATAGTGGCAAAGGGGCCTCTGTTTTAAAAGACAAATTTATGAAGGCGTGTCAGAAAGAGTCCAGATCCAATAAAATCCTTCACTGATCCTGTTTCCCTCAGGGTCACTTTGCACTCCCCCTGAGGAGCAAGGGGGCAATGTGGATTCCATCTCCCAGACCAGGGAGTCCCCACACGAGGGGGTGAAGAAAGGCACTGGACTGACTCTGGAGTCTGACATAGAGCAGGTACAGGAGACACTGCTGGGGTATTGAGTTCACTCTGATGTTCTTCCTGTTTTGAGGGGATGTTTGAGCATGGCTGAGCCTCATCAAAGCTGCTTTTCACACTTCTTCATTCTCTCTGTTGAGCAGTTTCACAGGTTCTGCACACAAGAGGAAGTTCTGCCACTAATTATATGTATCAGTGGGTTTAATGTAAACCTTGCTCAGACTGCTCAAATAGATGAAGTTCTTGTATAATGTGCTTTTCCTTACTTATATTCACAGGCTTGCTACAAAATGAGATAAAGCAGTAAGAATGCTAAATAAATAATCTGGAACTGAGAAGCAGAGCAGTGTTCAGCATCAAAATCTGAAACAAATAGAGGGCTGACATCCTGGGATGTTAGAGTCAGGGGTCTCTCACATACCACTACGATCTAGCTAGATATTATGTTCCTTGTGAACCCTTAAAGGATTTTGAAAATGTTGAGTTAATACTGAGCAGATCAGTTTTTATTGGATTTCATGGAAGGGTGACTCCATCCCGTGCCCCCTGAACACAGCTGATTTTTCCTACACCCAGCCTTTCACCTCCATTACCTGTTATTCCAGCTATACAGTTGCCTGTTTCTTCTTAAATTGAGCCAACTGGCCAGGATATACTTCCTTTTTTAGAGTATGAATTAGCCACCGGATTTCAGAAAGGGCCAATCAAGCTCCATGTGCTGAGCCAATACAGCATTGTTCAGCTTTTCACTGCAGTCCCTGAGGAGCAGCCCCACTCCTGAGAACTCCAGAGCACTAAGAGTTCAGCCAAAGCATCTTCTGCCTACTCAAGTTTCTAGTCCTTCCTACATTCGTCTCCAAGTGCCTTGTTCTTTTTGCAGTATACAGCACTTCCTTCCTAGCCCTTTCCAACATTTGTCTGCCTTTCCAAATGGCTTGTTCGTGTCCTGACTGAGCTTTTTCTCAGCCCAGAACTTTTCCCCAATTTGTGTCTCCGTGAAAAAGCCAGGGGCAGCACAGGTGCATCAGGTACGTGCATCCTGCTGCTGGAGTTCTCAGGTTTGCAGATTTTCTGCCAGGACAGGGCTTACAGAGCTCCTGCAAACTCCTCTAGTGATTTCCAATACAAGGCATAGGGAAGGCATATCATTAACAAATAAATCCGATTAATAAGCCCTGTTACTTAAAGCCTACTCTGCACAACATAGCACACTTGTTATGGTTCACCATCCTTGATATAGAATTTCTGTATGAGCCATTTCATTTGCTTCTCATTTTTTATGAGTTGAGGTTGGGGTGTTTTTTTGTTTAGTTTGGTTTGGTTTTGGTTGGTTTTGCTTCATTTTGGGGTTTTTTGTTGTTTGAGTTTTTGTTGTTTTTGTTGTTCTTGTTGTTGTGGTGGTGCAGTTTTCTGATTGTTTTGTTTCTCTTTGGTTTTTGTTTCAAGGAGACAGTAGTTAGCACTGTTCTGGTACTTTTCTGCTTTTACTTACCCAGGAATCTGAGAGAGTAATTAGCAAATTAATTTTCCTGTGGAAAGACACTGGATAAATACTTTGTTAGTGTTAGAATTGTTTATACCTGCCTAGGTATTATTTTCTTTTATTCTGACTCAAGCTCTGCTGTGAAGTGGTGGAAAGTGTGCACTGGGCAGTGTCATGGTGTCAGGCCTTAATGTCTTTTACCATCTCTCAGGAAA
The DNA here is from genome assembly GCA_013397865.1 of Struthidea cinerea. NCBI lineage: Eukaryota > Metazoa > Chordata > Aves > Passeriformes > Corcoracidae > Struthidea > Struthidea cinerea. Next base: position 246,034 of record VZTI01001779.1, on the reverse strand, counting down.
CAAAGATCTTTCAAACATGAAACTTCACTGGAGAACAAAGTGATTGCAAGCCAATAATATCTGTATGTCACTTCATCTCATTCCTAAATTGACTGTGGTTAGATAAAGCAGGAACTATTTTAATCCTCACATCAAAACAGGATTTGGGGATGAATTTTCCTTGTGTTTCAGCCAAGCAGAGTGATATGTACCCAAGATTTTAACCATGAATTCTTCACATAGATTTGTGCATACTAATCCTTGGGTATAGTCAAGTATTGAAGGGTTTTCTCTTACATCTTGTATTTCTGGGTAATTTCCCCTGCAGAAGGCAGTTCAAACACCACATTTCTACTCATGCTCCCAGACCTGCCTGCTCTTCTCCAGCTGAAATCGTAGCCTGTCAGAAATCCTGTCCCAGACACATAAGTGACAGCTTGAGCCCGTTGTGACTCAAACAGAACTCTTCATTTTCTCTCAGTTTTCCCCTCAACTAACCCAATCTCATCCCATCCAGACCCACTGCCTTCTGCTGCATTGGCTGTCTAGCCATGTCCTTTAGTCACACAAGCCTCCTCCTCCTAACTCTGGTGGCTTTATTTTTGTGCTCTATTTTTGTCGTATCAACCACACACTCCCCATCTTTTCATTCAAAGCCCTTCACAGCCTGTTCTGCCTCTATCTACCTTTCAATAAAGCAAAAGCTGTGCTGCCTCTTGAGCCCCCCAGACACTCTGAACTGCACCATAAGATCATCCAGTGTGACCTCTACTTACCTCAGGCCTTTACATTTAACAAAGGTACTCATATATTAAGCCCAAAGGTTTTAGTTGAACTAAAGCATTTTCATTCTCAGGAGAGTAACCTGTGTTTCACAAGCAGAAAACAAGAGTGATCACCATGGCCTGAGGCTTTTTTTATGATGACCTGAGTGATTCAGGAGGTCAGCCAGGCCGCTGGCTGTAGAAGAAGGGGATAAAAAAAGACAAATGAATCTTCATGTCCCTGTTTCCCTAACTGGGAGGGAAATGTCTTCCTGACCCCCAATCAACCCTGTGCAAGGGAGCAAGAGACATCCATCAGTCCTGTAGAAAGAGAGGTTTCCTCATCACCTCCAAGCACCCACATAAACTGTGGTTCATTTTGAACTATGAGACATTTAGGATGTTTCTGAAGAAGGGAGGAGATAATATTGGAACTGATACATTTTAAAATCTGTTTTAATGAAACTTGGTGTCTTTTGAATTTGTTTCAAGGCTGACTGTCTAAGATGCAAGTCCTGGTTGAAACTTTTCTGCACTTGGGGTAGGAGAAAACCTCACAAGTTTGGGGTTTTTTTTCCTGTGTTGTCTGTTGTCTGAGACCACAGGAGCTGATTAAGAGGCCTTGTCTTCAGCAGAAATATTTGCAGGGTGTTTTCTATTCAGTTGGGTACTTCCATGAGTTTTGTGCAATGTCCAAAAGGTCTCTAACCTCTACAAAATTCAGTTGAAGTTGCCCAACTGGTTTTAAATCTGTTACATCGTGTACAGATACCCACAGACAGGCACAGATGACACACAACAGTGGCTGTGTGTTATCACAGAAGCACAGAATGGATTAGGTTGGAAGGGCCCTCTAAAGGCCATCTAGTTCAACACCCCTGCAATGATCAGGGATGTCTTCAACTTGATCAGGTTGCTCAGAGCCCCAGCCCACCTGGCCTTGAGTGTGTCCAGGAATGGGGCATCCACCTCTGGATAACCTGTGCCAGTGCTTCAGCAGCCTCACTCCCAGAAAGAAGGAACTGAGCAGGAAGGCTGTGACACAGGTACAGGGCTCAGAAAGCAGCAGTGAAACCCTCCAGCTCCAAACCTGTTACCCACAGGGCGAGGCTCCATGGTTTCCTCTTGAAGCTAATGAAGCATCTCATGGCTTAGTTTAAATCAAAGGCAAGTGCAGTGCATTGCTGTGTAAGCAGCAATACTTGTTTAAAATCACAAGAAAATGTCTGATTTCAAACTGCAGTAGAGCAACATAAGGAGGACCACTGGAATCATAATAAAGGTCAGCCATGGTACCTCTGTCTTCTTTTTAAACTACAAAAAGACAATTCTTGGCTTTTGCATGCCTCTTGGCAAGGATTATACACTTATTCTGTGTTGGTGCACTGCCCAGCACAACAGGGACCTGGACCATGACAAGAGTTCCTAGGTACCTTGGGTAGATAAATAATAATGGCAATCTGCAAGCAAGAAATTGCTTTGAGGGTTCAGGGCAGTGGAGTGTTTTCTGTGAAGCAATAAATGTAGCTTGTCCTCCCAGAAAAATCAGTTAAAATACTCTGCATACAGATCTGTAGATCCCAAATGCAGGGAGGCCACTGGAAATAACTAAAGGAATTCCTCTCTCCCCACCCCAAGAGCTATCATAAAATATGTGTTTCGAGGAAGAAGTGCAATCTTTGAGTGTATTTCTTATGTTTCAGTTCTTTTTTAATGTTCTAAAGACAGCGGGTACTTTTATTTAAAACAAGCCTCTCAAACTTTGTCATTAAAATAGTTGTTACGATTTTTTTACATTTTTAAACTCGTTATGTATGTCTGTATGTTGAGGCCTTCTGTGAAAAAAATTAAAGGCAAGCTTCATGGGAGCAATGTATTTTTTTCCTGGTTACCAACCTTGTACAAATTAAAAGCACATTAGCCACTTTGAAAATAAATCCAACTGCAGTTCAACCTCTTTGGAGTTTTAGTTTGAAGATAGCAGTGGCATTCCACTGACTGAGCCACTTGAGTGAATTTCCTGATTTTGCTTAGTTGCTTAATTTCCTGTTGGGCTCACATTTTGCCTAATTCAAGACAAAAAGACCCCTATAAATGGGATAAATGATTGAAATTGCAGAGTTGGACATAGTAATTTGATTGCAGTTCAGCATGTGCCTCTCTGAACAGAGGTAGAATTTCTGAGACATGCATATAAGTAACTCTAAAAATGTCTTTAATTCAGCATTTTCTTCCCTTATTGAATTACCCATCTATGTATCTGAATATCTGTTATCAAAGGTCTTCTCCTTGTGTCCAAGGTTTAATGTGTGTCCATGACAAGTTTCCCCCTGTTATGACATCACTCTTGAGGCTCTAAAACAGGACAAAATGTAAAGCAATAGGAAGTGCTGTGGTCTGTTCTTCATAAAAGCTCTCTAGCAGTAATTAGGAGTACATTAAAAGCAGATCTCCTTCTCTGCCTCATTTTTGCAGTGATAGGCTTTAACTTTTAAATACTCAGGGTTGTGAATGGGACTAAATAATGCTTTAGCCATAGCTTATAAATCATGGCTATATAATACTTAAAATTTAAGTCTCTAACCTGGTGGTTCCACACACCTTTCCTTTATGTATTGCCTACCATGCTATAAAAAATTACTGGGCTATAAAAACTTAAAGTAAAACTGTTGACTTTTTTCTTTGCTTCCTTCCTCAGTGAAGAGTACTGCCAGTGTGAGTTTATGTATCAGTTAGATCAGGGGAATAGTTTATGAGTTTAAAAATGGACTTTGTAGCTTTCTCTGAACACCATCAGCCTGGGCTAAGCTGGATCTTTTCTGGGAAGGCTTTCCAGGCAGCTCTCCCTGAGAACACAGTCTTCCCACAGCACTAGCCATAGTCCAGGAGCTCCCAGAATGTCACCTGTGTGGGGCTGGACGCTTCAGGGATTTGAACCTCATATAGACCGAGGCTAAACTAAAATCATTGCAATACCCTTTTACAAGGTCAGTTTCTGTAATATCTGTTCTTCAAGTACCTTTTCTGTCAAGAACTTGGTGGTGGATTGAGTACCAAATTAATATAGTTGAGCTGAACTCCCATATTTGTTAAACCAAAATGTTAGCTTGGCTTTGGATGCTTGAGCCTGATGATTCTGAAAGGGCTGTTAAGAACCACATTTCCAGCAGCCTGATTTGCTTCAAAAGTGACACACAGATCCTTCAGGAAATGAAAATACTGTGTCTTCTTTCCTGAATATTATTATTATTGTTATTATTATTATTATTATTATTATTATTACTTGGTATTGCTCTTCTATGAGTCTTCTTTATCAGATGATCTGTTAGTGGCAGGGATCTTCTCACTATGTTAAACATCTGGTTAATGGCCTGGGACTTCATCACTGTTTACAGATATTTTTAACAGGAACAGAGATCAAAGATCAAGTTAATGGAAGAAAGAACAATGAAAGATGGGAGCCAGTCCTCTTTTAGGAGGGACCAGATTCTGCCCTTGTAGACCTTTGTCTGATAGGTATTTTTCCATCTCTGATGACTGTAAGCCAGATCCTGTGATCTTTATATTGACCAGCTTTGTATTTAAAACTACATCAATAAGACCGCATTTAATTTGGGCACATTTTTAACGCACTGCCCTTTCACTTCTTGAAAAATCCATTTTACCTAGCAAGAGTTATGTCATACTGCCTCTAAAAACACTGTGCCTGGGCATCCATATGGCCATGAACCAAGGGTACTGGCTTTGTCATGGTTGTGGAATTGGGCTGAAGGTTGCATCACTTTCTAGGTTCTTGCAAATAGAAGAATGTAGGTTGAGACAGGGAAAATAATTTCTCAGAAGAGCCAACTACACATGGATCCAACAGCCTCTTGAAACTTTACAAACTAGGTAGCTCTGAGAGTGGGCTTCAGGTTTCCATCTATATAGGAGCAAATTTAACTATATATATCTATATCTATATCTATATCTATATCTATATATATATATAACATAAACATGACCAAGATACTATGACTGATTTGGGTGGTTCTGTTTTTATGTTATTTTATTTTTAAGCTTGGTGGGAGCAGCCATGGTTTAAATTAAACCCAACACTTCCACATAATTGCAGAGGGATTTACAGAAGATGCAGACACTTTTCATGCCAAATGTTGTGCATGTACAGAATGAGAACCAACAATTACAGTTAATTTCTGAGCCCATGTTCTGCACACAAGAAGCAGCAATGTGCCTCCTTAGCACAACAAATGCATGGGGGAAGGGGTTTTATGGAGAGGTTATGCATTTTTCTCAATGCTGTCAGAACCTGGAAGTTGTGAAATGCCTCGGATTTCTTTTGCATGCGTTTGTCCAGGCTGGCAGGAAGGTGATTTGTCTGGCAAGGTCTGCAGGCTGGGACAGCAAAGGGCCCGGCAGCATCTGAGAGCTTGAAGTGCAAGTTATGGCAGACAAAAGCAGCGCCTGTTGCATTCCACCTGTTATCTCCGGGAGTCAGCAGCGCTGCCTTCCCCCTCCAGCTGCCGGCAAGTCCTGGCAGCGCCGAGATAACATTTGGTTCAAGATCTGCTCCTGCCAAGTTATCGATAAAGTGAGGAAAACGAATACCTGGGGGGAGCAAGGCTAGATTTTCAGTTTGCTTAATTTATGGGCCAAGTCTCGCCTGGTACAATGGAAGTCCCGCTGTCAGTGCTTTCACCAGCTTTTACAGGATGTCGTTTTGGGACATGAAAGGAGATTTGAAGAACACTTTGCAGTGATGGTGGCTGACCTACTGCATTTCTGGTTACAATTAACAGCACATTCTCACCCACTCTCTCTGGTTCTGCTTGTTCACAGGCCCGGAGGCAACCGGAATATCTTTCTTTTGTCCCATGCTCCTTCATCACCGTGGCAACAAATGGGCAAATATTATAGTGTTTTCGCTTTTATTTTAATTTGCAAGTAGACTGGTGAGTTTTCAAGACCAGACACACACACACAGACACACAGTACATGCAGTTCAAACTCGGGGATTAGCACATTAAAACCATGGGTTTAACCAGTAACTTGGGCTGTGGCCTGGCTCCAGGCCAATGCCCACTGGAAAACATCCTCACGAAGTCACACAGCACAGTGGTGACAACACAAGAATGGGGGCCGTGTCCAATGCCAGCCTATGGTTGTTGTCACCAGCAATTACAGGGAGGTTGAGGTCCTCCCCAGGACCACGCTGAGTCCATCCTAATTGTGCCACTGGTGGAAACAAGGGTCAGCTCTTGTGCAGGGGTTTAAAAATTGAACTTGCACCCCCAAGGGGTCACTGTAGCCCAGAGCCCGCAGGGACACCACAGTCACTAATCACTGTTTCCTGGGAATCAGAGACACCATCTGCTTTAACAAGGGCTGTCCCCAAACGGAGGGGCAAAAGGAGTAACACCAGCAGTTCATCATCCACTGGGAATTGAGGGAGGGGGTTCACCTCTGCCTCTGTGCACATTGAAACCCCTGTGTCACCAAGAACCCACCAGGCAATACTCGTCCATGCAGCAGTTAATTACAGCACTGGGGCTGTAGGCACACATAGAGTTCCAGTTTCTGGTTTGAGTTTGGGAAGAGATCCTTGCCAGTTACAGCTGCTGGAAGGTACCATGTCTTGGTGTGGCCATTAGGCTGATGGATCATCTGGCATCAGACCCAAGGGAGCTTGAGGGCTCTCCTCTGCAGCCTCTGGATCCAAAAGCTAGCCAGAAGTGTCGAGTCTTTCCCTAACCTGCGGTTCCTTAAGCAACCTGCAACATCTGTATCACTTGGGTATTTCATGGGAAAATTTTCTTTTTGCTGGTTACGTGTTGCTGCTTGCACTTGTTTTTTTTTCCCCATCTATCTAGACCATCTATTCTTTTCAAGTGACAGATACTAAAAGTAGTAAGCTGTAAAAACATGTACCACCAGAGTTATAAAGAAAATCTCTTGGGAGATGGTAAAACAAACCCAGTCCCAAACACCCTCCCCTGGCCCACATTGCCAAACCACCTCCTTTTCTTCCGCCCTGCCAACAACTCAATTCTTCCACAATACCTACAGGGAGGGAGGTGGTAGCAGATTAAAAAGCCAGGTTCCTCCCTCGCTGAGGTTTCCCAGCACGTATTGCTGGCCTGGGGAATACGGGGGAAGGGCAGAGGAAAGGCTGGCTCTGCCCTGCGTAGGGCCGAGCAAGTTTTCAGCTGTATAAAATATATTAAGTCCCAATCGCGCTGGAGCCGGTGTTGAAAGATTTCAGCAAGGCCAGCACTTGACCTTTCGCAGACAATAGCCCCGGCCTTAATTGGCAAGTGCTCATTGTGCGGCTTCAGCTGTGCTGAACAGGCGGGTTTCATGCTCATTCCCCCGTGGGCTCAGGTCTGGGGCTGCGGGCGGGAAGCGGCCAAGGTTTGGGGGTTCCTGATTGTTCTATAATGCCACCTGCTGACTCGAGGGCGACGGCAGCCAGTGTATCAAAAGTCCTTTCACGGAGCCCTGCTTTTAACTTTAGCGCTATTTATATTAATGGGATCATTCAGTGCACTTCACTCATGTCCTGATTTAGAGTCCAAGGACAGCCCCGAGTTACAAATCCTGAGTGAGCACCGTAAGATATATTGGACACTAACTATACTGGCTTTTTGTGCCTCAGCTGGGTTGCGACTATGAAATATAATGAGGAGGTGATTGAAAAAGTCTTGAAGCTCAAAATATTAACATGTCTGTTTATACCACACTATGCTTGTTCATGACTGAAGTGAGCACAAGCATCTGTGTGCCAGCACTACAATGTGTCTTCGCCAAGTGCCCAAGGTGGTAGGAGGGGGCAGACATAAGGGGCTACTTTGTCTGGGAGGCACAGATCTTGCTCCAGCTACAAGCCTCCACTGCAATTAATGCAAGGATACATACATAGAGTAGTAATGAGGCTCCCATCCAGAAAAAGGCTCTGTACCATCTACTTTGCAGAGCCTGGGAAAGTGCAAACATGGACATGGAATGGATGGTACACTGCTAATTTAATCTTTTAGCAAATTGAAAAATTGTGGCCCTTTTATCTGACAAAATTTGCACTTCCTGAACTCATCCAATTATGCCAGTGAGTCCTTCTTCTTCACCACTTCCCTGTCTTGACCAAAATTCAGTTTTCAGCTCCATCTCTGGCTGAACGCTTTTACTGAAGGATTGTCTCCATTGCAGGGTGTATGTGCTCCTAGCACACTTCAGCTGCTCGTGCTGCTCTGCCTGTGCTCTGCTTGTCCCCTCACATCCATTCAAGTTCTCTTCCCCTAAGGTCTGGCTCTGCTGTTGCTCCTGGCACCAGCCTTACTTGTCAGCTCCATAAATAACCGTTCATCCAGGTCTCTACCAGCACCCGCAGCAAATCTTTGCGTCTTTCTTACGAGCTTCAGGCTGATGCTCAGGGTACATTTTTCAGAGCGCTTCTGAGATGGGCAGCTTGATGCTCTCCAGCACAGCAGAGACAGGCACTGCAAGGCCTTTGCACCTCTCTCCTCCTTCTGGCACCTTTATGAGGTCTAATTTTTTGTGCTGGCCTCCCACGCACTTCATAAAAGATGCACATTCAAGCAGGCTTTGTGCCCGGAACGCAATTAAGCATCCAACTGTCCGATCTGTGTGGCCAAATCCTCAGTGTTCCCGGGGCTTCTCAGGTGCAGGTTCACACTGGTTCATCAGGTTTCCATAGGGGGGAGGAAATGTAATTTAGCTCTTTCAGTCTTAGTCATTGAAAATAAAAGGGGAGTAAGTGAAGCTTGTCTCTGGCTATAGGAATGGCAAACAAACCAACCAGGATTCTTTATCTAAAAGTGAAATTTGCAAGTGAACAAGGCATTATGATTGATGCAAATTTAAAGATTTAAGGTGAGGCTATTCTGTGTTTCCTTTGAATGACAAACCTTATCTCGCTTTTCCCATCCCCTCTCTTTTTCTTCTCTTGCACAGCAAAATGCTTAACAATCATTTCTTCAGGCCCAGTCCTCAGAACTGCCATTCCGTACAACTTCAGCAGCTTTTTTGAGCAGCTGGAGGTGTTTAGCAAGCCTGAAAGAAATCCCTCCATCAAACCTCTCTTTCATCACAAGCTGACCACAGAAATGTCACAATACCTGTGAGGAGCGGTTTCGCTGCGTGCTCTGGCTCAGTCTGTGCCACTAACAAAACACTACATGTAATGAAAACAACCCAAAATCACAACACAGAAAATAACTATCTTCTCTACTGAAGATAGATCAGGTGTGTTTAATTCCAGAACCGAATCAAATTTAAGCTCTGGACTATTAACTGTGCACCCTGCTAAACTGGCAGTGCCTTCCATCATAAAGCTGTGGCCTGTGCCCATCAGTACCTTCCCAGGGAATGCCTGGCATGGCTGTTGGAATAGCAGGAATTCCTAAAAGGCAGTATGGATAGTCCAGAGCCAGTCCAGACCCTCCATGGTCCTCCAGCACTGTCTGAGCAGGCTTTGCATCCTCAGGGAAGTCTGGCCCCTCCTCATGATGCACACCAGGGCTCACCAAACATACACACCTGCAGTTTCATAGTATGAAAAGCCATCTCGATGGGATACACAGCCCAGGCAGTGATTTTTGGACACTCTGTGTCTTAGGCCTAAAGGCCACACATGGGCACAGAGGAAACCACAGCACCACAGACCTTCCGTACATAGCTGGCTGTGCCGCTTTTCTTTGGGGCTGAAAACAACATCTGCTCTGTTGTATTTAGCAACAAAGCTGTCACCATGGATAGGAACATTTTCACCTCCTAGGACTTACCACGGGGCAAAGTCTTAAACTATAAACTCTGTTATGAGTTTGACTCTGAATCTGAAACGCTAAAAAACACAGTGTAAGACTTGGTCTCTTCTGTTTGTAGAGGCAGAGAGAACAGGGAGGTTAGAAGATGGATAGGAATGGCTGGTGGCACAAAAGTAGTCTTGGATGAACAGAAAAGTAAAGAAAAATTATTTTATAACACTGCTACTAAATGGCAGCCTTTAGCATACTAATGTACCGTGTGATTACTGTGTGAGGGAGGTTCCTCACCCACCCGGAGATGGATCCATGTAGAGATGGATTGTCCATCTCTCTCACACCAGCTCCTTTCCATATAGCCGGGCATTGCATTGCCTTTGCCCCTCAGCTGTAACTAGGCAAGGAAAAATAAAGTGTGTAGAAGAATAAAAGCTGCAAAACCACTCAGACTTCAATCAAAGCAAGAGACCACTTGGAGCAAGGAGCTCTAGGTCCTCCCATTTTGATTTGCATTTTTCAACTACTGCACAGGAAAATGAGATCTCATCTGACTGAAGGCAACGCTGTCCACTGGAATGTCTGACTGCACAGAGACACAGATGAGCCTTTGATGGATTAGCTCAGGTTTGAAAGAGGTGCACAAAGAGGGAAACAACACATTGGAGAACAAGTGGAAGCTAAGCACACCTTGGCAAACTGAGCTCTAGGGTTTTTTTCTTGTAACTAGGAGTTGTTGAAATTGCTCTGAAAATGCTCTGTTGTATATAATAAAAGGACAATTTCACTAACTGAGTGGGTCAACCTTACTAGCCTGTATACCTTAAGAGTGAGAAGGGCCAAAATCATGTTGAGATAACAAGATTTAAAACAATCCGTCTGGGAAAAGTGCTTACTTTTGATCAGTGCATTCAGTGAAAAACAATTCCTATTGCACAAGAGCAGGAGGAGGTGGAAGTGAAAGGCAGGGATCTACAAGGATGCCCAGGAGCTGCATCCAGCACCTCACCGTTTCTCCAGCTTGCAGTTTTCCAAATGACTGTAATCTTCCTCCTTGCTCTGCCCTCCATGGTTGTTGGAAGCCCCTTCTGTCTCATTTTTCTACCCTCTCAAATATCCCTACTGCCCTGCCCTCTCATTTACCCAGAAATATCATCAACAGGTCTTTTCTGCACTTCTCTACATCTTTAATACTGCCAAGTAAACCAAATAAACCAAGTGCAGCATCCTCACTGTCAGAAGCTCTGAAGCACCAGGCCTGTGAGTCTGAAGTGTTACAGGACAGTTATACCACAGAAACAAACAAAATAAACTCTGGCACACTTCTGTACAGCTGTTTAGTATTAATTGTTAAACTGTGTGATACAAAATGCAAAGATAAACTTGATTTAGTGGGGAGATCTCTTCTGAGTAAATCAGAAGCTTATAGGTTTAATAAAGAGTCAGTTTTTAATGACATTTTCTCTTTTATTTGTTACATATTCATTATATTTTCAATGCTTGAAATGAGAGTCAGAGAGAACATGAGAAAAACTTGGTTTGGGTGTTTGTCTGAAGAACCAAAAGTCTGAAAACACACTTTGAACTAACATTTACAGAAGTTCTGCCCAACCTTTCAGCTGCTAAGGTTATTAATGCAAATTAAAGCAATACTGATATTTTCATTCCAGTTTGAAAATAAAGGCTGATGAGGAGTCCCATTAGAGACCAAAACTATCTACCTACTGTTTGCAGCAAACACTAGATGGGATATTTTTCTGAGAGAAGGGGAAGCACCAGTACAGGACAGCCTGCTCACTTGTCTGGTTTAGAGCAATCTCAAGCCTTTGCGTGCTGGTGATCTTCCCAACTCGACTCCAGATGTTAAGGCTGGCTGGCTGGAGGGAGGAAGGGAAGATATGGAGAAGAAAATGCACCAGATATCCAAGATTAGAAGTTATGCAGTCTCAGGCATTTATAAAAGATGGGAGCCTGCCAGCTCCTCCACATATGGGATGGAGATTTGAAAGTGGGTAACAGCTGCTGTTGTCCTGTGCTGCCTCCCAGGCCATGGAATTTGTGCCAGTGGCCCACCACAGCCAGAGATGGAGAAAGACACTCAGTGCAGAAACCCAGCTAGATGATGGAGTTAGAGCTGACAGAGGACAATCTCATCCAGGAGAATCATCCCTGACCACCAGACTACATCTGACCCCTGACAGTGACAGCTGGGCTCCTCTTAGACCCACTGGGATGATGTCAGCCACCTCCTTGGGGAAGCACTGGTATGTAAAACCCAGCTGTGACTGTCACACTGTCACATGCATTACAGCAAGAGTTTCCTGGATCCCCCTGTATGACTGATTAGATTTTATGTTTCCCCAGACATCTCCAGAAGGAACGTGGGCCTTTGTCCGGCTGCAGTCCCATGTCCCAGCTCATTTCACAGGCAGCTCAGGCTGTTACTGTCTGCTACCCCACGATGCTGAGATCTTGCACCACGCACTGCACTTTGATGTGGCATTGGCACAGGGAGGATGCTCCCCTCCAGCAATGCACACAGTGAAACCATGCACTGAAATGCCAGGTCCGGGCAGGGTCAGGATGGATTCCACGGCTTTTGTGCTGCCTCCTCTTCACTTTTCCCTTCCTGTAGCAATTATTACTCATCAGCACAGATTAACAACTGCACAAGCAAACCCTCAGAACAAATGAAATCAGGGCTGAGGGCCAATCTTAGTTAGTGGATGTCTGCCACTGACTTTAAATGGGATTGGGATTTAGCCCTGCAGCCTTTCCCTGTGCTTCCTCTTTTTACCCATTCATGTGCTGCACATGTGTAGCTCTCTGGCAGCTCCTCCGGCTTTGGGATGAGGCACTCACAGGTACAAGCTCCAAAAGTTGCACCCATAACCTTCTGGCATTCTTCTCCACCCACTCCCTGGCCCTGGCTTTCTTCTAAGAGTTGTTCCAGCCATTTTATGATATCTTTTAAAAGGTAAGAGAATAAAGACAAAAATAGCTGTCAGTCCATTCATATGGGTTTCTGTTGGGCTGTGAATAATTTAAGGGTCTTCTCACCTCATCTCTTGTTTATCTTGTAGCCTCGGGCCTCATCTACATGAAAGAGTTGCACCCATTCAAGTAGATGTTAATTTAAACCAATTCATTAAACTAATACAAACCCCGGAGCAAGCAGAGGGAGGGATGCTCCCATGTTAAACCCAGGCTCCTATCGGTTTGCTTTAATCTGGTGAGAAACTAAACCAAAGTAAGGAGCGCCCATGGACAGGTTTGCTCTGGTTTTACTGAACACATGGAACAGAGCAATGCAAATCATGCCAGGGAGTTCTCACTGGCAGAGCTCTGCTGCTCACTCCCTGCAGGGACAAGCTCAGACATTCAGCAGAGATTGGAACCACCAAAAAAATTAGTCATGAGCCTTCGACATACAGCCAGGGCCATGAGCCTTTAGCTAGGCTGTGTTGTCGGGGTCTCACACCTCTCACCCAACCCAGGGGCTCTGTTGCAGGTCTGCACATTGTGGCCAGTGTCCCTGCAGGTGGTAAAAAAGCCCTGTTAACCATGGTGTTTTCATACCATGGTTAATAAGGGCAATACAAGAAGCCAGGTAAAGTGTAGGTCACCTGGAAAAACTGCAGTGTCAGTGGGAGCCAAAGAATGAAAGAATTGCAAGGAACACCACACCAGAGTCACACAGAAAATCACTATTCAGTGAAAACAAACCCAAAAAGGAAAGAGGGGAGGGATGGGACTGGAACATTTCTGCTTCACAGCTCTGCCCTCTTTTCAGGGAGTGGAAAGGACTAAATCACCTGTTGTCAATATTGAATGAGGATTACAAAGAACATGAAGCCAGACTCCTCTCACATGTGCCTAGTGGGAGGATGAGAGGCAACAGATCCAAGCTGCGTCAGTGAAATTCCAATCAATATTAAGTTACTTAATGATGAGAGCAGTTAAACAGGAGGCCAGAGAGATCGTGGTATCTCCAACCACGGAGATAATCAAAACTAAACCATACAAGACACTGACCAGCCTGATCTAATGTAGAAGCTATCTGTCTTCTGAGTATGGTGGAGGTTTGATCTGGTGGCCTTAAGTCCCTATCAATTTAAATTATTCTGTTTTATTCCAGTAAAATACCGCAGAAATTCCTTTTCTGAAGCCAGCTTCCCTCACGTTCCAAAGTCACACAGCTGGTAAATTCACCTGGCTATTACCCAGTTGTTCACTGTTCCTGAAGAGAGAAGGCAAAAAGAAAATATTAAGAGACCTGGCTGTCTGCAAAATGGTGCCAATTGGTGCAGTACAATTCCATGGGGCAACACAGAAGATTTTCCATTAGGAAAGTGGAAGTGGGACGCTGGAAACCTACAGAAAGCTTCTTAGCATCCACCTCCCTGCTGAGTGGGTCACACCGAGATGTCTTGGCTTCAGGGGCACCTCTAGGCTTGGGAAGTTACTGGAGGTTTTGCTGGTGATGATGATACCATTTGGCTTTCCCCTGCATTGGTAAGCACTGGGAGTCAGGGTGGAGGTGGCTGCTGGCTGGTTCTGGTACTTCAAAGCTGCACCAGTAGCACCACACCATGGTACCTACACCTCTAGCAGCAGCCACAGCTCCTAAATTTCCATCACTGCGAGTGCTCGAGGCAGGAAGAGAGACACAGTCACTGTTAATATGGGCAAAACCCCTTAGGCTATGCAGGGGCAGCATAAATACAACGAGAAGAGAAGAGAAGAGAAGAGAAGAGAAGAGAAGAGAAGAGAAAAACAGAGGAATGATTTTGCAAAAGGTACATAGATTTTGCCAGTACTTGAATATTTTTGGATTTGTTTTGATTTCTATGTATACACACATTCTAGGAAAAACATTTGTGTTGTTTACATTAGTTTTCATCATACTGGAGAAATCCTGCAGGATCTGTTTTTGTATCACTATGGTTCTTTTCATTCAAGGATCTTTTATCAATTATCATGCCGAAGCTTTCATCAGTTCAAAGACATGAAAAATAAATTTCCAGGAGGAAGGCATGCCAAGGGCCACGAAACACAAAAGCATGATATCAAACTCAGGAAGCCTTTAAGCCATGGATAGCTGGAAATTGGGACAGCGTGCCAGAGAAATCTCAGCATGTACTGCTGGGTTCCAGCACCCCGCACAAACAGGACACTGGCTCTGTGCTGTCTTCATGTTCTCAGCCTGATCCTCACATCTCTGGTCAAAGTGATGGTGGGTGCTCCCTTGGTTTCACTCATCTGCTCTCCCTAGGAATTGACTCCTGGGCTTTGTCCATGCTGCAGGACCCCTTTGTCCCCACCAACCCTTTGCTGTGCTCACTCAGATCCCTTTGAGATGCAAACACCTCTTTTATTCCCCGGGTGCTTTTCTGCCAGCTCATCCAGTTGATGCAGCATGTGCCAGAGCTGGCCCAAGGGAGAGGAAGGGAGAGCACAGCTGGAAGCAGACAGAAGAAGAAGGAGCTTTTCCCTCCCCATGAGCTGCTCTTCACTCTGCCTGTGCCATAACAGAACCTCTGCCTTAGGGCACAGCTCCACCCCTCCTGAAGATTTCTGGTACATCTCCAGTGCACTCCCTCAACCTCCTGCTCCCCCATTTTTGCACAGGCTCTGACTCTTTTTGTGACCTTCACCAAGCTGAACCAACTGGCTGATGCACCAGTTACCTGGCCTAAAAAGGGGTCTGACAACACAAGTGATGGTACAAAAGCGACAGACCCATGTGGTTGTCTTGAGGTCTCCTCCAGCCTTAAATGATGTTGGGCAATACTTAGACCTTGTTACAGCTGTTGAATTTGACTCACCTCTTCCACCCCACTCCCCGAAACAGATGTGGTTGTAAATTACAGCCAGATTAGAAGGATCAGTGAAGACCATAAGAATGCAAGAGCAACTAACAGGTTGTAAATTCTGTTGGGTCGCGATTTATGCAAAGAGTTTCCAAGTGGCTCTGACCTTCAGCACAGTCCTGAGTGTCTGTGCAACATGGACGGAAGAGGAGTCTGCTCTGCTGCACTCTTTTGACAATCCCAGGTAACTGTGAAGGATGAAGGAGCAAGTGCCCAGAGATCTCAGAGAGCTTCCCAGAAGTCTGCTGATACTTGCTGTGAGATGCATCACAGCCATCCTCACCTTGCCCCTGGATGTTCATGGGAGATACTAAAGTCCATCAAATCACAACTGTAGATGCAAGAATTCAAATCTCAGCCCCCAGATGGGCCAGGAGGGGCCATCTGAAGCCCTGTGTTCAGAAACCACATTCAGTAAGTCCACCAGACAAGCAGCCCAGCACAGTTAACACACTGCTACAGCCTAGAGTGAGAAATCAGACAGAGGCAGAAAATCTGGTGTAACATCACTTGAATTACTTCTCTGTCACAGGTGGTGTTTGTGGTCTTCCCAAACACCTAATCTGGGAGCCATCTGAAGTCAGTGGGTGGTTTCCATTTACTGCAGATCTCACATCAGACCAGTTATCTATAAAGCATTGGGATATGAGCATCTTTCAGTCCTTGAAGTCTATAGAACTTGCTGCCTTGGTCAAATTTGTACAGATGCTGAAGTTGATTTCTAGTGTGATGTTTAGGCATAGTTGAGGGGAGAGGGTTCTTAGAGAAGGAATCTTAGTAAAAATACTTTTAAAAGTATAAAAGTGTTCCTCCTATTGCCAGGAAAATCATAGTTTTTAATACTCCATTGCTCTGAAGACAAGTTTTTATTTTTTGAGGAAATACTGCAGAAAGTTGACAGAGGCTTTAAGAAATTATACTGAAAAAGGTAGGTAGTTGTCACTGGGCTTGTCTTTTGTTTGGTTAAAGAGATTAGAACTCAGGCAGTGGTAAGCTTTGCATGGCAAAAAGACACTTCAGATTTCTATTTAGAAGAGACCTCTCTGTATTTTGTGTCTGCTCCATTAAATATGCCCATCCCAATGCAAGAGATTAACAGATTGGACGCAGAAGATAAAATATATTTCATTTGTATTTAAGATACAGTGCAGTTATTGCATGCTCACAGCTGTAAAATAAAGAAAATAAGCGAGAATATAAAAAGTTTCTCCCAGTCACGTGCTGACAGAACAAGAACCTGTATCTCATCTTGTTTGGACAGCAGGGGAAAGATGACACGGGGGCAGTCAGAGCAGCTGCAACTAACTATGTCTGTTTCAAATTTAGAACAAATCATCTTCTTGGTGTAATTCCTGACAAATAATTTTGTTGTCCAACAATTTTTAGGTTGATCCCGCAGGACTGTTGGGATAATCATCCTGACACTGCAGTTAACAGGATTGTGATCATAAATCTTGAGATTCAAGTACATTCACCATGGTTGAGTGACCACCAGCATTTTGAGGGAATGAGAATATTTTTCCCGTGAAAAGATGACGGCACGAAGGGCACCTATGCAGAAAGTGAAGCCTCGGAAATACAGAACAATGCATCATCTTTATTTCAATTTGCCATGCACTCCTTATCATTTCACCCACATTCTGCCCACTAATCAAGAGGAAGAGGCTTGGCTGGTGCAACTGGTTCTGGATAGATCTATTTGTGGCTGTTGCTATTGCAGCAACAGCAAAAGTGCCTTTTTTATAGAAGAATCTAGGCTCTGTCACAGAACATAAGTGACTTATTCTGTGAACAATTATTTTTATCTACAGAGTGAAAGAACCTTTACTCCAGACTGGTCTTGTGTGGGTCTATTCCAGTTGTGTACATGTAAGTGATGAAGGGAAATACACTTCTTTTCATTATTTGGCCCTGCTTGGTACAATTCTGCCTTTTCCCCACAGAAGAGGAGAGATCAGGTATTTAAGTAATATTAATATTACAGAACTATGGAGCTGGGTTTTTTGCCTTTCGAAGATAGTTTGTCTTCTGCAAGCAAAATGAGGAAAAAGTACAAAATAGTACTGAGTTGTTTATCAATATAAAGCACTCAGCTGATGAGATGCACTAATCCACAGCCAAACCCTGATAAAGGCCCAGCTGACTCCTATTTAAGCCACCACCTTACTCCACAGCTTTTATATGTCAAATCCCTGACAATACCTACAATTTGAGCCAATTCCACAGTTAACCACAGCCCTGCATATCCATGGTGATCAAAAAAATGCTCACCTTCCAAAGTGTGAGGAATCTGACATTAAGAAAGGCGTGCTGCTCCCTGCTAGGCAGTGCATGAGCTGACCAGACGTACCACATTATATCACTTGCAAACTGGCAGCATCACAGGGCAGTGTGTTAACTGGGATACTGCTGTGAGAAGGGGAAGGGGATGTCTGGATTTACTTTCTTCCCCAAGGACCTCTCCAGCAGACAGCATCTTCTCCTTTGCACATAATTCTCTTTTACTAGAAACACCTGGTAGGTCTTGTAATTCCTGTCCTCATGTTGCAGTGCTCTCCCCTCTCACATCACTGTCCTCCTCAGGCCACACAAGACACCCTCTTTAAAAGAACACAGAGCTAAAAACCAGAAGAGGAAGAAGCAGATGACGCCCCAAAAACCAGAGCAAGGCTGTAAGCTGTACTGCAGCCTCAGCCAATGGGGTCTAACAAGGAGTCACCCATTGCTTCAATTTCCCCTGGACTGCAGGTTGCTGGTAAAGCAAACAGACCTCTACAAGGCACTGCTGCTGCACAGGATGCCCAAGTTTTTCTGGAAAAAGTTGGTTAAGTCAGTGAGTTAACAATTTGTTCCAATTACAACAGTGACCTGGAGTACAGCAAAAGCTTCTTACCTTCCTCTCTCTGCAATTGCAAAGCTCATGCACCAGGACCCTCATACCCTTGCTGCATGGTTTATATATTTTGTGTGCGTGGGAGTGAGTGCTCAGGGATTTGTGAAGGGAGGGGGAAAGGGGGAAGAGTCCAAACAAAACATTTAAATGTAATTCCTTTGATGGTGCAGCTGTGAGAGGGCAACTGGATGATTTTGCTATATTTCAGAAGCTGCATAGTTTTCCTGTCCTTCCTTACACAGAAATCATGTTTCCATGGCCAGGCTCTTCTCAAGTCAATCTCTCCTGCCTGCAGAGCAGACCTTGGTTCTAAATTCCCACACAACAACTGATGCTTCATTTTCCCCCCTTCTTATGACCCCGTCTCCCACATTCTCTCCCAACCATGGCATACAAGAACTATTTCCCAACCAGTGCAAACAGAACAGTACAAATGAGCCCTATTTGCTTTGCGAGAAAACTGCGCAATAGCTCCCAAAGGATAACGATGAATTGGGGCATTGGAAACCCTTGCAAGGTAAGTGGCTTCCTAGTTCATTCCCAATTCCTTTACGTGCTTGTGCACTCCTTTACATGGTGGCATGAGCCCTGGTCTCCAGGGCACAAGGAGCACAGAGCAGACCCAGCTCAGGGCGATCCAGCAGCATTGGGAGTTGTGGCAGTGCAGGTGGGTAACGCAGCCGTGCCGCTCCCCATCCATGCGGCTCCTCCAAGAGCGCAGCTCCCTGATGACTTCAGCACCTCTACCCCAGGCTTGGCATGGAGCAGGGACCTCCCCACCTGCTCTGTCAAACACCTGCCCTGTCAGACAGGAGCAGTGGCACTAAGTGGCTTCGTGGGGATGTTTTCCGAACAGAACACACTGCAAGGCAGTTTCTGCGCTCCAGCCTTACCTTCCGTGAACCTGCAGCCCCCAGCTCACAAACCATCCAGCCATTTCCCTTGGTTAAACCAGGAGCTAAGGTGGCACAGCGCTGCAGCACCGGGCTGGTGGCACTGGACAGCAGATAAATGACCGCGGGCAAGGCAAGGAGTTAGTGCCTGCAGCGTTCTGTGGTTTTATTGCAGCGGCAGCAGGGGAGTGTTGGAATTCTGTTTTACCCTCCACATTCAACAACATACATGAAGGTTTTTCAATCCCTCTTCCAGAATAAATAGCACAGTTGAGCCTTTCCTGGAAGGGCTAAACCATTCAGAAAGAGCAAAGAAAGGAGTGAAGGCAGAAGCATCTCCTCAACTGCTGACAAGCAGTAGTGTGACAAGCCTGACATGATTACAGAGCACAAGTTGGACGCCCTCCCTTCCAAACCATTCATCCTCATCTTCCCAGCCCAGCACCTGGCTCCCTGGCTGAGCTCCCCACCACCTCTGTTTGCATGGTTACTGTCACGTCTGTGAAAACAAGAAACTTGTGTCACAGTCCGAGCTGCATCTCAGAGCATCCCGAAGCAGGGGGGCGCGGGGAGGGACAGTGTTACCTAGGAGCTCAGGGATTTTCTCCGATAGACTTGGTTCATTTTCTCTGAAGCTTCTGTGTTTTCTTTTTTCCCCTTTCGCCCCACTTCTCTCAATGGTCTGGTGCCCTCGGAGAGTCCAGGAGCAGACACCAGCTGGCCCTAGCAAAGGCCACATCCCCCACTGCCTGTGTTGTTCTCTCCAGCTCGCCTATATGGATCCCTTAATTGCATGCATGTCTTTCAGGCTATTCTCCATGCATGAGCTGTCAGCAAAACCTTGCTGGAAACACTGGAATTTCACATTTTTCATGGAGATTTTCCATATCAAATGGGCAGTTTCACATTTTCCATGAAATTCCTAATGACTACAAAAAAAAATACAGCCCCAGTGTTTGGAAGGGCTTGCTCAGCTTGCCTTCGGGCACCCTTTGCGTGTTAAATGCATGTGTGTGAATTTACTTAGCATATCATTTCAGGGATGGGATTGGAATTTTTTTTTTTTTTTTGTTGCAGATGACAGGAGAGAAGCATGCATTCATCCATTCATTCATAAACCCAACTTGTGGCACGGCACACTGGGAAAGGGATCTTTCGCATCATTTTTAAAACAGAGAGAGTGCAAAGCCCTGTCAACTGACAATATCCATCCAAGCTGTCATTGCCAATCACTTGAATGGACTGCAGCAGAGAGTATTTTCCACAATGAGATACCAATGGGGGTGACCATTAGGTCAGGAATCTTATTTTCTCAGCTCACCAACCCCTGCAAATAAATTCTCACCAAAAGGAGAGAAAAGCCTCATTGATTTGACAAGCGATCAGACACTGCAGTTGTCATTTTCCCAGCAGTTGCTGGCATATTTTTTTGCCTGGTGTGTGAGATATGAATTTTGTGACTTAACCTATCAAGCTCTTAAAGGGATCATCCCTTTTTCATCTGCATCCTAGTGAAAAGGAGAACTCACAGCAGCAAGACTCTGAAAGCAAAGTAATGTTCTCAGCTTTTATATATTATTAGTTGATTCACAACAAAGTTCATACAGGGGCTCTACTTTGCTGTTAATAGTCAGACATACTTAGTTGACCTGCAAGAATGTGGTTTTTTTCCCCTCATCAATACCCATTTTAATTTGTAAAACACATTTTTATAAAGTTGCTGGCATTGTTCCCTTATGAATGCATCAAGCCAAACCAAGACAGGCTACGAAAGCAAGAAAAATCACAGTCTTTAATGAAAGAAGTCACATTTTCAGGTCTCGGTGTTCTTAGAGACATGGGTTTTCATAACTTTTAAAAATATAACATTAATATTTAAAAAAAAAACAAAAACCAAACCCAAAAACTTTATGCTGAATTCCAGCAAAGGGCCTAAATTCTACCCGTGGATCCAATGAAACAGATTGGTGCTGGCAGACAAAGTATACCTTATTCCATGCTACCAAAATCCACTTCACCTCTTCAAACTAGATTGAAAATTCATGTCAGATTTGCTATGAAGTTTTTTGGAGGGAATATCTTAGCATCACCCAAAAGTAATTTATTTACTGATGTAAAAACATAGACTTTGTGATGTTTTTACAGGAAGGTTCTTTGGGAATATTTTCTGACCATGTGGAGACCCTGGTCCCCAGCTAAGAACAGGTAAGAGCCTGCAGGGAAGTGAGTCCCTGGTTTAGCTGCCTTCCCACAACAGGCACATCAAGGATGTGAATCCAGCTTCCCCAGAGTGACAGTTTCGCTTTTTTCATTAAACACAAAAGTTTGGTCTATAGGTACTTTTTACACCATGAGAAGCTTGTCCCTGCCCAGTTGTAGACACTTTTTGAGGAGCTCACCACCTGCTTGAACACACCTACTTCCACCAGACTGGATTATGATTTGCAAAACCTGCAGTTCCATCCATCCAGCCCTTTAGTTCCCAACAGTAAAACTGCACTAGGTCTCCCTTAGTCTATGGCATTATTATAATACAGAGAAATAATGGGATCCACTCATACTGGAAGCACTTCTGTCAACAATTCAGAAGATTTAAAAAATATTATATATATATGAAAATATTTTCATTCCAATAATTGATGTATCTATATGTACTATTGGGAGGAGACCATGACCAAGTCAGAATGTTTCTTTACAAGTATTCTAAAGAATGGTCAGAATTCCATTAAAAATAGATTAAGGATCAGGTAAAGCCTCACCTCTGTGCCTTACACATGGTCTAGCATCAAGATTGTTGCTGCCAGTTTGGTTTCTCCAGTAAGAATGAGAGAAAGGAGTTTTATGATCAAATGTCAGAATAATAGTAATTTATTATTTTAGTAGATTGCCAGGTCACTAGACTTAGTATCAAATTCTTCTAAGCACTATCAGGCCATTCTTTGTTGATCAATACCGCACATTTCTTACTAGTCTTATCTACATTGTTCCAGAAATTCTACCAGCATACCGAAGCATGAGTCTTGCTTCCAGATAAGCCTGGCTGGCTTAATTTTTTTTTTTTAATTCAAGATAAGTGCTCTAGTGCAGGGCCCGACCAAAATCACATTTTATTCGTGATATACCTATTAATTCTATCTTTGCCATGTTCTTGCAACACAATATTCAGCTGCTCACAGCATGAGCAGTCTCTAGGTGGGACTGGCTCTCTCTCTATTTCTTTTTCTGATGTTCTTTCCTCTGTGCACACACGTGGTAATCTCACCAACATGCTCCTTTCAGTTGCTGCTAATTCCCTGCTACGATTTCACATCGAACACTCCAACTACCAGCTGTAATTTTAACTCAGACAGCAATGCGTTCAGAGCACTGAGGGCGTAGTAGGTGTACGAGACAAACACTTTCTAACACATGTCAAGGAATATGGATTCAATGTTCAGGAATATTCTGAAACTAGTCAGCTGTGGATAAAATCCTGAAATTAATTTTCCCTGGGAAATCTCAACTCCTCAGGAAAAAATAGTTTTCTGTTCTTCACAAAAGTGAAGTTCAAACA
This sequence comes from Struthidea cinerea, assembly GCA_013397865.1. NCBI lineage: Eukaryota > Metazoa > Chordata > Aves > Passeriformes > Corcoracidae > Struthidea > Struthidea cinerea. The sequence goes on along the minus strand of VZTI01001779.1, from coordinate 223,305 downwards.
ACTTAAATAAGCATTTTCAGATACTTTAGGATTTTAAATGCAAGCAGGCTCATACTGTCTGTCAGGAGGAGTTTTTCTCCCCCCTGAAGTCCATTTTTCCTCTGTCTGCTAAGTTACTATTATCTTCCATTCCTTGTAATAATGGGCTTAAGATCAAGTGAAACTGGAAATGGAAAGAACAGTGAGAGATGACAGACTTGAAGGGGCTTTATTGGGACTATGGGTTGCTCCTGAGGTCAGAATCAGTAAGTATAATTAGATTCCTGGCATTTACAACAAATGTAAAGCAACTCAGAGCTCCCTTTTGTGTGCCTGTAATTAAACATGCACTTTTACTGCCCTCTGCAGTGCTCCAAAGTATCTTTGATTCCAGCACATGAAAGTGGAATCAAAGAGCAGGCCCAAATCTTCATCTCTATATGGCACTCATATTTCTGAAAACAAAGTATTTCTCAGCAGAAATGGAATAGCCCCTTTCTAAAGAAACACAAAAGGGAACGTTGTTTTTGCTAATAATTAGAGCCATTCCTGTACCTCCCAGAAACTTTCTCAGTGGAGGCTTGGATGGATAGAAAGGTCCCAACACAGACAGCTGGGCCCCACTTTAACCCACAAAATAAGTTCCAAATTTCCACTCAAAGTGAAGTTATTTCTTGAGTGTATGAATCAGCCTTTTTTGGATAAATTAGTTTTCTCTTGTGCTTAAACACAATGCAAGAGTTAAGTCACCAGCTCAAAGAGTGAACAGGACTGGTAATCAAAAAATACAGTGGGGGCCAGCAGTGGTAGATACTAAATCTTGGTTCCTAACACGTTTTGTATTTAGGTGTTACTTAGATCCCACAAAACTAAATACTACACAACTAGAGTAAATTCTGCTCAGCATTACCACTTCCTCTCCTAACTAAAGTATATCTATTATATCCTAACTACGCTGTTTTCCTTGGAAGTAAAATGGATTTTTGACACCGCACAGGGTAATTCCAATCTCTTAACTATTTATATAATATTTTGGTGAAATTCTCCCTAGTTGTCAGGAAGCACTCAAACTTAGTATGCAACAGATAGCAACCAATCTTCTCACATTATGAGAAACCATATAGAAGAAGAAAACACAGAAGAGCAAGAACTTCCAGTAAGGTCAAAATTCTTTCAGAAGGGCTCTTTTTACCAGTCCAGTTTTGATAAAGAAGTTTCCCAGGTTTCCACACAGATCCATCCACAGGCATACGTAGTTGCTCTCCATTTCTCTTATTTACATTAAGAGCACAATAAAACAGATAATCCTGAAAATAACTTCAGTAAATACTTGCATGAACAGAAAGTTGTTTGAATGGTATTTTGGACTTAAAAATGGATTAATGGAAGAAAGCTGGTTTTAGCTTGGCTTCCTTAGAGCATTAAATTGTTGTACTGGCAAGTCTTTTCCAAAATCTCTGTCCTGCCTACCTTCTAATTTTTGGACTGGCTGTCCAGGTACTGAACAGAAAGGTAAATATTTTACTTAAAGTTTATGTGACAGCAGCTGAGTAATGAAGGAAGACCCAATTAATGCCCAAGTGAAGGACAAGCTGGGACAGTTTAGCTCTTTAATGTTCTGCTTGCCACCCTACCCACACACATGCACCAATGGCCCAGCCAAAACAGATGGAGCTTTAAATTAGCCACAGCCACGACTGCTGTCAGCCAGCATGGCATGAGGATGCTGAAAGGGGACAGGGCTTGGTGTGAAGGGAGTAAGAGAAACACAAACCAGAAGGCACAGGTCTATAAAAAGCAGGGCTGACAGGTTCTGCTGCCTACAGAACAACCTGCTGAGTTTTATTTTTAGAGGAATTTAACCTAATAAGGCTAAAATTTGACAGCAGTACTTGTCTGTTCTCCATCTGAAGCAAACTCCACTGCATGCAACTATGCACAACTGAACATATGGATATTATTTTTCCATAAGATTCTTGTATTACCAGATACTGCCCTAAATGGATTGGGTTAGCCCACATTTAACCACTAGAGGGCTTAATTCTATCGCAAAAAAACCCCGGTTGTCTTCCAATTCGATGTTCAGTACCTTTGGAAAAACATCCAAGCCAAGTGCTCTCTTTAAATACCAACCATAAAAACTTAGTGCTCCAAGTAATTGAGGCAAAGGGGAATAATTGCAGTGAAGACACTACTGTCTACGGCCAGCTCCTTCAGGAAAAAGTAACAAATCTGAGCCTGCTTCACAAACAGCTACTGAACACAGACCAGCTACATTTCTAGTCTGGATCATACCCAGCTGGTTCCTGGGTAAGAGTGCTGCACAGCACAGAACTGAAAGCTGAACAGCACCTCAGATTGCTTTTAATGACACCAACAGAATTATCTGTAAACAAGCTGGAGCACAACAGAGGAAAATAAAACAAGGGATAGACTAGTCAAAAAAAAAAAAGGAACTGTGACATAGAACCTTACAGTCTGAAGCAGAAGTGACAGCACGCTGAAAGGTGACAGGATAGAGCAGAGATGGAACAGAGCGAGTGCAGCACAGTGAGAAGCAACACTCAGCAGGGTGGGGTTGTGTTCAGGAGGGCAGGGCTCAGAGAGCAGGGCACAGGCAATGCTGAGAGCAAGAGGGTCATACCCCAAGGCCTTTGCTGACAACCTTGTCTGAGTAGTAGCAGGTTAGTTGGATTAATATAAAATTATATACCAGATTATGGACTAAGCATTGAGAAGTTACTCTGCAGAATTTTAAAAGCATCTCAAGAGATTCACCAAAGGAGAATTATTTGTTGTGTGCTCCATTATAACAGAAAAGTACACCCCAGTGGTTTGCCTGGTATGTTTCTACACGGCCCAGGGATTAGTGTTCTTCACAATGTTTTCCCTGCATTCCACCCAGAGCTGGAGGCAGCATTCAAGGTGGGGTCTCATAAAAGCAGAACAGAGGGGCAGAATCCCCTCCTTTGCCCTGGTGGCCACTCTGCTTTTGGTGCAGCCCAGGACACAGTTGGCTTTTTGGGCTGTGAGTGCACATGGTCGAGTCACTTAAAGTTTCTCATCCACCCACCAGCATCCACAAGTGCTTCCCCTCAGGGCTGCTCTCCATCTGTTCATCCCCCAGCCTGCATTTGTGCTGGAGAGATTGTCCCAACCCATGTCCTTCCTTATTTCAAAACCAGGTGTAAGTAACCTTACCTTTCAGAAGCCTCTAAACAATCTCCTGAATATCCACTGATCCAAGCTGTTTGGGTAGCTACATCAGGATAGAAAACCTGCCTTTAAAAAAACAGTTCTACTGGCAGTTCTGATACTCAGGTACAGACTGGCACAACAGAAATACTTAAGAACAACCAGGGACAGCATGGCCAGAAAATGTGACATGAGAAAAGCTCCCCCCCATTAATCTGGGGAGGACAGAGAGGGCTCTCTCCAGGTAGAAAGCAACTACCATTTCGCTGTCCTCTCTGGAAAAAATACGTTAGGAAGGGCTGTCTCCTTAACATCAGAGCTTAGCACCAACCTTATCCCAGTGCCACTGTTTCCTCTTGGAAGTTTCCCCATCAGATCAAGCTACCTGATTTCAAGAGTGCCTAACAAATTAGACAGCTGTAAGCAATATTACTTGCTAAGATAGTCCCTTGAGTTGATGAGTTTAAGTGGTGTAACATCAACACCCAGAAATTCCTTTTTAAGAGATAAAACCAAGTGAGGTGACTGTAGAAAATGTCCTGTTGGTAAAGAAGATTGAAGTGTTCACCCAGCTCTTCTAGCAGTTTTTCCTGGAGAACAGAACTTGGTGACCAGCTAATGGACAGCTACTAAACTAAACTGTCTCAAATTCACTCTGGTGGCCTGCACACAAGTAAACAGATTTTCAAGGTCTCCCTTGAAACCAGACAATGGTGCTAACACAGATATATCCTGGCTTAGTACCAATATGAGACACTTGGCTTTCAGTATTTACCTGCATTTCATTATCCACAGAGCACTGCTAGCAAGAAATGAAGAGTCGTATGTAAAAGTAAACACAGTTCTGTTTATTTTCCAGCAACATCCCATGCAAAAGCAACAGAAACATGAACTGCTCTCAGCAGAAAATCTGTACAGTTGTTATCATTTACAACAGTTTTACATTTAAAACCAGCAAATTGAAAGAATCAAGCACTTTCCCTAGACATTGTTTCCTTGACTGCATTAATAAATGACTATTTACAAATTTCAAATTAAGGCTACTGCTTCTGAAAAAAACATTATTGCATAGACTTTACCATGTTGACCTCCAATTTCTTGAGGGTATTTAATTTCCAATTGTTTCTGAAACATTTTTGCAAATAAAGTGGTTTTTTTTCTTTTTAAGGTAAGGTAGTTAATCTTACAATAACTGCAGTAGATGGGTTTACTAGTACTAATCAGCCACATGGTTCAGCTACCACGTGCATTATTTCAAGCCAGACCTTTCTGAAGAGCCAGATGTAAAAGCAAGATAACATAAAAAATATCTCCCTACTTGGCTTTTGATCTGCAGGTGGACAACTGAAATCATGTTCACAGTGGGGGAGGGAATGGGGGGAAATTGGTGAGATCTTGCTGTACTATTTATAATTACTAGGGGATAGCACAGCCTTTGGCTAGTTTTCCTATTAAAAAGTTTTACTTAAAAAATCTGATATACATAAATTAAAAGTTAACAGGAAGTCACACAACTGAATTGCAATTTTACATAAGTCTGGTCTGGAGAATATCTAGACCAACCACAACTTTGAGAACAGTCTTCAACTTTGCTTGAGCTTTCTTACTATTAACAGGTTAAGGATCAAGCTAACCTCTCAAATTTAAAAAAACTTTCTCTAAAACAGTTTGCACAAGACTATTTAACTCACAGTATCAAATTCTTTCAGTGGCTCACTCAAACACACTTCCAAGTCAAATTCTCCTTCTGCTTGATAGTCAAGGTGTCTAACTTTGGTGGGAGTGCCAGAACAAGTATCCTGGAAGGCAAAGGCAATTAATAATTACTAGTTAAGTAGAGGTTATTAGTACAGGTAATTCAATTAACTTCTGTAATTCATTTAGACTGCCCTATAACAAAGGCTTACAAATGCTTTAAAGGCCGTATAAAACCCAATGCTAGTCTTAAGATTAAAGAGAGGTAGGCTTCTGCCCATCCAACCACATTTGAAGATACCTTGCAAGTGTTCTAAGGACATATATATGCAAACATTAAAACATTATACAGATTTAATATTCATCAGAAAAACAAATCCAGTAAGAAAAGCATTCCTAGATCTTTACTGCTCAGCTGTACCAAGTGCTTTCTGGATATAAAAGGAGCCTACTTCTGTGTGACAAGGAAATTCCACCCTATTTTAACATTAGATATTGCAATCTAAAGTAGTATTTCAACTCTACGTTACAGTTCATAACTGATTTGCTTTCAACAGAAATTTTCTTTTGTAGGCTATAAAAAAATGGGATATTTTTAATTTGAGATGGTCATTCAAGTTCTAATCCTCTAAATCCAAAACTACAGACAGATAATGGCTATAGCTGGAAAATACCTGAATTTAAAGATTGCTCAGCTTTTAAACAGTCCCTAAACAAAGTAGATTTGTCAGGAATTTGTCAGGTATTCAGGCTACTCTGGATATAACTCTAAGCAATGAGCCAATTATCAACAAATATTTATGCAAATGACAGATATGCTTACATCATTATCTTGACAGCTTGTTTGAGATTCAGTAGAATTGCTTCCAACAGATTCTGTCTCCATCTCACCAAGGTCAACAGGACAACTGTAAAATCATTTAGAAGAATACAGCATAAACAAATTTATTTTTTAGTGTTAAGCTGCGCTTTGTGGTGCAGTTCTGAAAACAATGGCCAGAGGAGAGCAAAGAGACCTACAGAGATCACAGGGACAGTGGTGGCAAACTGGGGAGAACAAACAGAACTGCAGGACAGCTCAGTACAGCCAAAATGGCCAAGGACTGAATTAAAAGTCTTGAGACTGAGTAGTGCAACTTGTCAAAGACAAAAACCCAATGCTCAAACAATGCCTCAATACAAATGTTACATGAGAGGAAGGAATTCTTTTTCCCAGACAAGGTTTTCATCCATCTGGTTTTGCAAAGATTTAATATCCATTATCCACAGAGCATCTGAAGGTAGCATTTCAACACCAATGTGGCAGGGTTCTGGCTGAAGGACCAACTCCCCTCACACTGATGGCGAGTAAAGGGAAGCTAAAAGGAAGCTTTGCTTTTAGATCCTATTGCTCTGCACTGGTTTTAAAATCAGCGTTACATCAAGGAAAAACACTACTTTATTAACACAAAGCTGCTTCCTGAGGAATTAAGTTCCATCTTTGTCCCCTTCATTCTCTAGTGCCAGTTTTATGTCACACGTTGCCTGATCAGCTGTATTACTTTCTATAGAAGAAAATAACTGGCTCATCACACTACATCTTCTAGAGCTTGGACTGTGAACACTTGTGGCCATGCTTTGAGTTTAGTGGCACCTTGGGATGAGTTCAAAATTCTCCCTCTCTGGTCAAGAAACAACATTTTATAGCATTGTTCTTGAACTAGCAAGTGAGAAGGGTGAGGCAGGTTCTTGTACACTGGATTGGTCCAAGCTCAATATTCAGGAGACCTGCCATTAGCAAGAACTCTCCAGCACTGCTCCTACCAGATAATTTGAAGACTGCCCTGAAATGGTGTGGTGTTAATCATGTTGATGGTGTTGCGATTTATTTTATAGAGCAGTGCAGAACTGGCTCTGCTTTCACCATTAAAAAAGTGAGGGATATGCATGTATTCCCTTCCAAGGACACTGGGCAAGTCTACTCCCACCAACAAGGTTCAGGAAGCTATTGGATATTTTGATTGAGAAGGAACTAAACAGGACTAAGTGTGGACAAATAATTAGCAAAAGCATTCAGCACTCACTGACTTGTCTCAAAAAGAACTATGCTGGGAATAATATTTATTTCTTAAACATGAGACTTCACATCATAATTTCTATAAAAGCATTTTGGAACTCTGTACATACATTTCCTGAAGATCACATCCTCCTTCAGTCGGTGGATCCCAGGAATGCAGTGCCACTTTCCACAGTTTAATTTGCTGGTCCCATGACCTACGGCTGTATTTCTTAAATTTGTTTGGAGTTCTGGGATGAACTCCTGGTATACGATGGCATCTATTCAGATATTAGACATGGAAAATTTATCAGTGTTTTATTCACACATACATAACATAGCTTTAAATGTAAAGACTGATTGTATTATTTATGAGAAAAGACTAATGTGCAATTCCAGCACTCAAGGAAAGACTTGCCAGCTTGATATGAACTTTAGTTTTACAAGTCCAATAAAATAAAATAAAAAAAAGGATTATCATTTATAGGTCTGAAAACCTCATTCCAAACTCAATAGCAACTGTAGCCCATTTTGTCTCGTAATCAACTCATGAGACAACTCACAGCAAAAAGCAGTTTCATTTCCTCTTGTTGACAACCAAAAGAACTTTCATTTCCATTTCTGCAGTGTGAGGTATTTCTTATATTCTGACTCATTTAAAAAAAAAAACCCAAACCACATCTCAGTTCATTGTTAGTGTGACCTAACAGTTCAAAAATATCTTAAAAGTTTTATTTGTAGATGCCTTCTATCTGAGTGTGTATTGGATACCAAGTTTAGTACATCCATGTGCTTATAAAGAACATTGAGTTTTCCAGAAAGTCAAGCAGCTTACCTAGGAACTTCTTTAATGTATCTATCATATGCAATCATGTTTTTTCCATAGTTTATCTGTTTTTGTCTTCTCATCAAAACCACCTCATCTGTCTCAAGTTCTGCTGTCACCGTGGACTCCTTTGAATCAGAACTGAAGAAAAAAAACATTGTAGGTTTGGAACTACTAGAAAAGCAGTGACACTCAAACAAGCCCACTTGTAAAAGACTATAAATAAACATGTTAAAACTTTTCAAACAAATGCTCAGGGTGTTACTGAACTATGGTGTTGGAACAGACTTAAGATGAACTATTTTAAACTGTGTGGTTTAAGAAGCAACATTGTACAATGAAAATTCAGACCTATTTTCAAGATTTTCCTCAGCTAAGCTAGAAATTTAACCTACCTTCCTGAGGAGGACTTCCTTTCTCTTGAAAATTCATTTATCAGGAGTTTTCTTCTGTATCTGTAAGAATTTGAATCAGTATTAAGAACATATGTACACAAAGAGAACATTAAGCACTGTCACAGCTCACAGTTGAATTAACTTCTCAGCAAAGCAGCAGCACTTGAGACACTGTAGAGGCCTTTCCACTACGAAATAAATATTTCAGTTTTCTATAAAGAAAAAATAAAAATACAATGACTTTCTTTTCCTAACTATTTTCCCTAAAACAACTTCTTAGAGCAATGATACAAAAAAAAGTCACTAGTGAGAGGGTACTTTAAGTATTTCAATTTAAGAGATTCAGGAAAAGCTTCTTCCAAAAGGGAGATATTTAGGGGTACATATCCAATCTCCAGAGTTTCCCATGACATTCCTGCAGGACTTAACCCAAAGCTGATCTAAAAGCAGCGGACAAGAGGCTAATGTTGGCCTGATTTTACTACAATAGTGAAGTTAAAAATACAAGTCAAAACAGATTCTACAAGACAATTTCCATTTCCCATCCTTTCCCCACTTCATCTTAAACACCCAGGGGTACCTTGCCATTTCTTTGTTCACATTGGTCCTCATTTCATCTTCTTCCACTGCAGTTCCCCAGTCTGAACACCGGGAAAGGGGTCCAGGGCCTTCTGGTGTTGTAAAACTAGAAAGAAAAAAAAAAAATTTAAGGCTCTGTGTTAAAAGCCTGGGTTATTGTATTTATCTCCTGCACTCACAGCTTGACCCCTTAAACATAATTATTTACAGTACTCAAAATGGCTGTGAGAATCTTGGGTTGTTCTATTCAAATTTCATCATTGTAAAATTAAGCATCAGTTGGGAGTTCCACCTTGAGGTTGTGTGGTTTGTGTTGGGTTTTCTTAAAATTTACGTAGGTATCTATAGAAACATAGCATAGCTTGTTTACCCAGCCTATGTTTTCAGTAACTTCCAGCTCGTGTCCTTCAGAAAATGGTATGTGAAATATCAACTTTACTTATTTACTCACTTGTTCTCACTCCACTAAATGACTTAGCAATTATTTATTCTTTCATGACTGCAGACTCATTAGCTATATAAGAGAAAAGTTAGAACACAGAATTAAGTTGTAAAGCTAATTAAAGCTACGTGATAGCACCAGGAGTTTCTCCGTGTAAATATATGCCTAGTAGAGAAGGCAAAGGCACAAAAATGTCCTATTTTAGCTAGGAAACTGAGACTTACTATGGCTTTGCAAACTGGTTTAACGACTTGACTGCAGCCCATTAGCATCACAAGCAGGTTCAGACTCTTGCAGGGGAATAAGCTCAGATCCCTTCCCAGCCATCTATAGCTGCCTGCATTCAGATTATTCAATGTTTCCCCTGTCTGTCCTCCTGATGACCAATTTTCACTAAGTAAAACTCAAAACTGTACCCTGCAGAGCACAGCTTTTTCAGCAGATCTCGAAATGCTCTGGAGACTTTCCAGGATTCTGTGCAAACATGTCCCTTGCAGTCTGGGAATTAGATCCATCTGCACTAAAACCAGCTCCAACTCCCTCCCTGCTCCCAAACTGGTTTGCTCAACTTTGAATGTTTTATTGAATTCAAGCTAGAAGTTCCATTTAGACAAAACCCAGTTACCAACCTGGCAAAAGTAAAAATCCATAGCAAACAGTACAGGTCCCTCTGCAAAGATCTGTTCAAGCTCCAAGGATTTTTAACTTTTGCTTTTACTGATTTCTAGTTTTGCAGAGAACACAGGCCACGTCCAATTATTGCTCTCCTGTGGCAGAGAACAAACAGCCGAATCCCAGTTGTTCCCAGCTCCTGAGCTTTTTCCTCAACCCTGCGATGTACCTTTTTATACCTGTTTGATTCTGCACCTGTGCTGTGATTATAGCGACGACCCAGCCTTCAACCTGATCTTCTTTACTTTTGAGAATTTTAATTTGACATGGTTGGATTGGCATAAACAAAAAGCAGTTTCAGCACAATAAGAGAACAACTTCTCTCAGAGCTCAATCCAAACTGAAACCAGGAAATACATCTGCACAATTCAATACTGGAAGACACAGAAGTGTTGCTTATTTATGTTGAAACTGATGAAACTATGTGTAAAGTTTCATCCTTGTACTGCTATTCAACCATGCTTCCTGAAATTAGTTTAAGCTACTCTGGACAGTGTAACTTGAGCCATTGACCAACGTGTTCCCTGTTGTCAGCAAAGGAAAATTGGTATTTACAAGGCACAACCCACCCCGTTTGAGATTAGAAACCTTGATTCACTCAGCTGGGCTATGGCCACGACTCCCACCCACTGATCAAAGTGACTAAAGGGGCTGTGGCATGAATAGCTCAGACTGTAAATGTGATATAAAATAAGACACTTAAGTCTAGCTGTGCTGGGAAACACGGAAGGCAGCGGACAGCAGTGTGAACATTATGGGGTGACCTCAAAACCGGATCCCCCCCCAAATGTGCTGAAATACAACAACTTCTCAAGGTGGTCTGTACTCCCTTCAGAAATATAAAATAGATGATTTCTAAGAATTGAATTTTTGTAATTTCTTTTAATTTTACAGTACAGCCTGTATTTACAAACGTAATTAGCCTGTGCATTATTACTTCTTGATAAATGGCAGTAAGCCAGCATAAAATAGAACATAAATTATCAAGAATATATTTCAAGAGTTAAGAACGAAAAATGCTGACTCTTAAGAATTGACTCCAAGATAAGGGCATTGCACTCGATCCTTTTCCCTCCTTTAAAACGATCTATTTGTGGCTGATGAGTGATTGATAAACAGGGAGGGCTTGGAAAACTGAGCAGAACGGTCAGTTCAGCCGCTCCTGGTGAACTGTCCAACTCCTCCTCACCTGTCCAGCCGGCTGTCCTCAGGCCCGGGCTTGTTTTCCTCAAACACGGAGGATTCGGGCTCGTTCTGCCTCCGCCGCTTCCCATCGGCGCCGCGTTTCCGCGCCTGGGCCCAGCGCGGGGGGTGCTGCGGGCTGGGGACAAACACAGCGACGCACGAGGTGAGCACCCAGGTGGGCTTTAGCGCTTTAATCTCCTTCAGAGACCGCGGTTATTTAGCGATTTCGCTCCCACCGACCCAGCGAGGCGACGCCACTCGCTGCGGGCCCTCTGAGGGGGCTCTGCGCCCCCCCCACCCCCTCAGAGAACTCCGCCCGCGGGACGGCGGGGAGCGAGGGCCGCACAGCGCGGGGGGAACGAGGCCCGGCGCTGCCACCCCCGCCTCAGCCCGGAGGCCCTACCTGCTCTTCGTGCTGCCGTGCGGGCTCCGCTGGCGGAAGGACATGGTGCGAGGTATCCTCGGAAGGGAGGGCTGGAGGCAGAGCCGGGCGGTGAAGGAGAGCCGGGCGAGGGGAGCTGAGGCGGGCGGCGAGGCAGAGCCGGAACGGGCGGTGAGGAAGCGCTGCCGCCTTCCCGCTCAGCCCCTTCGCATCTCCCGCCGGCGCTGAGCGACACCGCCCGCTCCGCCTCCCGCGGGGCGCCTCCACGGGGACAGGTGCGGAGGGGGGAGAGGGCGAGCGGGAAAGCGCAGCCGCCGCCCCGCGCCCTTGCGGGCTCACACACACACCACCCCCCCGCCAGGGTAATGGCTCGGCCCGCTCCGCCCGGCCCCGCCCCCGGGCCGTGGTGGCGGGAGAATCGAGAGCGGTGGCGCGCGGTTTTGGCGCGCGGTGGCGGCGGGACCCACGTGAAACAACAGGAAAAAAAACCAGCCCAAACAAAAGGAAAAATACAAATTCCCGTGATTTAAATATAAAGGATGACGGTCACCGGCACGGCTCTACGGTCGATGAAGCGCACAGGGTATTTCAAGGGCCAGTTCAAACCCCACGCCAGACGGTTACCACATAAATTTCACAATGACATGGTATTAAATTTCTTATCAATAGTGAGGAAGATTGGTTAAGTCCACGAGGTTGCTATGCCTTGGTTCGTGGAGCTTTCTGGGGTTTTTAATTGCACTTGCATGCACAAGATCCTGTTCATCCTGCTATTGGGCATACACTCACATTTTAGAACAGTAATTTAGAAACAACCTGAAGAACTCCAACAGAACACAAACAGCTTTAAACAATAATACATTTGCAACCCTTGCAGCCTGAAGACTGGTGGGACACTTCAGAGAGATGGTTTTCTTCTGGCCTTACAATCACAGGATCACTAAGGTTGAAAAAGCCTTATAATCACAGATTCATTAACGTTGGAAGAGTCCTCTTAGATAATCAAATACAAGAGTTATTGTATAACCAGGCACTGCTAAGTCAATCACTAAACCATGTCCCCAGGTACCACATCTGGTAAAACAGATGGCAGAAGTAGCAAACGAAAAGTTGTTTGGTGGGTTTCTTAAAATCTGCTTAAAACACAAAAGCAGCAATTGAAGCGTAGCAATGGTTTTGGAGAGAGTTTCTGAATGCACAGTAACAGGTGCTGTTTGATTTTTTTTAATGCAGATACACTTCAGCCCTGCTATGCATGAAGGGATTTACCTTGAAAATTCCTTTCCTGTTGCCTGGCCTTCCTGTAGTGAATTTTCTACAAACTCACACATCTTCTATGTGGCATCTGCATGAATATCCACATTCCTGCAGAAAAGTCTGCTCTGCTGGCACCTCTCCTTTCCCACACACTACTATAAAAAGCATAACTGTGTTCCTGAACCAAAGTCATGCTTGAAGTACAGCAGAGGTTCAAAACATGCACAAACTCCCCCCACCTTCAGCCTGGCTCTGACACAAGCTACAACAGCGTGTTTACCTGAACACATCCAAGCAAGCCAGACAGAGGACAGCTACAGCCTGGAAGCCACACAGTACTTTTAGCATAACACTATGTACAAATTAAATTCAGTTTATCCAGCAGAACTATCTGCTGGGACACAGCTCAGGGATTACAGCTACACTGCATCTTTCTGTCCTTGTCAGCAACAAAAATCCTTCAGAAAAGCTAGTTTCACACCACGGTGGGAAATTAAGGGGAGGAGATATCCTCAGCTGTGACCTCAAAGGAGTTTTACAAAGGAAACAAAGTACACACAACCCATGGCATTTCAGAACTGCCAGTGAAGGATGATTTCCACAAGCACAGATAATGTATCATCTGTAAGGAGATTCTCCCAGTGGAAGCATGCCAACAGAAGATACTTGTCACTTCTAGGGAGAAACTGAAACCTGTCTACTGAAGTTCAGGGTATATTTTGGCTTAATTACAAACTGAGCACAGATTTAAGCAGAGATTTAATTAAGTTGGGTAAAATTAAAAGAAAAACTGGGGGTGGAGTGCCAGACTTCTGCTCGCTTACCTCAATTGTAAACTCTGTGTCAGACAGCCCTGGGTAGGTAAACAAGAGCATGGTCAGGCTGCATTCCAGTTTTGACTGCTCTGTTTACACTAATGAGGTTACTAATTAGAACACAGGATGATTCTACATCCAGTGGGGCAGCACTGCATGAAATGACTTCAGCAGACTTCAAACCTCATCTGCTGTTTCCTTCCTTCCCTTGTGCTACCATAGCTTGTCCAAGCATACAGAATCTGGATTTGGGAATAAATCCGCCCAAAATTTAACTGCCACACACAGATTGGTTATGCTATGTCTAGGCTAATATCTTCAACCAAGATATACAAAGATCTTTCATGGACTGCTGAATTACAAATCCTATGGATGTGTCCATAAATCCACTGCAGGCCCTGTCCATCACAGGCAAAAGCGTAAAGGCTCTTAATACTCATGAAATACTTAAGATGAGTTTAAATATTTCTTGACAGCCTATTACTCTCACCTAGCAGTTCCATCTTCTCCAGCACGACACCTTTCCATGGCAGAATGGGTGCTGGGACTCCAGCTGTTGCATTCCACTAAGTTACAATGCCCTAAGCACAAACTGAGGGGCTGGACACAACCAGATTTTAATCCCTTCAAGAGTCTAATTTTAATCTCTGAAGATTCCTCCTTTCCCCTTTTATCAAGGGCTGAAAAAGCAAAACCACCATCCAAAACAAACAAAACACCCTAAACCAAACAAAAAAGGACTACTGGGCCCACATATTCCTTTTATAATCAAACTGATAACACAGCCACAAAAGCAGGCTAACAAGGACTTTTAAAGTTAAAGTTTTTAATTCTTCTGCATAAAGGCAAATTGCCAAAAATGTAACACATTCCTTTATTTACAATCATCATAAATCACATGGAAGCATGCACACTGGAACAACAAGATTCTAAATATTACTTCTTAGAAAAGTGCTGTACAGATGTGTCCCTTGTACACACACACTCCGTGCTCTGTGGTGTGTGACTGATACACCCTTGTGTTGGGAAAAATGCCTGAGCATGCCTGGAAATACCATTTTGGGAGTGAGAGTAGTTCCTGGCGAAGCAGCTTATTTCCAAATCAGCAGCACAATGGGCTCTTGGCCCTGAGTACTTCCAGCCCCCCAGCAAGGCTGTGGTGAAAAGCAACACCAAACTCCTGTAGAGAGACAACTCCCAGCTCTAGCAGACATTGGTATCCCAGTACATGCTACACAAGGACTGTAAAATTCTTGCAACTGGCACATGAATTTAGTATAAACCACTGTAGCTACAGCTCTCACTTCAAACTTCTGCACAGAGTGCTGGCAGAGTAAAACAAAGGAGAGCTTATCCCAACATCATCACAATTCCTTAGCCTGGACAAGAGCAGCTCCACACCTGCAAATACTGCTGTTCATCCCCAATAGTTGTAGGAACAACAGGCACTGAATACATCCTCTCCTACTCTTTAACAGCAGACTGGCTCTTTGGGTCAGACTGCAACATACATAAAAGCAAAATCCAGGTATTTAAGATGTGCTGCTGTTCTAAAAGTCACTCAGCCCCTTCAAGAAAAGGGTTTATCTGATTTTGATAAACCATCTACCTTTCCTTTCTCTTCTCTCACCTGTCTTAGGCAAATGCCAGCTTAATTTATCTCAGAGAACAATAAATAGGCCAAATGGGTCATCACCCAATCCAAAAGTTATTAACAGCTTGTCTTTAATGACTGGAGGAAAGCTGAAATTATCTACATTCCTTTGAAGCAGTTCTTCGGGCTGGATGTACAGTTCTGGTCCCGTGGAGCAGAGGGGGTTCCTTGGTTTGAGGGGTGGCATTCTTCAGTTTGACTCGACACTGGACCAGTTCCCTGGTGAAACATCAGCACACTCTGAGGAACAAAATCTCCAGAGGGAATGCCAGGATCCATCACCTGAAGCAGCTTTGCAATATAATGCACATGTCACCTGCCAACGCAGGCACAGCAGAAACGTCCTCACAAAAGCGTTAAGGAACATCCATTGTCATTGCAGCACAGGCTTCATGAAATCTGAAGTTTTACACTTGAGGCACAGCTTGCAGAAAACAATCTATCCTTATAAAGATCTGTAAAAACCTAAACAAAAAAGCAGGTAACAGCATTTTATAAATGTGCTATATCCAGGCATTAACAGCAAAACATTTCCTCTTTTAAGCTGCAGTGTTACAGTAGCAGTAAATGGAAGAGAGCACTGCATACGGTGAGCTTATAGCACAGTATAAAGGAGAAACCCATATTGTCCATACTAAAGAAAGTGTTACAGCTAGTATGAACATTTTGAGCACATAAATTACTGAAAAAATATAGCACTAGATACCCTCCATTCCTAAAGTATTTGTCAAGCAGAAAAGGAAGCAGCTGAGCCTACTTTTCTCAACCCCTCACATAATTTTCATCTAAATGTCATTAATTCATAAAATAGACTTTTATCTCAATTCTAATTAATGAATTTCTGCCGTATCTTAAAAATATCCTATTGACTAAGGTTTTTCCCCACAAAGCAACCAGATACATTCATATTTATTTCTGTTTATGACACATTTCCTTTTAGCAAAAGGGAAAGTAGTGTGGAATTCTACCATGTAACCCACTATCTGGTTTTCAAGCACGATTAAACTTCCACAGATAAAGTTCCTGACACTTGAGAGTTAGAGCTCATCCCACCTAAAAGCCAAGGTTAAAGGCAATGTCGCTCTAAATACTGATCTTTCCATCCCAGAAAACCAATGTGTTGCTCCACAGAGAAGGTATTTAATTCACTTCATACATTTTACATCTAACATAAATATTTTTTGCAATTACAAGTGACTACAAACCCACTGAATATATACACTCCTTAATACAGCCTTATTTACAACAAAGACAACTGAAAAAAAGCTAAATATCAACTATGTGGAAACCAGAAAAGCTCTTAACTGTGATACAGAGATGCTTCTTTTACCTGAATAATTTCACCTTATGTTGATTGCACATATGCTGACTGTAAATCTTCCTCTTTCAGTGCAGATCCTACATGACAGCACCAGTCTTCCAAGACTTGCTCTCCTGGTCTCAGACTACATTCCTATTCTTCAAGTCTTTTTCTGTCACAGGAGAAATTCCTTCTTCAATACTTCTATATACAAAGAAAGACTAGATATTTTCAAATATTGAATTAGCACTTTAGAAAAGTGAATGCATGTTAAATCTTATTCATGCTCAAAGAATTTAAACTAAAAATCAATAAAGTCAAAAGAAAAATGCCATCAGCATAATTTTTTAAAAGCTCTAGCTGCCTTTTCCTCATATCGCTATAACCCAAAATCTAAGTGTAAAACTAATTTTGGCCATATTCTTAATGAGTGTTGTTATGCAAAATAGTCAAAGATCACTGTTTAACAGACATTTATATCCTAGTCCATGTTTCAGAGCCTGCATCAAATGTAGATCAAAGACAATCTAATCACACAAAAGACTACCTACTAATAAAACCTGTTTGACCCAGATTACCACCCATCCCATTAATGCACCACAGGAATCTACAGTCCAAGAGAAAATTTTCACTAAAATCCACTGCTGCAAATGCCAAGTTGTGACTTCATCACAAAAATATTAAGAGACAGAAAAGGTGCTACTGACATAATTGAAAAAACTGGCACTTTTCATTTGAGTGATAAAAACACATCTTCTAGCAGACAGGTAACAATTTCAATTTCCTAAGTCTGAAGCATTAGATCTTTTAATTAAGGTGCTGTATTAAGTGCAAGAGGATGGGATAAAACACTAATAAAATAAAGGAATAAAAAAGAAACTGATCCGCCTGAACTGAACAGTTGGATTCTGTAGAATGATACTGTGGATGAGCTACTGAAACAGAACAGGTCATGTAAGTAGTCAGCACAAACTCACTTTGGTATTTAGATTTTTTTCCTCAATATTGTATCTTCAGCATTTGCACTTCCCCATCCTCTGTCAGGGTATTCTGACTGATGTCCTTCCAATAAACTGCTACAAAGTTTAAGCCTACAAATAAAAAAAACAAACCCAAAGACTAAGTGCCTTTCTTGTGGTAACTTGTAAATATTAAATATAGCTACAATCCATTAACACAGACTATAACATGAGAACATAAAGAACATAAGGACAGAATTTTACCACACAACGTATAAATACTGACCAAAACATCCCTAAGAAAAATAGCAAAAAAAAAACAAACCCAAAAATTAAAAGTCAATGTTTATAAAAAAAGCTTGGATTGAATTACAGCAAGAAAGCAACTAAGCTTCTAAATTAATATGCAAAAGTACCCCTCAAATCCCAACTGATGAGCTTCATTTGATACCTCTCCAGCCTGCAGTCTGCATCTCTGCAAGTCTTGCTGTCAGGCAGAAAGAAGCTGGATTTCCTCTGTTTTGGATTGTTCCATCCTGAAGAACAACTGGCTGGAATTGGGTCACTGCATAAAAACAAACAACTATCACTGTTGTCACTACAAAACAACTTAATCTCTAGGGAGACAGAGAGGACGCTGGCAGCTCTTAGGCTGAGGAAATGAGAGGCAAACTTCCAATTCTTTCCACAAGACAGAGCGTGAAAGGGGCTCATCGTTTTCCAGCATTACCTGGGATGGCAGAGGCAGAAGAAAGCAACGGATGGGAGAGTCAGAGTGGAAAAAACTGAGTAGGCTCAAAGAAGAGAAGTAACAACCAAATATACCATGTGCTGGAGGAAATGTAGAAAGGCAAAGAAAAATGTAGTAGTAACCAGTGAAGGAAAAGATTAAAAAGAAAAGAAAAGGACACCTTTACAGCATAAGCAATAAACAGAAATAACATCATAATCACTGGGGTATTTACCTTGTTATTCCTATACTTTGTTGTACTGTCACTACTTCATCTTTTTCACCTAAGGCTTCCCACTCTGAGCACTTTGAAAAAGCCTCCTGATGTCCCGAGTCAGTAAGGCTGGAAAGAAAATGTAAAGGTCTGAATCCATGCACTTGGGTAACACAGCTCCTCTTAAGGGGGCTAAGTGGACAGAAAAAAACCACACCTGTCTAAACATTTTTACTAAGGTTAGTGTGAAATGTCTACTAAACTGCCAAAACCCTTAGAGTTGCCTAAATCTACACACAAAAAAACCCCTGCGCTGTGTCTTCTGACACTTGCAATGGACCACTGTAAATATCTGCTATCGTACAGCACAATTATTCTGACATGATCTCCCTTCCTCATGAAATTGCACACGTTTGGATGGAATTAAAGCCATTAACAAATGCAGGGAAAAGTACCAGTCATATTCCAAAAGTCAGTTCGTAGTCTCAATGAATTCCCATATGGAAAATTATTTCCTACCTTTCCAGTGTGTGGTACATGTGCAGATAATGGTTTTTGCTCTCTGAAACCACAGAGGAGTCAGAATTGTTTCTTTTTCTGCGTTTCCATACTGGAGAAGAATCAGGAGAACAGGAACTACAAAAATAAAACACAGATTTTACACACATAATGTTTTTTATCTATGTCTAAATGTTTATCAGAGTTCTGCTAAATAATGGCATATGCTACAGAGGAAGTCTTCTTTTGAGGTATGATTCTTCAGTCACACAGAGGAACACAGAGCAAATGGCTCACATTTTGGAAGCAGAACCATTCTGAGCTCCACACACATCCCCCCAAGACAAAGTATTTCAGTAAAGACAGAAGTGCATCAGGTACTTCACAGTCTCCCTGCTGCTCTGCAGACAGACATGATACTATTAAGGAAGGGGACTCCTGCTTGTGAAAAAGCTCCCCTACTTTCAGAACATTCCAGCAATGATTAAAGAAACCTCAGTACTCTGAAACTGAGAAGCTAAAAAAGTACTGCCTTTCCTTCTGTTAAATTGTGTAATTCTGCAATGCTGGTAATTTTTCCACATTCAATGCTCTGTACCATTGATGGATTACATTCAACAGCAAAAGTGCCAAACTCCAAAGCTGAGCATTAACTGCTCTTCCATGCTAAACATTTCCTACAAAAACCTGACAGCACTGACACATACTGAATTATTTCCCTAAGTTAAGCACAGAAGTTTTCTCTCATACCTCTCAGGTATGTAGTCAGTCTGTCTGCATTCATCTTCACACTCATTTCTCTTCTGCTTTTCATCAAACACAAAGGAGCCAGAAACATCCTCATCTTTACAGAACCATTCCTGGGAACTACCTGAAGGTTCTGTACTACTAAAAACAGGAGGGAAAAAAAAAGCTTTAAAAAACTACCCATCTGGCTTACTGCTCCAACTAGAAAACAGTTGAACTGCAGTAATAATTAGCAGTTCATCTCATATGAGATTTTTACACCCAAATGGTGTAAAAACTGCAACTTCTACCACAGGTTAATTACAACACAGGTAAAACTATTTACACAGTGCAGTTACAAAGCCATGAGAACTCAATTCACTCTTTTCCTCTCAATTTACTAGTCCAAATCTTGTAAAGTATGAGGTGGCATCAATTAGCAGAGCTAGCCTCGTTACAGAAATTCAAAGTTGTGAAAAGATAAAAATATTTCCATCTTGAACGCATTTGACACTCTCCTGAAGAGAGCACAGAAATCTCTCTCTCACCTTGAACATTTCAAATCCTCTAACATATTGTTACTGTAGGAGACATATGGTTCCATGACATCAGGAAAAGGAAAGAAGGAAAGGTTATCAAAGTCAAGGAACAGTAATCACCAAATTTCTGCTTATGCCTCTTGCTTTCTAGAAAAGTAATGTTACCTTGTGCCCACCAGTGTAGAGGAGGAAGGCACTACTGCAGGCAGACCAAATGACTTCCTCCCCATAAATGCCTGACTGCAGATGATCTTAGACTGAATAATGGGAGTATCTTGAAGACTAACAGAATTCAAATGGAAAACAAAGCATTCAAGGAGACTCCCATTTCTGAGTCTGATCTTTTTTCTCCCAGTCAGGAACTACAGAGCCGTCCTTAAATTCCTTAAGCCCTGACTTAATTCACCCATATACACACACTGGCTGCAGATCCCAGGTTTCTTCAGCAGGAGGATCCCAGGCATGCAGTGCTATCTTCCACAGCCTGATCTGCTGGTCCCAGGACCTACGGCTGTACTTCTTGAACTTGTTGGGAGTTCTGGGGTGAACTCCTGGAATTCGCTGGTCCCTGTAAATACCCAGTAACATTTATTATTTCAGAACATGGAGTTTTTTTCCCTTAAAAAGAATCCTTAGTTCATCAGATCACACAGGCATCAGTGGTCTGATAAATAAAGTGTTCATATGTTTAAACACTTAACTGAAATGTGTATAAGACATTACCAAAAACAGATCACAAAAGCAACAACTAACCATAATGTGCTGAGTCAGACTAGAAGCTCATCCAGTCCAGCACTCTGACAGCTGCCAAAAGCAGATCCCTACTGCCCATGAACAAATATGAAACAGAAGCATAACTCATACTCCTTCAATAGTATCCCAACCTCCAGCTCCTTCAACTTTATTTCTCCTGAGTCAAGTGCAGCTTCTTTTATTTAGCATTGTACGCTGGCTGGGATGGAGTTACCTTCCATGCTTGCACAGCTTCAAGGCCTTCTCCTTTCCCCATTCAGCCCTGCCCCACCCCACAGACACTAAGTTTAGGGTGAACACTAAGTAGAGACTGCTGGGACAGCTGACTCAAATAATCCAGAGATACTGCACACCATATAGTGTCACACTCAGCAATAAAAACCAGAAGAAGAATTTGAAAAGAATTACGGCTGTGTGCTGTTCTACACACACACACCAGGAAAAAATAAGAATTCATTTGGAAATCTGCAACACAGTGCAACTTACTTTGGAACTTCTTTAAGGTATCTGTCATATGCAAGGGTATTCTTTCCAAAGTTGATCTGTTTTTGTCTTCTCCTTAGGACCACTTCATCAGTTTCCCATTCAGCTGGATTAGCAGAGTCACTTGCAACAGAACTTGAAAATAAAAGTAAGAATTAATTGAAAAGAACCTTAATAGCTTTACAAGAAGTTACATAAACATATTCTAGAACTGCCTGTATTCTTACTGATAGACAGTGAGCACAACTTTTACCTCACTAGTTCACAGAAGTGAAAGCTGTGCTAATCAAATCTGAATCTCAAATAATCACACAAGTAGCTTTCGAGATAAAAATTCTCAGTGCTACTCCCTCCTTAAGGCTTCCTTCAGGCTTGACATGAAACAGCCTGTCTGTGTTTCAGATCTTCATTAATGCACGTAAAGCCGTCAGAGATCATCAGATGGTTATTGCTAAAACCAATGCAACAATAAGCAGTAATAGTTCAATACCTACTTTGTCATTCTTTTATTTGATGTCCTCATTGTTTTGCCTTCTTCAATTCTACCTTCCCAGCTGGGGCAACTGGAAAGAGGCCTAGAATGTTCTGGTGTTGTAGAGCTTAGAGAAAATAATGGGAATTCAACATCAATGTTTGCTGCTTGTAACACATTTAATGAACAAAAACATCAATAGTGGACAAAACCACTGCACAACTGTAAAACCACAAGCATGCTCCTTCTCTGTTTCAGTTTAAAGTCACCTTCAGCCTGCCCTCTTCTGTCAATTTTAATGCCTCAACATTTAACAAGTCATGTAAGTAATACAGATTTAGCTGATAGTCTTACTTTCCCTAAATGGTTTCACATCAACAGATGAAATTACCATCTGTGCTGACAACATCGTTTTAACACAGGACAAAGATTCTGCACTGAAAAGGAACATATCCACTCAGCAAAAGAGAAATACAAAACACTGCTGGCACATACACTTAAGTCTCACACTCATGCCATACTGTTAGTATTTTTTATGACCACATCAAAGACAGAGAAAACACTCCTGAACACAAGACCTTTCCTAAGGTCTTCAAAAGATTAATTTATTAATGAAACAATATTAAACATGCCATCAAAAATTAAAATCACCTTCATACAGTGTAATACTCAGAAACGTATGAATTACATAAAAAAAAAAATTCATGTACCCTCAGTAAAGTATTTCCTCTTACATTCTGTTCAGTTTTCTGCACATATCTCAGCACTCACCACTTTTCACCCTTGCTATCAGACTGTAAGATACCAGTCTCAACCACTTCCTCCATCGTAGGTCTTCAGTCTAGAATATCCAAAAGCCAAGAAAAATATTCCTAGAATTACCTATGTATAAAATTCTATCTCATCTCAAATTGTCCTCAATAATGGACCGTAGGGAAAAAAAAAGGTGCTCACTAAAAACTGCACTAGAGCAGAATATACCAAGCGCACTGTGAAGCAAACAAAGATGGTCTGCCCACACTTACACATAAAGATGCATAAGCAAAGTATGAAAATAACAGCATATGGCTTCACTGGGAATTTTATACTAATATTGAAGACTTCAGCAATAAACGGCTTAAAGTACTGCTTCAGTTAATAGCATTTCTCCCCTTCATTTGGAATACTTGCTAATACTATGGCATGTATTTCAATTAGATAAACTGGGTGGTCTTCTTTAGGCACGATGCAGGTATCATGTCCTAACTCTGTGCTAGTCTATTATAAGAAAACACTCAACCTAAGTACGTCCAAGCTTTTCTTGGAGTCCTAAAGAGGAGTGTAGCAAAGTGGAGATGTAAAGAAAATTCACATTTATTCCTTACCTGTCCAGCCAGTGGCCTGAACGGCCACACTGATATTCCTCAAACACCAAAGAATCTGAATCCTTCCAGCTTCTACATTCCTGTGCTTGATGCCAGCAGCATGGATGCTGCACAGAACTAGAAAACAAGAATTTTCATCTGAAATCAAGTCACTAGTAGTCACTGAACATTGCCCATAAAAAACAAATATGGACAATCTGATTTGGCATACAGATATGTGATTTACATCAACTTATTCAGGCAACACTTACTTAACAAAGATGTTAGACAGTGCAACTGCTGAGAAAATGTCTTTGATTAATGCAATTAAGACATCAACATTTTCAAATAAACCATTAATATTTAAACAACCAAACATATACTCTATTTGCAAACAAAATGGTGGGAGAAAAAACCTAATTGAGGACTGTCACCAGTGTTTACAGACCTGTAGACATGTGCCAACATCCACAGACCTTCCTCTGTCAGCAGTGCACTACTTGACATTTATTTACTGCCCCATCCCATAGTAAATTCATGGAAAAGGCAAATTCAGAAACTACACTTCAATGCAATGGCTAAGGAGAAGTAGGTCATATGTTTATGTGGAAACACTTTTACCCAGGAAATTCTTGACCAGACACGGCTGCAGAGCCCTCAGGAGGAAGCCTGGGATCTGACTGTAGTGCTTGCAACACGCTGGCGGGTCAGCCAGGGATTGCTTAAGGGTTGAGTTCTCTACATTTTCCTCCTCAGTTCTGGCAGCTTTGACATCTTAAATGACAGGTTACTAAACAAAACACAATCGCAGCATCTATTAACACCAGACCTGGCTTCTGGGCTGAGGACCACACCTGCAGATCCACCACCACACCTGCTCGAGAGAACGACCTGGTACTGCAGCCTCTGCACTGTAAATACACGGTGTTTCTGTGTGTGTGAGTAAGAGCAAACATACTGCTCTGTACGTGCCAGGTCTCTGCGCGTAACTAAACGAGGGAGAGGGAAGGAAGGATTTTTGATATTTTACTCCTGCGTTAACCACCCATGTTTTCTTTCCCTTCCTCCTCCACCCTGCCTGGCTTTGGGAGTTTCCTGCTCCCAGGGGCTCGAAGCTACCAACAACACACAGCACAAACAGCTCCCTCTGAATCACAGACCCAGGCAGAAGGACACTTCCAAACCCGCTCGGTTTTCGCCGAGGCAGTGAATGGATAAAACCCTTCTCTAACCACCTGCAACAATTACTCGATTTAACGACTTGAAAGAAAAGTTTTTAAAAAGCACACCAGCTTAGGTACACTACAACACATGCCGTAAGTACGACACTGTTTGAAAGCGTAAGGGGAAAGGACAACCGAATACTATGCCTTTTAAAAACATTCCGGTATTTGCTTTGCACTGCCCGCCCACTCCAGCCCGAAGCCAAGCCCCAGTGCTCCCAGCCGGGCTGGGGCGCCTCGCCTGCCCGGGCTGCTGGTCCCTCACTCGCCACCGGCAGAGGAGGCCGAAGGAGCTCCTGCGAGGGGGCGAGGCCGCAGGAGAAGGGGCCCTTTGGCGGAGGAGCACGGGCTGCCACAGCTGCACAGGCAGCAGCTGCCCCCGGAGCCGCCCTGGGACAGGCAGCGCGGCACC
>VZTI01001779.1:184143-198402 GCA_013397865.1 Struthidea cinerea | reverse complement strand
CGGCTGCAGAGGCAGCGCAGGCGCGGCCCGTCCTCCCGCGGGGAGCGCAGGCGCGCTCCGGGCCGTGCCGCGGCCGGGGGAGCCCGGGACGGTGCTGTTCGTGCGGCAGTGCTGGTCGGTGCTACAGCGGGAAAGAGAAGAGTCCTGCGCCCCCGTGAGGGCCCGGGCGCAGCTTCCCTCACACCGAGGGCACCATCGCCCTCTCACCATCTCTCTGCGGCTGCATTCCCCGGCCCACTCCGCTCGCAAATCCAGGGAAAACCCAGCTCCCACATCAGGGCGTTACCT
This sequence comes from Struthidea cinerea, assembly GCA_013397865.1. Lineage (NCBI taxonomy): Eukaryota > Metazoa > Chordata > Aves > Passeriformes > Corcoracidae > Struthidea > Struthidea cinerea. The sequence goes on along the minus strand of VZTI01001779.1, from coordinate 198,114 downwards.
CATGCAATAGCCGAGGATTCGTTTTGGGACGAGCTAGTTTCCTGCTAGACGTCGTGAGGGGTTAGTGGCCACCACAATGTTCACGCTACAGGAATGTGTCTCACATTTTATACCATTAATGGAATCATAGAACAGTTTGAGTTGGAAAAGACCTTAAAGCTAACTTGCTCCCGTATTTATAGCTCAACTCCTTAAATAGCTCAAAGTCAACAAACATTTCTTAAGAAATGGCACTCAGAACTTTAATCTTACTAAATACCATCCTGACTGGAATGGTACTTAGCTGCAGACTAACCAATTTAATGAAATCATAGAATGGTTTGTTAGAAGGGACCCTAAAGACTGTCACCTTCCAACTCCCCTGTCATGGGCAGGGATGCCTTCCCCTAGAGCATCCCATCCAACCTGGCCTTGAACAGGATCCCTTCCAGGGATGGGGCATCCACAGCTTCTCTGGGCAACCTGTTTCAATGCCTCACCACCCGCACAGTAAAGAATTTCTTCCTTATATCTAATCTGAACCTACTCTCAGTTTAAAGCCATTCTCCCTTGTCCTATCATGCCATGGCTTTGTCACAAGTCCCTCTCCAGCTCTCCTGGAGACCCTTTAGGTACTGCAAGGTGCTGAACTCCAAGGTCTCCCTGGAGCCTCCTCTTCTCCAGGCTGAACACCTCCTGCTCTCTCATACCAGTGGTGCTCCAGCCCTCTGAACATCTCCATGGTTCTCCTCTGGACTCACTCCAATAGGTCTTCTACTACAGCAATGTGATACAGGAATGTGATACGATTCTTTATTGCTGGTGCTTGGTAATAAATCTGAGCAAGGTCCCGATAAAATAAATGTTTAATGTAGGACACACCATTGCTGCATGTCAGTGCTCCCTTGGAAAGACAAATGTTTAGGCATTGCCCCTGCTGGTTTCATGACATCCAATGTCGGTCCTTCCCATCCAGCAGTTGTGAAAAGTATTTGGAGGTTTTTTTCCTGAGGTTCTTACTTAGATTTCATACACACCTTCTTCCATTTATGCAACTCTCTGCATTCAGGTTGTAGTAGGAAAATCCATCCAAGAATGACTTACCATGTACACCTTCAGGAGACTTTAAGCCCTATTTGTATTTATTCCCATATTCCCAGGTAAGACATTGCATACAGATAAGTCAGATTGATTTCCACCCATATTAAGGTTTTACCTGGTAAACATAACTTTAAAATTAAAACCAGAAGTCTTACAAAGAATCAATCGTATTTTTATTCAGCTCTGCAGAGAGTTTTAAGATTAACTGCATGTATTCATTAAACCTTTTCCTTAAGGGCTATCCAAATAATACTGTTCATTTTAAACAGGTAAGCTATATAGCAAAAAAAACCACCAAAACCACAAATAAGAAATCCTGCAGTATGTCTTTGGAAGAAAATGTCTTGTAATCCATGTAAGAGCTTGAGTATTTATTACTCAACTCTTTAAACAGCTCAAAGTCAACAAACACTTCTTTAAAAATTGCACTGAGAACCTCAGTCTTACCGAGGTTTGTCCTGACTGGAATGGTGCTTAGTTGCAATCTAACAAGTTTTACAAAATCATAGAAAAGGTTTGTTTTGGGAGGGACCTTAAAGATCATCCAGTTCCAACCCCCTGCCATGGGCAGGGACACCTTCCACTAGATCCAGTTGCTCAAAGTCTCATTCAATCCCTTTAGCACTTCCAATAATGGGGCAGCCACAACTTCTCTGGGCAACTTGGTCCAGTTTCAACATAATAAAAATACTGAAGAGACCACATGATAATCTGGTATTTTGGTTTCAAGCTATGCCAAACCTCATGGTAAAAAACCTGTATTCATATAATGGATTAAAAATATCTCTTGCTTGGAAAAAAGTCTTTTTGGAGTTGACAAATTATGTTAACCTGAAAAAAACAAAAGATAACATTTTCTCAATATCATCTGGAACACTACAATTACAGAAGTAATACAATGTGGAAATAAATCATATAGCCATGACCCATGTTTTGAGAAAGATCTGCAGCACACCAGGAAATTTGGGCTACACATGATACGCTCATATGGGATATTTATACTGACACAGTCCACCCACAGATTGTCTTTAATTTACTGACATCACATTTATATAATACACTTCAGATTACTGACATTGCCCACCCACAAGTCAGTGATGTGGAAAAGCACACACATAGCTGGAAGTGCAATACTAAATCACTATTAGTGATTTACACACAACAATAAAAAAGAAAATTCTTTCAGTAAATATTTTAGCCACTTGCATTACTTAGTTATTTTTTTCGTTTCTTTTTTTTTTTTTTTTTTTTACAGACTGCTGTAAGAAAACTGATTCTAAACCACATCCTCATATTTAAGAAATGTACCAAGATTGTGTGGGAGGCAGTGGTGTGCTCTTTACTGCAAACAGGGAGGACCTTCTCTAGAAATGGCCCTATATGTGCATTTGGCTCTTTGGATGATAACCTGAAGCTATCATGAAGACAAATGCCTATTTTTGTACTCTATTATTTTCATGTTCATATGAATTTTTAACAAGTTGTTTCTCTAACACAGCCTTTAAGAAGCTCACAAACATTGGAGGCATGTCGGATTACACTGAGAATTTAAACTTGAGGAAAACTACTTGTTCTAAGGAATTTAAGTCAGGTACTATCATTAACATAAATCATAATTTTGTTTTGGTAATTATTACTAAGTTTTCTAAGAGGCACTTCTGTGGACAGATCATTAAAAGATGCAAGGGTCTCATACATTTATGACTGTTACTCTGTCATGCTTTTATACTGACAAAAGAGGTAAGATGAACAAAAACAAAGTTCCACTGAAGTGAAAACTTCCAGTCAATTCAGAGTAGAATCCACTGCAAGAGCAATTAGGAGTTTAAAGCTTTTATTACATGAGATACTATTGGCAACTGACCTGGTTTTATTCAATAAAACCATCTGCAACTACATGTATCCATTATCTAAGTTTCTCAAGGCCTTTATGATTTTAGCTTCACGTTCTTTACAATAAATATTTTTATTCCAAACAGGCCAAGTGCTGTAGGAACTGAATGACTGGCGGTGGCAAAACCACAGCTCCAAAATCCTACCCTCTCTTCTGCAACTATTTCAAGGGCCACATCCCCTGTATCCGTGCCACATTATGTAAACTTCCCAGAAGCAAATGTTACAAAATGCTTATTTGTAAAGGCTGCTGTGTAGTGATAGGTGCATGTCAGACAACACCACCTGGCCCTGTAAGAATCTTCCAAAAGCTGAAAAATCCTGCAGAGATCATTTTAAATCTAGAAATTATTTCCCACACAAGTACTGGAAAATATTTTAAATTCAATTGCTGATTAGCTCCTAGGTTTTTTTATTCGTTTTCAGACTTGCCAACAAATCTGTCTGAAACTCCAGAACCCAATTTAATTCTATTCAGATGAAGAGTGACATGCCACTGAAGATCTCTTTGGGAAAGAGACAAATCCATACTACCTGTCTCACTGTCAAATTCTCACTCTATACAATTTAAAACACCAGTTAATGAAAAACAGAGAAGCCACTGTCATTAATAGGTAGTTTAGATACTTGCATAGTAGATGCTGTACATAAAGCAACTGAGATATGCTGAAACAATTAGTGTCCTTAAACTCAATTTGGATTTTTTACAAATGAATGTTATTTAAAAAATCCAAAGTTAAAATTCAACACCAACAGTATAACTGTTAGTTTTCAAGTGATGCTGTCAGATCTGTTTTCAATTCTTTACCCCTCTCTGAATTCTTGCTTGCAGCCACATTTGTAACCATTTCCTGGCTGGCTCCAAGTGCAGGTGGGTGCATTCACCACCTGTAGCTCAGCTGAGACTCATGTAATGTTTCATGGTTGTGCTTCAAATACTTGTACATTTTTACATCCTACCACTTGTTCCTGCTCAAACCAGTTGCCTGTCACAGCAATCAAGAGGTTTGCATGTAATCACCAGCACGTCACCTCTGCCAATGATTTACTGGTAAGATCCTTTTGATTATCCAGGTGGGAAGTATTAAGAGCTTTTATTCTGGTAGACCAAAGCTTTAAAGTATTCCTTTCTCTATTTGACCCACCTGTGATTTTAATTTACAAATTAAAGCTCAGATGTTTGCTGCACTCCCTTCAAATGTATATAAAAAAAGTCCTATCACCTAAAGAGTACTAAAACCCTAAGCAATACAGCTCCTGGAAACCAACAGATTTAACCACAAATTAGCAGTGTAGGTAGATGGGTTATGTTGACAAATCCTTCTGTTGTTTGAAATAAAGACATCCATCAAAAAGTATGCTAGAGGCAAATTAATGGAATAAAAGGTCCATACAGGACTTGTAAATCTTCAGGGATTACATTTCTTAGCTCACTGCAACCCTTTATGAGTGGAGAGGACCAGATGAAGGGACACAACTGGTACACTTGTTTGGAGAACAACTGCAAAGATTAACTTTACAACTGGATTAAAGAATAACAAAACTATCAATGAAGTCTAACCAAAGCAATTTTCTCAGTTAGCCCTTTATTAAAGATTCAAAACCCAAGTTAAATTTAAAAATGTAAAGAATTTAACCTACGGTAAAACCTGAAAAGACAACAATATTGCAAATATAGAAGGATAACCTTATTCCGTCCAAAATGTAAGAAAGGAAAATAGGAGTTTAAACAAAATTAAAACCCAGAAGCTGACATCAGGTGAGTAAAATCCACAGATACAGGTAAAAGTGGAAAAGAACTGGAAAGATTTACATCTGTTTTCAACACTGTAAAAGAAACCTTTAGGGTTTGTACCCTGGTAGAGCATGAAGTCTCAGAAACAGATCTAGCAGGCCTTTAACCAAACCCACTATGAAACACAGTCAAACTGAAAAAGTACCCAAGTACTACTCATCGTATTAGGCAAACATCTAGAATGCAAAATTTGGCTCGGCAAGTCGGGCAAGGCACTTGGCTCGACAGCCAGGTCTCTGGGTGCTGCTGGTCCTGTCTGCTGGCAAACCACTTGCCCATGCAGGTGAGGCACCACATGGGCCGGCAGTAGCACTGCTGGCATTCCCCCTCATTCGGCTCCTGGCAGTTCTTGATGAGCTTGATGTTAGCAATAGTCTGCATACACCCTATGCATGGCTCCAGCTCCTGAGGGAGGAGAAAAACCATCAGAACTGTGAACTGCACAGAATGGGTCCTGTTACTGCTCTTCAAAGGCTTTTAGAAAATCATCTGTGGCAGAATAATCAAGGCAGAATTGCCCCACCAGAGGATATCAAGTGGTTTTATTAGAACGCTCTCTCATAAATGCCAGCGAAGCTTCTCTTTGAACAGAAAACCCAGAACTGCTGCATGAGACTAATGATTAAACAAAAATTACTGAAAAATAAACATTCCTTCACTCTCTGCAGAGCTTCCAGCAGCCACAGCAAGGTAAGCAAGCAGCCAGCTTTGTCATTGAAACTATTTTTCAAAAAACATACCAATATAAAGTAAGGAAAACAAACCAAGGAAACAGTTCTTACCACTTAAAACAGCAAATGGCTGTTCCTATCTTCCATCTTTCTAAGTAAGAGACATAAAAGAGGAAACCAGGGCTGTACTGAACACAAGGACCCTCATCCTGAAGGTCCAGAAACTTACTTAATTTTTCTTGGATAATATTGGAATAACTGATTTTCCCCACAGTTAATTATGCCACATGAACTTGCAGTTGCATATGGGGACATCATCTTGCTATGAAGTGTTTTACAATTAATAAACAGTAATTAGCATTACCCACATGTCTTCCAGCTGTCCAAGAACTTGACAAAGTTCGAAAGACAGCACACTGAATAGACACAGAGACCTGGATCTGTTCATACTGCTACTGGTGGAACAAAAACCAGCTCTCTCTGTGGTCTCTAGCTCCCATTTCCAGTGACTCTTTCCTTGTCAGCTCAAGTGCCTGCTCAGCTGCACTGGCACCTGGGCTGTGGAGCAGATCCAGATGAACACAAGCCACTCAGCTTTAACTTGTGAAATTAGGTCTTATCTCAGGTTTTAAGCAGGAAAAATTCTGTCATAGAAAGATTAACTAACTTTTTCAACATATTCATGGAGCTTCAGAATAGGGAAAAATTCAGTGTTGTGTTTTTAACATCCTTATCATAATCTGTGGTGTCATTTATCACTCAACATCCAACCCAAGTTCAGTAGCTCAGCTGCCACTTAAATGTGTCACAAATGAAATGCTCTGCAAGAAAGCAGCTTCTCTTTATTGTGAACATCTCTTTTTGCTGGCATTGCAATCAGAATACACAACATGATGTGCAGACACACCTGATCCAGTTTTATTTTAGCTAGTTCATGAACCATATAAACTGCACAACACTACCAAAGATACCAATGCCTCATTCCATTAGCTGAACCACTGGACACAGACTCCCTGCAGGGTCACCAGTACTGGTTTAATTGGTTCCCCCTGGTACTCTGGGCAGTGCTCCAGTCACACGTCTGACTGCTGCACAAGCATAATAATGACCAGGTCTCTGCAAGTATTACTGGAGGTAGGACTCTATGCTGCTATAATTAACACCATATAATAGCGGCCATAATAATTATAGCTAAAGCAAATCCCAATTAAGAATCATTAGTTTATTTCAGCAGAAGATCCAGCAAAACCTGGCTGTCTAGAAAAGCAAGCTGTACTGGAGCAAACTGCCTGAAGAACAGCAACAGCAGCTGTGACCCTGGCTCCCCATAAACTTTCTGAAAGTGCAATGTCATCATTTCCAAATGTTTTCATGTAACATTTTAATGGAAATTATTACAGGGGACTTTATTTCACTACGTTATTTCTCATGTCTTAATACTGTAATGCTCACAGTACAGCTTGTCTCCTTGTAGCAGGAACAGAAGCAGCAGGCAGAGCTACATTTATGACATGTTTACTGAGACAGCAGGTGAGCATTTGTGAGGGAAGCATCACCCTGACTGAGCAAAGCACACTTCTGCTTCTGGCATCACTGACCAGGAGGCCTGACTGGAGTCAGCCTGGCTGTGCAGACCCTAAGAAATTGTGTTTGGCTGTATCTTCTCAAGAAGCTAAGGAATCTAGGCCATGTCTTATGAGGGGCCAACGAGACGAAACTGTAAGTCCTATAGCTGCACACCCACACCAAGGGGCAGTTTAACCACCAGTCACTCTCTAAGTGACTGCAGCCCCCAAGCCCATGGAGCTCTCCTGCAGGGCAGCCTCAGGTAGTTAGGACACCTCTCAAGGTTTACCTCTTGAGGTCAAGAGATTCCCTACCTGCTATCTGTTATCTACAGCAAAGCGAGTGACAGTTTATATTAGATCTAAAACATTTTATATGCAAGCTAGCCGAATTATTAGAAGTGTAGTGAGTAGTAGAGTGTTTGACTGCTGTTCAGTTACCATTTAATTACTGATTGAACACTGCTTAATTATTAAATGAGGATTATTAAGCAGTAATCACATTATAATTATAATTTAATCATCATTCATAGTTTAATCCATATTTTTAATAAAACCTTTTTGTTAACCCCATAACAATGAATTCTCTTAATAATTCACCAGAGATAGCCCTAAGTAAACATTTATCAATTGCACAGTAATCACGGGCTCATCTATATTGAAAGTATAATTATTACAGTCTCACATGGATAGACAGTCTCACCTGAGTGCTTGGAACGTGATATGTCTGGTTTATTTCCACCAGAGATGTAAAGGTTTCTAAAAATAAATCACTAAGGCTTTGATGGATCACAACATTAGCTGCATTGCTGATAGGAGCACGGAGCTTCTCCCGGAGCTCCCCATATTCTGTGGAGTTCAACCTGAAGAAGAAAAGATGGAGCAAAATGTTATAACTATTATCCACCCAAATACCTCGATAGTACCTTGCAGAGGTTAACATCAAGGAAGTGAATCCACAGAAAAGCTATTTAGGCTGGTACTTATTAGTCGGAATAAATACACAGCATTGTCTTTTCTTGTTTCCTTTTGATGTTTAGTTACTGGTTTTGGCAGAACTTGGTCAACAGAACACGCTGTCCTCATTCATATCTGTGTAAGACTGCCAGCAGGGTATGTCAGAGATCAGCTAAAACATCATACAAAAATAAAGGAAGGCTTTTGAAGTAATCAGCATGAACAAAATCATGCATTAACTGCGAAGTGCTGTTTGCACCATTTCTGTCACCTTTTTAATGCCTTTTTACTTGGACTATATCTAAATTCTCGTTTATAAACTCCTGAGGACAGAAATTAGTTGTATCATGCAGCAGGCATCACAAGGTGATATAGTACTACATAAGCAGCAGAAGAATGCCAATCTATCAGGTTCTGTGATTTTATGATACACTTTTAGATAAATCTAGAAATTTCACAAAGGTCACAAACCACAGCTGATTTAAGGCTGCAACAAGCCATGTTTCACACCAGCCGCTTCTGTAAATTAAAGTGATGCCCACTGCACTCAAGTGGCACCTGAGACCTCACACAAACCGTGCAGTGACATATCCCTGTTATCATCCCTTTTTATGGTAAGAGTTTGTAGTGTCAGAACTCTCCAGCTCAATGCTTCCACTCATGAAACAGCTTTCATGGAGAAGTCCTGGGAAGACTGCCCTCATTTTCCTACCACTCACTGAGTTCCCAGAGCCCAGCAGAATGCAAGGCTGGCTTAGCTCTAGCTCGCAGTGGTCTCCATTGTTTTTACTGCTACAGCATAATGTCATTTGTTAACAGACGCTGTCCATGAAAATCACAGGGACCTTTATATCCTGAGGAACAATTCACACTGAACATGCAGGGAAACATGGCCCACCTGCACAAAAACATTTTTCCTCCAGAAACATCTCACTGTATTTGATTCTGATTCTGGATATATACAATGATCCTATATGATTCTGCTACATTCTATCAGAGATTTACTATTTCTGACATCTTATTAGAACAGCTTTTAAACACTTGATGCTATTCTGTTTAGCCACAAAATACATTTTGGGGTTAGGACTTTTTTTCCCTAAAAGGAATTGTCAAACAAGTCATGATTTTCTCAGCTGGGGATGTAGTTTTACCACTCTGGCACTGAAGTGCTTGCAGAAGAAAATCATTAGTTGTTTAATACTCATTTGGTCACCACTCTCACAGGTCTATAAAAGTCTCTTTTCTTAGGATTGTCATGCTTACCTTAACTAACCTCTTGTTCTGAGTTCTGTTCACCTGGATCTCCACCATAATCACCTCTTTGCCCACCGCACACCTACAAGTCTGGTGATCTGTCTGCTTTTAATTACCTAATTACCTAATAAATGCACCTGACATACAAATTTACAGCAAAAAGACACTCAAATACCTTTTCAAATATAATTTTAGTAGTACTAACATGGCTCTTAATAACACAACAACAAAGACTTTAGCACCCTTTTACTGGATATATACAATGATCCCATATGATTCTGAAGAGGTTTCTGCAGAACTAGTTCTTTAGCCTGGTTACACAGAGAGACTGCTGAGATAAACAGCATGGCCCCTTGCAAAACAAGCCCTAACAGTTCACATTTGCTATGATTTACTGCTATGAGAACACATAAATCAGAAAAGGACCAAAATTACTTCCATGCTTTAGGGGCAGTAGCTCAGTGAGAGCACAGTAGGGCTTTGGCATAATCCTCTTTGCTGCCTGATGGATGGAGTTTTATTCACCCACGTCTCTGCTTCACACATGCGTTAGTGCATTTTGACTAGAGAGGAGAATAAACGCCCCTCTCAATCAAGGGCAAGCAGGGGGGCTGAGGTGTGGTCGTGGGGCGAGAGAAGCCCCTGAAGCCTGTTGTACCCCAGGTAGAGTAGGAGTGTCTGTATTGAACAGGGATTACTGGCCCAGTGTCTCCAAAGGCCCAAAGTGTACAGCTTTCCTGTGAAGTCTGTTGTGCTCATGAGATAAAAAGCAATACTTTCCTTACCAAAGTAAGCAATAAATGCATCAGCTTGCTATTTCTACCACATCTGTATTCAATGATGCACGTGTACGAAGCTTCCTAAACAACCTTGCCTACACTGCATGGCAGAACTGCACATGTTCAGCACCTCTGAACACCAGGCAGGGAGCAAAAAGGAAGGGATGGGACCAGGGAGTCTCCAGATCAGGCACAAAAGTGCTCCATCAGCACCATCAAACAGCACACATGTAACACAACAGGTTAAGCAGTTGTTTTACCGGATATCGAATGCCTTGATGTAGGGATTAACACTGGCAACTCGGATGGTGAGGAACTGCACAGGCACGTTGGAGTCTGGGGTGAGTTCATGCTGTCTGGAGTCTGTCACCGTCAAGTGAATGTCCTGCTGCTGTGCAACATGTAAACAGTAGGTGGTCACTTTAATCACCCACGTGTCCGTAACGATCACCCTTGCTCCTGGCGCTCCAGTAGCGAATTTGTCGATTCTCCTGAATTCTGTGTTGATGGAAGAAGCTACTGCCCTCCAACCCGACTGCGGGAGAGCATGAACAGCAAGTATCCGGGCTAGGGGATGATTATTCCAACCCTTCCGTGACCAGTAATATGCCAGGGCACTGGTGATTGCTGGGAGGAGAACTGCGAAGAAGAAGAAAGTTTTCCATTCTTTTGAAGCCAGGTAGAAAAAGCAAAGATGTTTTTCAGGTGCAGCAAAGCACATACCAAGGTAATAACCTGCAAGGAAAAAAACTTACTTTCAGAAAACAATTAAGTACCTGCAAAAACACATAGCCCTGAATCATACGGTTATCTAACCAGTGAGCTCAGCTCCAGGAGAGGTACTGTACTTCTGGATGACTTCAAATTCAAGCCTCTTGTCTTAAGCAATCTGAGGTAAATTCTTAAGCACCACTGTTTTTTACCAGAGTTATGTAGCTAAACAAAGCTGATTTGAATTTGCTGAGTGAATAAAATTACCTTCGAGATGTCACTTAATTTTGGGAGAATTATATGGCTAAAGGAAGTATGGTAATTACTGGTAATTAAAGGAATTATATGGGAAGGAAGCCAATTTGCATTCTCTGGTTAAATCACAGAATCACAGAAGATGATGAGTTGGAAGGGACTCACAAGGATCATCAAGTCCAACACTTAGCCCAGCACAGGACACCCCAAGAGTCACACTATGTGCCTGAGAGCATTGTCCAAACGTTTACTCCTTGAACTCTCTCAGGCTTGGTGCTGTGACCATTGCCCTGGGGAGCCTGTTCCAGTGCCCAGCCACCCTCTGGGGGAGGAGCATTTTTCCAATATCCAACCTAAACCTCCCCTGACACAACTTCAGGCCATTCCCTCGGGTCCTGTCACTGTCACCACAGAGATCAGTGTCTGCCCTTCGTCTTCCCCTCACGGGAAGTTGTAACTGCAATGAGGTCTCCCCTCAGTCTCCTCCAGGCTGAACAGACCAAGTACCCTCAGCCACTCCTCACACGGCTTCCCCTCAAGGCTCTTCACCATCTTTGTTCCCTTCCTTTGGACACTAATAGTTTATTATCTTGCTTATATTGTGGTGCCCAAAGCTGCCCCCAGCACTCGAGGTGAGGCCGCCCCAGCCCAGAGCAGAGCGGGACAATCCCTCCCTTGCCCGGCTGGCGATGCTGTGCCTGATGCCCCCAGGACAGGGATGTCCCTCCTGGCTGCCAAGGCACTGCTGGCTCAGATCCAACTTTCCATCGACCAGGACCCCCCGGTCCTTTTCCGCGGCGCTCCTCTCCAGCCTCTCATTCCCCATTCTGTACTTAAACTGCAATTCCTTTGTGAGTGCGTGTGCTGCGGTGCAGCCAGCTGGCTACAAAGCTCGGGGTGCACATTCCAAGGCAGCGGGAGCGCTACTCACCCAGGGGCAGCAGGGAGTGCGCCAGCAGCGTGCCGGTGCTGCGCCGCAGGTGGTACTGCACGAAGGCCGCGTCCTCGCTGCCCAGCCAGGCGGACAGCAGGCTCTGCACCGTCAGCCCCGCCGAGCGCACCTCGTCGGGCGGGAACACGAAGCACACGGCGAACACCAGGTAGGCCAGCGTGAAGGTCACCGCGGGGCTCTCCATGCTGCGCCCCACCGGGCGCCGGGGTCCCCGGGAGCGGTAGTTCCCGCCGCGCCCCCGGATGCTCCAGCGGGCAGCGGTACTTCCCGCCGCTCCAGCGGTACTTCCCGCCGCGGCCCCGGATGCTCCAGCGGTACTTCCCCCCGCTCCAGCGGCAGTTCCCGCCGCACCCCCGGATACGCGGCGCGGGCGCTGCCGGGCTGGCGGGGCCGCCGGGGCAGGACCCGCCTCCCCTCGCACTGATGGTCCCCGCCCCTCCATCCATCTCCTCCCTCTCCTCCATCCATCTCCTCCCTCGCCTCCGCCCCTCCGCGCCTGCCTGCCCCGAGCCCCGAGCCACGTCCCCGCTCCAGCCGGGAGCCGGACCTCGCCCACACCCCGCGCCAGCCCAGCCCGATCGGGACACGCAGCCCCTACCCGTGGCCTCAGGCATTGTACGCGTTCGAGCTCATGCTCCACAGGCCTGGCAGAAGGAAGCGATTCCAGTTCTTCATGACCGTAAAAGAGCTCTCTTAGATGAGGGCAGCGTCTTTCTGAAGCAGGGAAATGGCCTATTTTACTTCAGCGTCAGAAAAAAACTCCTCTTTGTTTCTCCTTGTGTATTTTGTGTAATGCTTTCTAATATTTTCTAATAAGACAGGGATGTAGGATCTTAAAATGCCTTAAAGGGAGGCATGTTTTAAGATATCTTTGTACATCCCCAAACAGTAAACGGAGAGGCCTAGCTTGAATCTCTGGTTACTATTGAAGTACAAGTAACAGCTAATAGCCACAGGATTTGGCGTTTCTTCCAGAATATAGCAAACCCCCTGCATGCACCCTGTTACAACCACAAACTTCCAGATTTGTCTCTTTTAGAGAAAGGGGAGATTGTATAACTGGAAAAGCACAGCAGAGAATGCAGCATGTGATGTTATATGCTACTAGATGGGAAACCAAGTCAATAGTAAATGCCACTCATGGAATGTGACATCCTAACGCTGGCAGATGGCTGATGTGTTACTGTCGTGATGGAGATCGGGAATTCATGGTGGTTTAGTGACCCTTGAGGATGGTTAAATCAGTAAAATCATGCTTGGATTCTGTGAGTCTTATTTCATTCTAAAAGACACCCTTGTTAGCAAGTTTATTGTTTTAACAATCATTTAGTTGTTGCTGTCCGGTGACTCAACAGTAAGGACTGTTTTAGTGTGCTGAATGAACTGTGAAATTCAGTAATAAAAAACCGGTTGTGAAGCCGCAAGTCTTCTTTCTGTGATTTCGTGCAAAAGCACATGAAGCAGAATTGAGACTGTAGAATCATAGGAATGTTTGGGTTGGAAGGAACCGTAAAGCTCATCTCATTCCAACCCCCCGCCATGGGTAGGAACACCCTCCACTAGCCCAGGTTGCTCAGAGCCCCATCCAGCCTGGCCTTGAACGCTACCAGGGATGACGCGGCTGTGCTTGGGGACACGGGGACTTTGGTGCAGTCGGGGGGGCTGTCCCGGGCGGAGCCGCGCCTGCACTGCCCGCTCTGCCCCGCGCGGGGGCGCACTCCTGGGGGGGAAGGGGTGCAACGGTCACGCTCGGCGCTGTCCCCGCCCCCTCCCGCAGCGCGCTGTTCTGATTGGCGGGCGCGCCCCGAACGCCGCTCCCTCATTGGTGAGCCGGGGCGTCCGTTGGGTTTGAAATCGTGTGGCGGCGGCGGAGGGGCTGCGGCCGGTGGCGGGTGCGGTGCGCGCCGCCTCAGCCGAGCGCTCTGAGGGCTCGTCCCGGGAACTGCCGGCAGGTACGGGGGGCTTGGGGACCCCGCTGCGACGTGGTGTGGGGCTGGGGGGAAGTGTTTAGGTATCCCTTGGTGAGATTGGGTGCTGCGGGGGTGGGGGATATGGGGAT
>VZTI01001779.1:149433-184119 GCA_013397865.1 Struthidea cinerea | reverse complement strand
CTTTTTGAGCTTGGGGGGCTCGGGGACCTCTCTGTGAGCTTGGGGTGCCATTGGGGTGGGCTTAGGGACCCCTTTGGGAGCTTGGCGTTGGGAGGGGCTTGGGGATCTATCTATGACCCTGCAGCCCTCGGGCAGGGGAACTCTGGGGCTATTCTATGAGTTTTGCGGGGTGGGGGGGATGGAGCTGGGGGGAGGCTTAGTGACCCCTCTGAGCTGGAGATGGTTTGAGTTTTGTGGGGGAGTCTGTGGGCAGCTCGGAAACCTCTGTGTGAGGTAGGGTGGGACTGAGGGGGGTGGCTTGAGGACCCCTCTGTAAGCTTGGGGGGACTTTCAAAGACCCCTTTGTGAGATTCCTGCTTGGGGTGATGTGGGACCGGGGGCACTTCCTTGTCTAGAGGTGTCAGGGGCACTTCTGTGAGCTTCAGATTAAGACATTTGGGGGTCGTTTCCGTCAGTTTGAGGATGAAGAGAAGGCAGGAGCTTGGGGGCAATGGCAGGAGGGCGTGGTGGAGCTCAGGTGCTACCCCCACTGAATTCGGGGATGAGGTGAGGATCTTGGGAGCATCTCTGTGTGTTTTGAGGATGATACGGGAGACCTGGGGTGAGTCAGGAAAAAAGAGGGACTGAGGCAGGGTTGGGGTTGGGCTCGTTGGGGTTTTTTTGGAGTTTGTTTTTTGACCTAAAACACGTCTCACTACAATGGTGGGCAGGGATGGAGCTCCTGCAAAGCCTTCCCCGGCCTTGCTGCTCCTCCCTTGCAGTTAGGAGAAGGTGATTATGAGAGAGTTGCTTACCAGGAGAGTGTTTTTGTTCTGAAGTGAGAAGTTAGCACTAAAATGTGTATATATATTGCAGTCAGCTATGTGTCAATTTGTATGAAAATATTCAGAGCACATACCAATTTTCTTTGCCATGAATGAGTGATCTGCATCTTGGTTGCTGGAAGAGTTCAGAAGGATAATTAAGTAGAAAAATGCCATCTCTGCCCTCCACGTTCAGTGGCTTTTCAGGCATTTGAGATTACGTCGGTGTTTTGGATATTGTGTCCCGGTATTTGTTAAACAACAGGTTACCTGAAGCACTTTACAAATTATAGGTCACTGAGGATTAATTATCTGATGTCATTGAATTTATTTTCATTCTTAACTATAGAATGGCAGGTTCCTGCATGTGCCCACATAACTATTCTTCTAAAACAAGGAGCATTTTCATTTTTGTGAACTTTGATAGAACCATGGAATAGTTTGGGTTGAAATGGACCTTGAATATCATCTTGTTCCAACCTCCCTGCCAGGATGGGGACCTCCCAGGGATGTGGACACCTTCCAATAGACCAGGTTACTCCAAGCCCCGTCCAGCCTGGCCTTGAGCTTTGTTTTGCTATAGTGGGAAAACTTGCTGCCTTTCATAATACTTGTGTGCCTTGGATGCTGACCACTTGAAACAAAGATATGAGTAAGGCCTCCCTTTCACTTTATCACAGCTACTAGCTAATGAACTTGTGGAATATAATTTAGATCAAATCTTGACTGCAAATTTTTAAAATAAATGCTGAATTAATTTTAGTATTTTAATCCTAGAAAGAAACTTGATTATTAGATTTAATATCCGAAGTGTTATATGTATATGGTGTCAGTTTGGTTTGGATTTGGTTTAGCAATGGTGCACAAGTAGCTCAATGACAAGGCTAAAAAGTCTCCAAACAAACCTCCCCTGCTTATGGAGCTTGTTTTAGAAGGTGTTGACTACTTTATCATGTCCTAGGCTTGTTTCTAAAGTAATTACAGTAAAAAATACAGTTTGTAAAGGTTCAATTCATCTGTTGTCTCAATTTTAGTTTGGAATAAAGGAAAGCAATGAAGTTCACTTCAAGTTCTACAAGTGATTAATGTAAAAGTACTTAATACATAAAATAACCTGAGCTAAAGCATTAATGTGATGAATAAAGAAGGAATGAAGAAATACCTAATACAGGCGTGCTTTGCATGCCATTGCTTCCGTAGCCATTGTTTGCATTCCACTGCTGATTAAAAGTGCTGTTGTCAGGCTTGCAGAAAAAGCAGCTGAGTTCTGTGGAGAGTAGGAGGCAAATTTTCCCATAAGGATTAATGTAGGAGTGGAGAAATGTTTGGAGGCTTAAGTACAGAAATTTAAATACATAAGGGCAAGGAGATTGAAAATATGACTTAAAATTTTCAGTCCAAGTGTTGTTGTTACCTCTGTATGACACTGAAAACAATCATTTGTAGTCTTTCTCAGCTGATTTTCTGGATTTCAGCTGATTTCTAGATTAATCTTGAATACATGATGGAAAAACAGGCTAAGGATTAAGTCTTTGGGCAAATCAAGCATTTGAGATCATTTAGAATGGTTACACATTGCAGAAAGCTAATGTCTCCTCTGTTTGATACTGGTTATCTTACATAGATGATACAAGATAATACATCAGCTCTTATGAAATAAATTGCTTTGATAGCAGTTTTCCAGATAATTAACTGTACTTCTCAGGTATCATGACAGGTTCATGGACAGTGGTTATGCTTAGATCCTCCTTGCCATAGCTTCTGTCTGTTTCGTTAAAAAAAAAAAATAGCCATGGCATCACTGAGTTGTTATTGTTAGACCTTTAAGAATAGCAGAGGCTCCAATGGGAATAAAAAGTAGGCAGAGTTCAACTACACATAGCATGGTGGCTTGCCTGGTATATTTTAAATGTGCTTTTTCTCTTTCTAATTTATTTTCATCCTTAATCTTAGTTGTAGCCCAGGCTTTAGTTTCAAGTCCTTCAAACTAGTAAAATTAGATCAGCATATAACAATCTACTAAAGCTTGTGCATATCCAGTGTAAGAACAATATTTGAGAAATACCTTTCTAATGACAATTTTTCCCAGATCTGCATACCAATAATGTCTATGCTGCAAAGAATTCCTACGTCTTACGTGCTTTACAAGAGCAGCATATGCTCAGACAGTGCAGGAAAAAGCTAATTTTATCCAGGACTCTGATCCGAAACACGCCCGAACTAACCAAATTTGTTTCTGCTGTTTGCTGGTGTACAATGCAGTGATGAGACCATGTGAGCAAAGCAGAGACATGATTGTCATCTGTCTCACCTGTCCCTTGCAGAAGCGGTTGTGTTGCTTAGCTGGAAGCCCTGTTACAAGAGACATGGCTGTACATCACTGGCTGAAGGGGTTGGGAATGAGGAAACATTGCAGGTGACAGAGCTCCCTTTAAAGGACGGGCAATTTAATTAGTAAGGCCATAATGTGAGCTGTGGAAGGCATAATATCAACAATTAGCTTCTCAAGCCCCTACCAAAAGCAGAGGGGCTGTGCTGTGCTGCTTTTAGATATTTCAGAGTATTCCGAGATAAACCTGTCCATATGAAGACTTTCCATGCTTCTAACTTTCCTTTTGAAGCTGTTAATCCTGGCTAGTCAGTGCCAGGCTGCCAACTTCTTCCATTATCTCAAAGTGCATCTGGCTAACCACACCCTCTCATTCATGCTGCGGTGCTGTGTATGTTGATGTTCTAGAATGAGTCTGCAGATTTTAAATGCAGAAAATGAAGAAAATGGAGGAAGCATTAAGGATGATTTAACAGCGGAAGACTGTGGCTTTTTCTTTGCGCCGCCGGAACCTACAGGGAGACCTTCCATTCTTCGCCTGTCCCAGAAAGAAAACTTGCCACCAAAAAGTGTGGGAAAAGCGATGAAGGTAAACCTTTGGTTTTGTATTATTTTTGTTCTTTCTTCTTCTAAGATCTCTGCTACTGAATGCATGTGCTATTTGGTGCTTGAAAAATACTGTACTCAAGTTTTCTCTTTCCCCCCACCCCTTTCTTAAAGGTAACCTTTCAAACTCCTCAAAGAGATCCTCACACTCGAAAAATCCTGAGTCCTGCTATGACAGACAAACTTCAGACTGCTTTTGCACTTGATGATTGCCGTGAAGACGTGGCAGATGATGTTTTATATGTACCCTCTGATGCTGAGTAAGTAGTGAATCCACTGCTAGCTGTGTTACCCATGTGGGACATGCTCAAGTTAACTTTCCCTATTTTAAACCTCTATAGTTAAAATATAATTTTCTATTCTATAACAAGATGTAAACTGTGCAAGAGGACCAAAATTAATACTAACTGATGCATGAACTTTTTTTGAAGATAAAATTTTCTTTAAAATAATGAGTTATTTTTATTGTAATATTAATTACTGAACTTTAACTCCTCTGTCATTGGTTTCATTGAGGTGACTTATGGTATGGATAAATAGCTTGAGAAGAGATACTGTAAGGAAGTTTCATATTCTCTACCTGGTTTTCATGAAAGAATACAACTATTCTGAAGCTAAGCCTTAAAATATCTTGTCTGGTATGTTAAGTACTTCTATCTTGAGGAGTAAAATCTAAAGAGATAAATCGTCTGAAGGGTTAGCGTGAATTGACACCTTGAGTCAGGGAGTTTTAAGATTTTCTTTAATCTAGCAACACAAAGTGAATATAACATCACAAGTCACAAGTATAAATAAGTTTATGTGCCTTTATAGTCTAGCAGCCTGACTCTCAAACTGGCTCATGGTAGCTATTTGGAGCAGAGCATAAAATCTTTAAGGTTTCAATTTGGGTGTGTCATGACAATATTAAATACAAATTTATTACTGACTTTTATTAGCCCCCTTTTAAAGTAGTACAGACATCTGACACCTGTAATTCCCACTAGCAAGAAGTTTCAGGTCTTAGTTTTGCCTTCTGCAAGCAAATACTTTTGTTTGTTTTTTAAGTACCCAATACTTTTATTTGATCCCTATTTTGTTGTTGGGAGGAGGAGAAAGGAAAAAAGGTGGCAACACTTAAATATTCTTTTAAATGTGTAAATTTGCTTCAACTGTTTATTTCCATGTACAGTCTAGTTCAGAAAGCTATTTCTGAACTAAACACCACATTAAATAATATAATGTTATTTATGCCCCAAACTCATTGCTTGCACAAATAAACAAAGATGTAGTACTTAGAAAGTTCAAGTGAGTTTAAAGGATCGGCACTGAATTGTTTTAGTTGGGGCATAATTGTATCAATGCACTGCTTGTACTGAATATGTCCTCTCTAGTTTTAAAGTGTGAGGATTTGTTTGTAGCAAATAAACGAAAGGGCTCCGTGTTGCTGAACGGGGTCACTTTTGACTCCTCACAAGTGATTGACGTTCCAAGCAGGTGTCTCTCTCCTGACTGGCATTTATTAGGTTAAACACTGAAGGAGAGTGGGAGGGACCTGAGTAGTCGAAGCCTGGGGCTGAGCTATTGCCGGGAAGAGGCGCTCAAACCGGGTGAGAAGGACTTCTTCAGCTCTTATCTCCCACCTCTGCTTTCGAGTTTATCAAAGAGGAGTTTTTAGTGAGTGGCTTTTAATCATGTTCTGTTCTGCAGCAGATAAGGATGGCACATAGAAATAATAACTTTATGGAGGGACAAAACAATGGGAGGAAATCCTGTTTCAGGAAGTAATGGCTTAACTCTCTGTAGTCTGAGGCTGAGCTTTCAGAAGTTGTGTAGAGTTTGGGGAAATAAAGTGGAGAGCTATAACTTGTAGAATATTCAGAATATTGAGTACACAAACTCTTTAACCTGTTTCTTTTGCTAGAAAATCTTTCTCTTACTGGAGAAGTATTTTCTTGTATATCACTCTGCTCTTCAGATCTGCTGTTGTACAGAATTTGGAATGCCTGAAGTCCAGGTTCTGTTTTGGTATGTAGGATAGAACCCCATAAGTCAGATGCTGGTGCATACTTTCAGGGGGAAAAATATTTGCCAGAATGACCAGACAAAGTAATGACTAGCGTAGGAGAACCTGAATCATGACTTGGTTTGGTCCCAGACTTGAGTCTGTTGTGACTCAGAGATGAATCTGCATGAAGATGGTACCACAAGTTGTGCTTGTGTTTGAGCTGCTGCCTGTCAATAACTCCTCCTAAGCAATGTGTGTTTCACTGCCTAGTGAAAGGGCAGTGTCCAAATGCTGTGGTGAGTAGAGCAGTCTCCAGGGATGACTGGCATAAGGTAGCAAGGCTGTGTAGAACAGGTGGCTTAAGAACACTGACTAACTTCAAAGGTTGATCTCCCTGTGCTTTGTGTGTACCAGAGCTCATAAGTCTTGACTGTTTAGGTGACAACTCAATTCTTGCTGTTACATTTTGCTGTATGCTGTCTTATTGAAAAAAAGAAGATCAGATTACTCTGAGCATGCAAAGCTACTTGTGCAAATCTTTCTAAAGATAATTTCAAACCATGCCTGCAAACTAACTATGGCATGTGTAATCTTTTTTCTTTTTTTTTTAAATGCAGCACATGTCAACAAAAGACTGAAGCTGAAACAAACTATACACAAATGCCAGAGAAAGTCAGTGTGGCTCCTTACCCAGATGATGAGATGCCAGTGAAGAGTCGAGGTTCCTACAATATTGATTTTGATAACTTAAATGACATCAATCCTTTTCAAAGTTCAGTACAGTTGCCTCATTCTCCTGGAAATCTGCAGAAGTCTCCTGTGAAAGTATCCAGCAGCCTTGAGAAAACTATTGAAGAAAGTAATGATTCTCTTCTGCGGGATGATGCAGCTCCTTTTGCTTCAACCCCAGCAAGTACAGAGTGTTTAAGTGAAGAGAAGACTTTAATCTCTGAAAAAAAGTCTGCACTGAGTGAGCTGGAGTCTAACAAATCCAAACTGTCCCCTAAGCAAGCAATTGGTGACTCTGAGCAGGGTGTGAAGTCTGCTTCCACAGATCCAAGCCAAGCTGATAATTCAGTGGCATTAGCAGAGGCACCTACACCTCCTGTACAGTCACCTGGCAACTTAGGTCCTGGTAGTTCTGATGTAACTAACTCTTTTAAAGCTGGGGAATCAAAGCTTCAGAAGGTTTCAGTAGCAGAAAAAGCCTGTGCAGAAGAGTCAAAGCCTGATGAAGAGCTAGGTGTCTCCAAAGGGAAACCTGCAGAAAAGCCTGATGTCACCAAGGCTGGACCAGTAAAACTGGAATTTGACTTTGATAATACCACTGCTAGAAAACCACCTCCTAAGAAACTTGGTAAAAGAACTGGAATTAAGCCACCTTCCAAAAAAATTCCTATTACCAAAACAAAACCAGAGAATACTGAAGTGCAAAATAAAAGTAATGTGGAAGATGAAATCCCTCTTCCTAAAGCATCTTATAAGTTTGACTGGGACAAACTTGATGATCCAAACTTCAATCCGTTTGGAGGAGGCTCTAAAATTTCCACCTCACCCAAGTGTTCTAAGCCCAGCCCTCAGAAAGCTCACCTGCCAGAGGAACAGGATAGTGCCTCACCAAGAAGGGAAGCTCTTCCAGTGGAGCAGGATAACAGTCCAAGTACCTGTGAAACTCTTGGGAAAGAAGAACCCAAAAATCTGTAAGTAAATCTATAGCTGAATGCAGAAGCACCTTGAATCCATGTGAGGAAAATTAGATAGTATTTCAAACTAGTCCATTCCTACTTCTTTGACTGCCTCCCTCTAAGGCTGGTTGTCTGTTGTAATCTTTTAACACAATTATGTTGCAACAGCAAAGATCTTAATTGGGGAAACTCCTGAGATGACTAGCTCTCGGCAAAAGCTGTTCTTAAATCTGGGAGAATGGGAGGGTACAGGCTTAGGTGGGAAGAGCATTGTTCAAGTGGCGCTTTCCCCACTCCTCCAGGATTAAAGTGTGGAGCAATCAGGCGACTGCTACTGTCTTTAAATAAAACAGGGAAGTAGGCAGCAGGGTTGCACATGGTGCAGCATGGGAAGGGACCAGGCAATTTTGTTCTCTGCTGAACTCAGAGGTGCTGTTTCTTCTCTGCATGTTCTTGGTATCTAAATGCTATCTCCAATAAAAAGACCCTTCTCTGAAGGTGCATTTTTTTGGCACCACACAAATTTTTATTTGAGAATGGAATGTGTTGTTACCTTTCCTAGAAAGTCTAGTTACTAAAATGTCAATGTTACTATAGACAGTCAGGTGCTTGCCAGAACTAGACTGGCACAAATTGTTCATTTGACAGAAATGTTTGCACTCTTGATCCCTGTGTAACATGATCAGTTACTGTTTACCAAGGTGAAAAGTTTACTTACTGCTGACAGCACAAGTAGAGTATTGGACTTCTTTAATGAAGTTCACACCAGTAATCAAAGCATTGCCTTGGAAAGAAGAGCAGGCTGCTTGTAATTCTGTTCTTACTTAAACAAAAAGCCTATCATATTTTAAAAAAAGTAATGGGCCTAACAAATGGAAATAAGAGAACAGTGTTAAGTGAATAGAAATAAGTGATGCTTCTGTGACTTTCTGCTTCCCAGATAACACTGCTTCTGATGGAGGGAGAGCTCTTTGTCACATAAGTTGTTAGCAGGCGAGACAGTAAATTTACATCCCCACCCTCTGTAAAGCTTCTTGTGCTGTGGCAGTAGAATCTTTCAAAGGAGCTACCTTTGTTCAGTTCATCTGGTAATACAGAATTTGAACTGTGTGACTTAAATACTGATTTTTTTATTTTCTTTTTTTTGTTGTTTGTTTGTTTGGTTTTGATTTCTTTAGGGGAAGTGTTGAGCAGAGTGTGGTAGAAGACATGCTGGAAGCTCAAGAGGAGAAGCCAGGAGTTCAAGTGGAAGCTGAATGTCCAGGAAAGAGAGAAGTGGTAAGGTATAGGAAAGATAGCCAGTTCTTACCAAGTTGTTCCATGAAGCAGAGTTCTTTGACTTAATGACTTAATGTTGTGAAACCTACTTTTGATATTTTGTCTAAGAATTAGTGAGTTTATGTATCTTCAGCAGCTTTAGAAGGAATGTCATCTGTGCAGACCTGTGGTTTGAAGGTAACATCAGAGACAGCCAAATTGGTACCTTGGTATTTAGTATCTTTTTTGATCAGCAGTTGCATATAGGGACAAACATAAGGGCTTGAACTCTAAAAAAAGTGGCTCTTGTATACTATGAGCTGTGCTCAGTGTCGGTAGTTTAATTTCTGTGCCTGTGAATTCTCATTTTATTATGTTGGCTGCCCAGTTAGTTTGACAAAACCAATTTGATCATTAAAATGATTTTCATTGCATTTTAAAATAATTATTTTGACAATTAAAAAGATTTTGTTTTTCTCATCAGGATAAGCAAGCAAGCCCATCTAAAATGTTTCCAGCTAATGTTGCCCCCTCTCAAGATAATTTGGTTTCCACTGAGAGTGGAAAAAAGTCAATGTCTGCAGAGGAAATTGAGCCTGGTTCCCCCAGAATTGAAGTAACAGCAGATGAGGCAGCTAATGCTGAACCTGAAGAGCTCTTCAGACCATCATCAGAAGGTAAGGGCATTTCTTTTAAATGGACTGAAGATGTATTGTCACAATGACGTGTGTGTATATATATTGTTCTACTTAAGTTTTATCATGGATTCTAGTTTTTTTCTCTCATTCTGCGCTTCTGAAAGGACTCCAGAACCCACTGGCAGTGGCTAGCAGTGCTGGGAAACATATCTAAGCCTATTTCTAATTTTCTCTGGTTTAAGCTAAGTTCAAAAAGCCAGCTATTAGAATTCAGCTGTCTAGGAGGATGAAATTTAGGCTGTTACAGAAACTCTTTTTAGAGTTTCAGTGGCAGTTTCTATGCTGAAAAATTGCTCCCTTAAAATAATTTCTGGTATTAAAGATTTTGTAAATTGAGAGCTCTAGACCTATACAGCTGTGTGTATTTGCGAGTCTTGTAGATTACTGCAGGCCTTAGCACTACTGGTTTCATATTGCAGTGTGAATGATCTTCCTGACAAGTATGCTTGTCTTGAGAGCTTCCTACATAGCTGTGACTTAACCACTTGGAAGGGTTATTCCTGGTAGGAGCATTGTGTGGAAGGAGGAGCAAATGGTTTGACTGCAGTGCAGTCTGTCACTTACCTTCATACTTGAGTGGAATCACTGTATCAGGAAATGGCTATAACTGCATCTGTCAAACCTGAGCTGTGTGCTGATTTTAATGGTGGTGTCAATCTTGCTCTTTCATGGGGCATTGTGTATAACAGAATATCTGAGTGTGCTTGTCACTTTAACCATAGAACTACAGACGTTCTTCAACTGTGTATTAAATCCAACATATTCTTACAAGTATTTGGAAACAAATGGAAGCTGTAAGTTTGCTTAGCATAGAAATCTTTGCTTTTTTCAGGTTGAGATAGGAAGACAGTATTTTGAGGAAATGAAGAGCTAGAAATCATGAGAATGAGAGGAGGGATTTATTTGCTTTATACACATCTGTTTGTTTCTCTATGTGGTAGGACAATTTGACAATATTGCATCTTCATTGTATTGTTTCCTCCTTTTCCAGTTTTAGGAATGGGCATAGACTATCTGGAACAGTTTGGGACTTCATCAGTAAGTATGACATTAAATATTTTGTTTGCCTTCTTGGCAGTGTGGAGAGGAAAGGAAAGATGAAACTGTCAAGCCTTAAATGTTTTCATTAATTAAGTTCACTTTGGATTGTCCACAGAAATTGTCACCTATTCCAAAGTAATGTGATGACAAGGCTGTCTAGGGGGTGATGGTGCAAGGAAATGTAGTTATAGCAATTCAACTAGAAATCAAAGGTCGCTGGCTGTCAGTGTGCAAAGGTGCTATTTTTCTTTAATAGCTGTGAAACAGAGGTGAGTGATGTTTCACTTCTGGCCAAAACTGCCAGAACATAATGCTTTGAAAGTGCAGGATCATTGTTTCAAAAAGAATAACTAAGCTGAACTGTTTAAAACATGACAAGCCCCATTTAGAGACAGATTTCCTGAAACTGGCCATAAAGCAAAAGAGCTTAGAAAAAAAAAAAATCTTTCTCCTCCTTGGGTCTAGAATAAGAGTATCTCTCAACAGTGAAGGCACTGAATTGAAATTGTTTTGGTCATGCTGTGTTTGTCCTTATTATTGTATGAGCAAAGACAGAATGGTGCAAAGACGCTGCTTTTTCAGCTTACAATATTATCCTTTCCTCTCAGTGTCTTCTGCGGATTTGGAATAGTTCATTAATGATTGCCCTTTTGATTCTGTCTGTGAGCAGACTGAGTTCCCTTCATATTACATAAGGACTTAAGCATGTGGGCACGAAGTTCTCTTATGTAATTTTCCTCCTGAGAACAATAGTCTGGCCACAGAAGAATAGGATCACCCACTGTCCAGAGGATTATTTGTGTGTGGGTGGGATGTGTGTGTTGTGCTCTGAAGCAGCAGATCTGCCAGTTTATGCCTCTTTCCCTTCAGTTCAAAGAATCAGCCTTGAGAAAACAGTCACTGTATTTGAAGTTTGATCCGCTACTGAGAGACAGTCCAAGAAAACCAATTTGTGGTACTGTTGAATCAAGTGAGAGTATCGTGACAGCTCCACCTCAGCCTGGGTAGGTATTGACTTAGTACATAAAGTCAGAGTTGTTGAGCTTGGAAAAGACCTTTGAGATTGTCAAGTCCAACAGTTAATCCAGTACTGGGGAGTCCACCACTAAACCATGTCCCCAGATGCCACATCTACACATCTTTTAAATACCTTCAGGTTTGGTAACTCTACCACATCCCTGGGCAGCATGTTCTAATGCTTGACCACCCTTTCAGTGAGGAAATTCCCCCAAAATCCAATCTAAACCTCCCCTGGTGCAATTTGAGGCTGTTTCATCCAGTCTTCTTCCTTGGGAGAAGATATCAACCTCTACCTCACTACAACCTCCTGTCAGTTGTAGTGAGTGAGGAGGTCTCCCCTGAGCCTCCTTTTCTCCAGGCTGAGCCCCCTCAGTTGCCCCTCATCAGACTTGTGCTCCAGACCCTTCCCCAGCTCTGTGCCCTTCTCTGGACATGCTCCAGCACCTCAATGTCCAAAGTGACAGTGAGAGGCCCAAAACTGAGCACAGGATCTGAGGTGTAGCCTCACCAGTGCTGAGTACAGGGAGGCAGTGACTGCCCTAGCCCTGCTGGACATGCTATTGCTGGTACAAGAGATTTGCAAATAAAGGCAGCACTTGAATTTAATGGTGTATGTTTGTTCATTTTTAGTCCTGTTGCTGATCTAAGTAAATTGCTTGAGGAAGGTGGAAAGCCTCTAGTGAACCTTCAAAGTGAAGAAAAACCAAAAGGACTAGATCTTCTGGGGACATTTACAACTTCTGTAAGGGTGTCTGGAATGCTATCAGGTTTCATGTTGATAGTTTGGGAAGGGGATAGCCTAGGTTCTGGACTTAAGACTTACGGAGATAATTTAGGGATTGCAGAATGTGATAAATGTTTATTTAAACTGTTGTTTAAAACAGGTCAGATACTCATTTATATCAAAGTTGAACTTACTTAAGAAAATGTTCATCAGAATTAAAAGTGGTTTTTGTGGAAACTGATGCTATTGCACATAGTCCAAGAGAATTTGAGCTGTTTTTAAGAATGCTGTAGTCGAGCAATCTTTTATTATGCAAGTCAAGACACAAAAGACAAGCTTTGTATTGTAATTGCATTAGTGGGATGAAAAGCCCTTTGGTTAAACTGGATGGTTTTACAGGTATGTTTTATAGTTTTAACAGATCTGCACACAGCAGTTCATTCTGAAATTGTCTTTTTTACTTGTGGGGAAACAGCATGGTGTCATCTGCTTTGTTTCTAATAGCTGTAATTGGTGAATAGCAGTTCTGGTTCTACCTTGTAGATATTTCTTAGAGCTATGTGGTCAACTTCAAAGTAAGGAAGTTTGATGGTAACAAACTTCTGGACGTACCTCATGTGTTTAAATGAGATGTGTTGACTTGGTATTGAATAATGTGCATACAGCTACTCAGTGGTATGATAATAGGAATCTTTTGAGACTTTGCAGTTTTCTTTTCTTTACAGGAAACTGGTCCCCTAATTCCAGACTCCCTGAGTAGTGATGTTCCTCCAGTCCCATTTGCTGCTTCTACAAATGCTGCAGTGGATGCTATTATAGATGTCCTAAAATATAGCCAAAAAGACATGGATGCAGCTGTTGAGCTGGTTAAGAGAGAGGTATGGTGGCCCTTGCAAAGCAGAATTTGGCATAGCCTTGGAAGGTCCTTTGGTTTAGATTATCTGGGATAAATCTCTACTTTGCAGTTTTTTCATCATACTTGACATAAGTATCTCATTCTGAAAAGCTTGCTGTGGACTTGGTGGATGCTGTAGGTATAGAACTCCTTATAAACTTCATTATTAGTCAGCTTCTGCCTTAGATCTGGTCACTATTAAAAGGCACATGTTATCAGATGGGATAGTTAGGCTTAATATCAATGATCTGGATACTTCTAATTCAGCAGGCAGGAAATACATTTTCATACCAATGGAAGAGAGTGACTTATGTAATTTCCCTAAAACAAGATAAAACTGTAGTGCCAACTCATTGCTATGATCAGTTCTTTTCTTGTGGGATGTGAATGCACAACAGTATGTCCGGCTAATAAAGTGAAGGTGAGATCTGGAGCTCACTCTGGAGGATAAGGACATTAGTGAAGGAGGGAAGAAGTAGTTGGTAAGATTTTAAGCTTATTTTGTAATTACAGAAATTACCTTTAAAAGCCCATCTTCTGACTGGTGCAAGAAGATTTATATATCCACTAATTTCAAAAATTTGAGTACTTGATTGATTATGGCTTCTGAGGTATGCAACCTCACAAAGACTAAATAATGTAAGAGGAGTATGGAAGCATAAATGTCCTTAAAGCTAATTGTATCACTTCAGTAAAAAATGGAGCTTTCAAAATTCCTGACTGCTGTACTGCAGGCAGTGGCACTAGGGGCACCACACAAAGATGACCTATGATTATTTGCTGCTTAAGTTACTCTTTCATTTTAGAGTACAGAGACAGTGGCTTTCCTAGGAGTAGCTTTTACTATCTGTCATTTAGGAGGCGACTTTCACCCAGCATATTGTCTAGTACAGGAAAACAGATGTGGCTCTGACAGGGGACAGCTGTTACTGCATTGATCTAAAACTAAGAATCTATATAATAGCAGGGGGTAAAGCTTGCAGTATCTTAAAAGTGCTGCTCTACTTTCATAGAGCAGCAAACTATTCATAAATTGTTTGAAAGAACGATTTTAAACTTGCAAACACCATTATAGTTGTGACTGGATGTCTCCAGCTGTGTCCCTTAAATAAAAAGGCTTGAAATTACAATATTAACCTGAAAGGAAGACAGAATAAACTTCAATTTTTTTTTCCTCTCTGAAACAACTCTAGAGTAGGAGGAAAGGGAAAACCTGTTTTCCTTGTGAGCAAATACAGCACTTACGAAAGCTTGCTTTTTTGGGGTCTACTGAACCCTTTCTGAGATTGCAAGTGCAAGTTTCTAACTTGTTTCCATCTTCGCATACTTCTGCTTTTGTAACATTTTTTCCTAGCTTAGCTATCACTACCTCTCTTTATAGTTTGTGCATTTTTTTCACTAGTGTCCTGCTTCCTCTCATCTGAAATATTGCAATATATTTAGAATTAGTTTGCTCTAAAATAAATACTGAAAAATCACTGTGCTACTGTTTACTGTGCAGTTTTGGGACAAAATTAGCAGTAATCATGTGCTTTCACTTTCTTTTTTTTTTAAATTCCAGGTTGTTTTATGTATTTTGGGCCTCTTGTCTTTGAAGGCCTCCTGCACTGCAGTCAGCTCTGTGTTACAGTTCTTAAATGTAACTTTGTCCTGAGGTCTCTGTTACAGAGTTTGCACAAAGTGTTTAGCAAAAAGTATTTGTGCTGCTTAATTCTGTTTCTGTAAGTTCTGCTTTAGTTCAGCTGATGTGAAATAGGTATGATTATTCTCAAATGAATTGAGGCATCTTTTTATCCTCCCCCTTCCATGTTCCCTAATTTAGTCTTGAATATAAATTACTTCAAACAGCAATTTGATCTTGAATAGGCTTCTGGTATTTGCTCGCTCATGTGTTAAGATCAGCAGGTTTGTGAAGTGCTTTTTTTTTTTTTGTCTGCCTTGTAAATAAGAGGGAAATATGTGTCACTTGAGAGAATGTTCCTTGGCCAATTGTGTTCTCTGAGTGATCTACACAGACACTGAGTAAGAGAAGCCAAGAGGTTGGTTGGCTGCGTTGGCTCTGATCTTGCCACTTGAAGAGGTACTGCTAATGTGCTGGGAGTCATATATGCAAGATCTATGTATTAATTTAAATCTTATTTAAGTCAAGTTTGTAATGAAACCATTTTGATTCTGTTAAGCAATTAGAACTTATTTCTCTCTCTGTATTAAAAGTATATCAAAGTTGCCTTTCAGACTGTTTTTAGTATCAAATCTTTTATCTCTTCTTGTGCAAAAATAAAAACTTACCTTTTCACCCTCAAAGGTTCAAGAGAAAGAGCTGGAGATTCAGGAATGGAATAAGAAGTATAATAAGCTTCATATGGAATACAAGGAAATGGGGTATGAATCTGTCCTGACTTCTATATCTACTTATTTACTCCAGATACTTTTTCTAACATATGTTCAACTTTTCTTTTTCATGGTTTGTAGAAAAATAGTTGCTGAATTTGAACAGACAATAACACAAATTATGGGTAAGTTCCATATTTACACTTTGAGTGCCTTGGGGGGCTGGGGCATGCCTAGCCTGGAGTTACTAAATGAGGGAAGTACTCTTTCATCTCTGACATTAGTATTTCAAGTGCTTCCAGGATTAGTGTAAGGTTTACGACAAAGTAGACTAACAATTTTATGCATATTCATGGACATGTCACTTAGTAAGTAAGGATGACTTTTTGAATCAGGCACGAACACAACTTTTTCTAATTCTCCACTGGATTGTGAGCCGTTGGTTTATTAAAACTGGCAGATCCAGTTGTCAGCACTTTGTGTTTAATTGTTTATTATCTGACACCATTTAAGTGGTGAGATATCACTAGAAGTTCTTGCTGGACAGATCTGGCCTTTTGCTTTACTCAAGTTTGTGACTTCAAAACTAGGTAAGACATCCCCTGTAACTCTTGTTGTATAGGTACACTTTCCTAGCTCAAAGCTGAATAGGCACACCTGTGCCAGCTCTTTTGTGCTTCTCGTAAGACTATGGGAAACACAGCTTGGGTGTGCTAACACAAACCTATCCCGAAAGTCTGCTATGCTAGTCTGACTTGTTATCCCAGTCTCCTCCAGATCTTCCAGCTCTTGTGTATGTTTTTAACGAAAAATATTTTTGGATTCCTTGCTTCTATCACAACATTTGAGGCTCCTGCTACAGTAAACTCAGGTGGAATATTTTGACTACAGTGCAGGCGAAAAAAATGCTTTTGGCAAGCAATTGTAATGGCGTTTAATGGCATTAAGTTTTGTGTGAGGTAATATGTAACAAATAGAGACAAAGACAGACTTCTTGAAAGCAAGACGGAAATGGTGTCCTTCCAGTGAGAGGCATGTTATGAACCCTTTGTTGGAGGAAGAATTGAAGGTGTGGGAGTTCTCTCTGTACTATGGAACTAGTTTTATTCTAAAGTAATAACTATCATGGGTTAACTCAACTTTCTCTAGAGGATGCTCAGAAGCAGAAGGAAGTCTCAAAGAAAGAAATACAGAGGCTGATGGAAGAAAAGCAGCAAGCTATTTCAGATCTGAACTCTATGGAGAAGTCTTTCTCTGAACTCTTCAAACGACTTGAAAAACAGAAAGATGCGTTAGAGGGTTACCACAGAGTAAGATGATTTAATGCAAATATTATCCTTCCAAGATAAATGAGACTTAGTGGAGAGGAAATGGTGAAATTTCTAGAGCAGCCATTAGTTAGGTAGTATAGGGACTACCTATAAAACCAGGTACTAAGTTCTTTATTTAAAGATTATAAAAAAACTACTAATTTGTTGTATTTAGTGACTGACTTGAAGTAAGATAATGATAGCTGTTAGGAGGCAAAGTTTCTTCAGAAGTGAGCTGGTTTTTGCTGCAACACATGTAATTTTTGTTAATTATAGAGATACTCGTGTAGCAACTGCTGCATGAGAGCAGCTTGTTTCCCCTACATATTTAATGGATGTTGAAGAGGATTTGCAATTACAAATCCAAATAATAGTTTGAGTGCTCTTTACAAAGATATTTGTGGGGTTTTTTTAAAGCTAAAGTCAAGCCTTCATTCTGCAGCTTCTTCAGAGGCCAGAGGAAGGAAGCTAATGAGTATAAGCTATGGTTTCTTACTGCATGAAATGCATAAAAATTGATTCAGTTGGTGCTTAGAAAAATGCCTTCAGATTTTTTTCATTCAGTTATCCTTTAATGTCCCTGTTTACTAAAACTTATAAACTAGCCTGTTAGAGGTTTCATGGTAGTCTAGGTTTGAGAAACAGGCATAGTGTCTGTTACAACTTTAATTTCCTCTTTACTGAGGTGTCAGGCTTCCTTCATCTTGTGTCCCCTCCATCTCCACTCTAAATTCAGAAGCCTTTTCCTTAGCATGGGGATAAGCATCACTTGGAAACACAGTTCCTAAATTCAAGACCTGCAATTAGTAAAGTCTTAGCACCTGTTTTGAACGGTTCCAACTTCCTATAATAGCTAATAAAATATGTTCATAGTGTGACTACCAAGGTAATTTTCTTGCTGTTAGTGTTGGATTTGTTTACATCAGGGCCCAAAGGCTGAGTCTTTCTGTGGGTTCTTTGAGGAAGTTGGGTTTCTAGCTATTCTTGGGACAATTGCAACTTAATACAAAGCTGATTTAAAAAAAAAATTGAAGCAAAACAAACAAAACCAATTGGTGACTGTAGTTTTAGTGACCTTCTTTACTAGAGTTTGCTACTAAGTAGTGTATTGGGGGGAATATGATGAATAAATGCTTGCAAATTTAAGATAGTTGAAAGGAGGCAGTTTAGTCCATGTAGGCCTGTGGGACTTCACAGTTGTTCCTCTTACTCCAGTGAGCAAATACTGCCACTTAAAAATGTAGTCAAATAGCCTGTTTGTCAAGTGGAGAGACTGACAACTACTAGCATAAAAGGCTAACTAAACCTCTTTGGTTTTTGGGCAGAATGAAGAAGTTCTGAAGAAATGTGCAGAAGATTACTTGGCTAGAATTAAAAAAGAGGAGCAGAGATATCAGGCACTCAAAGCACATGCTGAAGAAAAGCTGCAGCAGTAAGTACCATGTCAAGAAGCCAAGTACCAGGAGTGAAATATATAGCTTTCACAGTTGCTGCAGAATGTGGTTCAATAGTGCCAAAACTTGGCTTAGACATGTTTCATTTGGTGATTAATCCAAAGTGCAAGCATCTAGTGTGATTCTGTGAAGAGTTTTGCTGTGCTGTCTGAAGGGATGTAAACACCATCTTGTACCTGTTTCAGAGCCAATGAGGAAATTGCCCAGGTTCGCAGCAAAGCAAAATCAGAGACTGCAGCACTTCAAGCCACTCTGCGCAAAGAACAGATGAGGATCCAGTCTTTAGAGAGGAGCCTTGAACAAAAGGTCAGTCACAATGCCATGGATGAGTCTCTTCAAGCTATTGCCTTAGACTAGGTCAGCAACTCGCTTGTGCCAGGACTAGAAGGAGCCTTGCTAACTGCTGGTTTTGATGGCTGCTGTCCTGGCAGGCTTTGGGAATTAGGCATTGAGACCTAAGACACAAGTGTGTCATGTCACGACTTGTCTGTATGCTTAGATTTTTTTTTTTTTTTTGGAGCACAAGGTTTGTTCCCAAACCAGTCTGGGCTACTGTCAGGAGGTTACCTGAACTACTGAAGGAGGTGGTGATTAACAGTTAACACATGATGCAGAGCAGAATCTGGGAATAAATTTTGAATAACTGTCTGGCTCAGCTTGTTCATGAATGTGACTTGTAAGCTGTTAGCACTAATATATATTTAACTGTATGTGACTCAAGTTTTCAGTATTGTTCAGGCCATTAATCCTTGTGCTTTATATTGTTTCATATTGGATAGGTAAAGTCTTAAAATGCTTTGTAAAGGCACATCAGTTTCCTTTCCTGATGCTTAGATTAGGAATAAGCCTTTTGAGGAATAAAAGTCACTGCTGGAGATGCATGCTGTTAGTATTACTGCATCCTTGTTGTCTCTGCCAGCATTGAAGACTCAAAAACGGATAATGCTGACAGATTCCTATTATGGAAAAAAACGTATTTGTGAGTCTTCAGTCTTAGGGCTAAAGTTTGCATACTGAGGAAACAGTAGGCCTGTAACTGGAGAGATGAGAGAAGCCATTTAACATAGAACTCGGTTTGGTCTTGTTGTAAATACAGTAACACTTTGTTAAATCTTATTAAAATGGTTTAACCATTCCATAAGGAATTCTACAAACTGGAAATTGTCACGTCAGTAAAAGTGTCAAGGCATCATTTTACAGAGTCTGTCTTGTGAAGATTAAAATCAAAACTGTCCCTGTCTTGAATTTTGGTGTACCTAACAAAGGCTTTGAGTCCCAAAAGTCTTGTTTCCCTGGATCAGTTGGTCTCCAAATATTAGGGAAATGTCTGGGGAAGAAGTAGAAACAGTATTGTGGATTCTGGCTCATTTCCTGAGGCTCCTAAGGATGCCATGTGACCTTTGGCATAGTAGACTGTCCTTTACATTACATTTGCATTAGCCACTACCATGTAAATGGACTTTCTATTCCATGTATTGGCGAACAGGACTTGCCACTTGCTCACAAGTTGTAACATAGTTCGGACATAACTGAAACTCACTTTTTTCTTTCTTCCCCAGACTAAAGAAAATGATGAATTAACGAAAATCTGTGATGACTTGATCTTGAAGATGGAAAAAAATTGATATCTTAACTGTCTTGTAAATATGTTTAGTTTCTCTGACTTGCTGTCTTGTGTGTTCACTCACTTTTTTATGTATGTTGGGAAAAAATAAAATTCTTGATCCACACTTGTCTTTTATGATTGGCTGTATCTTTTGTAGGAAACATGTATTTAGTTCAATTGCTGCTTCCCGCAAGTAACAATGTCTTTCATAACATTTTCACATGCTGCTCAAAGGAAAAACTTATAATCAGTGTGCCTTCAGTCTGTTCCCTGTGTAAGAATTCAAACTTCTATTCTCATGACCTGGTTGTGCTGGGGAGGGTTGCCATGGGCCACGTCTCTATTTTGCACTTCCTGCTCTCTCACTTAAATTGAGGCAGTCCAGACTTACAAGACTGAAATAAAACTGAACCTGCACAAATGGTATAAAGTATTTAGTAATGTAAAAAGATTTGGAACTTCACTTTGGCTTTGGTTTGTGGATTTGTTTTTTTGGTTTTTTTTATTATTAAGGGGAGCTGGAGTGACTTTGTTTTTGTAGGTAAACTAAGCAGAGGATTTAATGGCAGGACTGATCGTCTGCTGCTCTCTCTCTCTGGGGTTTTCCATGTCATTAGTCTGTCTGACACTGACTTTAAAATTTCCAGTCAATCTCCCTGGCCCTGTCTGTACTGGAAAGCCTTGAGAGCTGTGGTCTGCACATCACAGGTTATGATGTCAGCCCTAGGCAATAGCAGACATCTTGGATAAACTGTTATTACCCAACAGCCATCAGCAGGACTGTCTCAGTGCAAGCTATAACTTTGATTTCTAAAATTACTTGGGAGGTTATTCCCTCACTTTCCTGACTTGTAGATGCATCTTCCTCTGTGGGGCTGTTGCTGCTGAGTGTACTGAGCTGCACTTGGAGCCCTTCCCTTAAATTAGGGTAGGCTGCCAGGGCAGGTGGAAAAATAAGTAGCAATGCCTCAGAGTTCAGAGTCAACTCCTCCATGAGGCAGCTACTGCTCAGTGTAGGTATCAGAAACACCTTATAGCTCAAAGCTAGTTACTTAGCATGCTTCTGGTTCATGATTTGTGGGGTTTTCTTAGTGCAGAAATCACAAACATGGGAGGGTCACAGCAGTGGTAATGATATTAAATGCCTGGCTCTTGTAGAAGTTGTGCTGTATTTTTCAACTTGTATCTTAGGGAAGAGGAGAAAAAGTAGCCATAGAAGAGTGTACAAAACCAAAGTTTACTACCCCCTGCCTCAACTTCAGATTGTAGGAATTGCTCCAGCCTGCCCTGGGCTATTTCTTTGTAAATAGACAACCATGCTGATGAGTCTTGCATGTGGTCTAATTTGTGAGATGTCATAATTATGGAAACTGATTTTTACTAAATTTGTAATAGAATGTTTTGGAAGGGACCTCAAAGATTCTTATTCCAACCCCTGGTCAGGGGGAGGGACAGCTTCCATGAGAGCAGGTTGCTCAGACCTGCATCCAACCTGGCCTTGGACACTTCCAGGTGTGGGGCATCCACAAATTCTCTGGGCAGCACAAGAAGCTGGCACTGAAGTTGCTGCTACTATTAGGCTACAATTAGGAAAGGTTAAGCATTCAGCCCCAGAGGCCAGACCTGTGCTTTGCTCTCTGGTGTTGGATCATCTCTGTGGTGTGATGAGCCAGACTGGTCTGGCGGAAAGGGCAGTGCCTGGTTGAAGGTGCTGTTTTATAATGGATCATTGTGTCGTGCAGGTTCACTTTGTGAACTTTTTTATCCCTAAAAAGAGGGGTAGCAAAGGGCAGAGCGTTTCAGGGATGAAGGGATGTTTATCAGGGATAAATAAGCCTGCAATCCTAAATATTTCCACAAGATGTAGCTGCTGCTCTTTGAAATACGAGGTTTTCTGAGTGGTGTTTCGGCACATTGCAGAGCTGCAGGTTGTTCCTTAGTTGAGCTTAATGCCAATAAGACAAAGTTTTTATGGATTTCTGTTGGAAAGGATAAAGAGCTGCACAGTGATGTATGATAAATAGTAAACTGTAAATAGTGATAAATGCTGTCTGGAGTTTTGTGCCACAGGTGCAAAAGTATTACACAACCTGTGTGCGCCTTTAGGAAACTGCTGCATCAGGGAGCACTGGGCTCTTCCTTACCTCCCTGTATTCTTTCAGGGTAGAATGGCTTTCTGTTCTTCCCTCTGGCTTTCTATTATTTATGCAGAATATCTATACGAGAAAACCTGGTCCAGTTTGCTGGATGAAGTGAGAGGCTTCCAACCTATTTTGTTCTGTTTCTTGAATATAACAGCTGTACAGACACCACCATCCCCAAGTGTTGATGGAGGTAATACAGAAGGCCAGTAGAGACCAGCATGCCTAGATACAGGTGCTATGATTGTGTTGGTGCCTGGTAATTCTTGTCTGATATCAAAAGTTTCATTAAGAATCACACCTTGTGAGGCCACTTACTGCCTGTTGGTATTAAATACTGGAAACTGTACTTCAGTGTAACATGGAAAGAGAGCACACTACATCCCTATGGTAATCTGTGACCCCTGCCTGGGAAATCTGCCTGGGGCTCTGCGTTTGCTGATTGTGTCAATACCTACAAGAAAAGTGACAGTACATGGAAACGAATGCTTGGATGGGTATGACTATAAAATGGCAAGGAACTGAGCCGGATGAGTGACCAGCTTTAGTATGCATGAGTCCCTGAGGCTTAACTTCAAGGCATTGCCTTGGATAACTATTTTCCTTGCCAAAGGTTGGGAGCAGAGAAGGCCTCTGCATTTTAAACTGCTCAGAAGGGATGATCTTTCTCTGCAGGTGCAATATGCACCTCCAACTTAACACTCACACCATCTGTAAGAATTTAGAATTTTGTACTTCCTACATGAAAAGCTTGTTAAATGTTAGTTTTGTTATTTTAAAGAATCGTTACTATCCTTCTGGACAGTCCTCTTCAGAAGAATTCACCTTTACAGTATACAATAGAGATGCCAAAATTCATATTAATCAATTTGTGTGAACTGTTGTGTGGAAAATACACGTGTGTTTCAGTGGGATTAGTTAGAGTTTGCTTACTAAGATAAGAACTAAACTGTCCTGGTTTTTGCCTCATTGCCATTTACTTACTGATGTGAACTGCCTGCTCTGCAAGCAGGTTACAGGAGGGAAAAGTGATACTGCTTGATGCCTCTGCTCACTTAGTTTTATTTATTACTTATATGAAAAATTGCTAGGTGCTGTACGAACAGGATGACAGTTTGTGCTCCAGACAGCCTGTTTCCAGTTGAAGTACACAGGAGGGTGTATTTTATCTCAGAGCTGATTAAGGTGGATCAAAGGTACTGAACCTTCTTCCCAGCCATTTCCACTCCTGTTCCACCAAAACCAAGTTTCAGCAGAACATTCATCATGGTCCAAGCACAGACTTCAGTCTCTTGCACAGTTAAAGATTGTTGTTCAGAAGTTGTGGCTTAAACCTCTTTGGAGTCAGGGAATCCCTCCAGATTGATTCTAGAGTCAGTGGGTTGTACTCTGACCAGTTTTCCAGTCCTTTTGTGTAGCTCTGACAGCGCAGAGTACATAAAGAAATGTCACAGTTTGACATGAGGGAATTTCAACAGAGTCACCTTGGTGTGAAACGGAAACCAGGCAAGGGCTGAATCAAACTCTGACTTTAGCTGGACTCCTAAACATACAGCTTTACTTCTCAGGTTGCAAGTTACACCTCCAAAGCAGGTATTTTTCTCCTCCCTATTGTAAAACTTAAAATTGCACAGGAAAAAATCAGAGAAATAATGAACCATCTCCTTTTTTAACTCAGTTTGGAGGATGAATTTATTACCTTGACCAGAAAACAACAAAAAGAACAGAATACTAGTTTTCCATTAGAAAACAAACGTTAAAGACATTTAATTTCAGCATGCTGTATGAGGAGCCCTCCATCTCTTTAAAAGTCATTAGATCATGACAGGACTAATCCTTTTATGGTTTTGAAAGATCTGTGTGGTTTGACTTTGACAAATGGATCAGTCACAGTATACGCTTTCTTACAGATTTCCCTTCCTCTCCAGCACACCTAATGCAGACAAACTAAATCCTCTGTAGGAGTGAAGGGGAAGGAAGTTCCTTGTGAGGTTTGTCCTATTTTTGATGATAGTGCATGTAAAATTAACAGCATTTTACATCAGCTATTTGCTTTTCAGTTCCCACTGCCAGATTTTTGCTGGTGATGTCTTTGCTGTTTGAAAGTCTCTCTCGTAGTTTGCAGACAGAACCTGCGTCAAACCCTGATTTTTTTTCTCCTTGTTATGAGAGGGTTTCACAACAAAATTCTGCTGTCCTCGAGAGCTTTGTGGTGTAACTTTATTCATCTCCATGGAGTCTCTCCTGGCTCTGGGTGTGTAAGGGGACAGTCCCTTGGGTAGCGTCCCCTGTCAGAGCACTGCTGGAGCTGGGGACCAGCTTGCCTGACTGTGTGTGTGTGATAGGTCGCAGTGGCCCAGAAGCAGCTGTGGCTGTTCAGTGGGGCTGACGTACATGTTGTGGCACCACGTGTGCTCACTGGTGTCGTATGGCTTGTTTGGCTTGAGGAAAGAGCCACTGGGGACACAAATGTGGTGAATCTTCCTCCCTCCATCTCTTTAAATCCTCTCAGACTTGCAGTGCAAGACTACATGGGGAAGATCTTCAAACCCTTCCAATACTAGCTTCTCTATCACCTCAGTCCCAAAGTTGGTGACTTTTGTACAATGCCAGGGTCGACTTCAGATTCTTCTGGAGGAAATGGTGCAGGATGGCACTGAATTAGCCAATGAGTCATTTAAACTTTTTCTTTTCTCTGTTTTCCAAGCTTGCTAAGCAATATTGCATCCTGCAGCCCAGTTAATTGCTTTACTTTTTACTTTTTCATTTCTTCTTTCCAGTGCCATATCAATTTTTTTTTTCTCCAAATCAGGAGCTTGTATCACCCCCTCCCAACAAATGTGTAAATGTGTGTGTCAAATCCAATGAACCCATTTCCTTTTGTAAAAGTTCTTCTCGCCAGTTCTCCATTATTTCCTCTGGGGAATGCACCAGCTCAATCAAAAGAGAACAAAGCTAACTGAAAGCTTTGGGGATCAAGCAGCACATATTAGTCGGTATGAACAGGCTCTGCTTCCTGGAGCTCAGGAAGCTGCCAGTCCAGGCCAGGTGGGGAGGAAATCCAAATGTTTCCCATGAATTTCATGTCTCCAGTTTAAAGGACAGGTGTCATTAAAGAATAAAAAAGCAAAAACAACCCAAAACAAACCAGCAATGGATGGTAGACAGAGGAACTGAACATTTTTGGGAAAGTTAGTTATGCAACATTTCAATATGCAGGAAGTTCCATTGGTTGTCTGTCTCTTGGCATTTTAAACACCATCCCCTGCCTTTCTTTCCATTAGCAAAGCCAACTGGCCTCTGCTTGGGAGGCAAGTGAGAAGCGTTACCCCGGCTTACTTACACTGAGGAGTTGTGTGAGAGCCTGTGCCTGACAGCTGATAATTTTATTTATGATCATGGCACCTCGCTTCACTGTTCTGTTTGAAGGCATTGTTGGTATTACATGGGAGAACTGTTTGGGTTGGAAGAGAGGTAACTGTTGGTCTAAAAATACATCCAGCCTGGCTCCTAAACTGAGGAGACAAGGATGCAATGACTGCTTTGTTTTCCCAATCACAGCATCATGTGCCACTACCCTGATTTTTTTCCTGGTACTCACCCTGGCCCCCAGAGTTTAGATACAGAAAATCACTGGATATAATCCATTATATCAGTCAATAATGTTGTTTATTGGATGTTGCAGTAAAGATGGGGTTTAGTTCATTGCAGGGTGTAATGATTTAGGTGATGGGA
Organism: Struthidea cinerea; assembly: GCA_013397865.1. Taxonomy (NCBI): domain Eukaryota; kingdom Metazoa; phylum Chordata; class Aves; order Passeriformes; family Corcoracidae; genus Struthidea; species Struthidea cinerea. The sequence goes on along the minus strand of VZTI01001779.1, from coordinate 158,497 downwards.
GGAGAATTTGAGCATGGGGCTCTGAGTGCTGAGTAGTAATATGCTCTTGGAGAAACCACTTTGGTGCTCTGCACCTCTCTTTTCCACTGAGGTGTCTGGAGATTAACAATGTCTGCTGCTTTTACGCGACACACTTGAGGTTTTCAGTTCCAAAAGCTGAGTGTGTTGCTAATATTTTCCATCTGAGGGGCAGCCTGGAGCTAGCACTTCAAATTTTAGCTGCCCAGATCTCATGATAGGAAAGCTGTTGTTCCAATAGATGAACTAATTAACAACGAAGCATCACATCTGGTTGAAAAATCTCTGCTGTAGTTTCTATGGAGAGGTCTGTAAATAAATAAAATCCTTTCCAAAGCAGTGTTTTGATCAGCAGTTGGTTTCCAAACGATAGAACTCCTATCTGGGTCCCAAATCTGCAGCCTCCAGACCAGATCTAGTATCACTGGAATCTGGGACATCAGGGCTGGTGGATTTGCTGTGGATTTAACTCTTTAATGTAGGTGATGCCCAGAACTCCCCCTTCCAAAGAGAAACCTGATCTAAATTTTTCAGGTGACAAGCAGTGTAAGAGCTGTCTGTTCTTAGAGCACGTGGTAAAACATCACATGTTTATAATGAGAAAAATGTGATGTTTCAAAATAAAAGTGGAAACAGCTCCAAGTTTTCTGTAAAATGAGTGCTTTTGAGGAGTTTGTAAGGTGTGGCTGCTGTTAGGACCCTGAGCAAGGCAGAAGCACCTCATGGGCATCCCTTTGCAGAGCCCAGAGCAGCTGGTACTGACAAAGCCATCACTCCAGCTCAGGATATTTCAGTGCTTGGAGTGACCCAACACAAGCAGTGAGAGTTATTAACCTCCTTCTGGAGCCTGAGGTCCCTGCAGCGACAATTATGTGAAGTGCAGCCTGGAGTCTGTTTGTCTGGCAGGGATCTGTAATTCATTCTTCCAAGTGCTGTTGTCCTGTTTTACCATAAAGCCCATCTGACGAGCCCTGGGAAAGCACTTGGATAATGACAGAGCTCAGGGGCCGAAGGAGGATGCTGGTGGTGACACCAGCTGGTGATATGGAAAGAGGTGACTAAGAAATGTGTGTGACTGATAAATAGCTGGCCCAGGTGTGAACGTACCATGAACTGTCCTTGGTATGGACTGAGAAGATTATGTCCATTCAGACCACACACACAAAAAGAAAAAAATTAGGAAGTATCTGTGTACACTTGAGGGTAAACATCAGTTGTGTTTGGCTGGCTCCTGAGAGAGGAAGAGTCCCATCTGGAAAGAAATGAGTCTCCCAGAGCCCTTTGGATTTAGGAGTACCTAATCTTAATTTCCAGGATTAGATCTAATAATCTGAGCATCTATGATAACCTGATCAGGAAAAGATCTGCAATTGGAAATGCTGGCAGCATATTTGTCTTTCTCTGCTCACCTATGTGTATATATAGATATACTCGTGTCTGTACGTATATGCAGATATCTGCAGGTTTCACCTCTTGCTGTCTTGCCGAAGCTTCCTAGGACATCAGCAACACATAATGTGTGCATCTGTCTGTTGGGAAGCACAGCTAAGGGTGTTTATAATATTCATTTTTATTGCAGCACTGGCTGGGCAAGATGCCACTTGTGGCAAGTGTTATGTAGAGCTGGAGCTGCTGGTCCCTGGTGTCTTTGGTGGGGGATCTCTGCAGATGAGCCAGGCTGCAGACAGTTGACTACTCCCCCCTTGCACAAGAACCTTAAATCATTCAAGAGGCCCTCTATGAGAAATAATTTTGTAATTAGTGCTTTGCAATTAGTCAGGGTCCAACTGTCTCCTGAGTACAGGTAGCCAAGGTTCTTGACCCTACAAGTGATATCCTAAAATCTTCGTGTGTCGTGGAGGAGAGTGGCTCACAGGCAGGTGATGATAAATTTATCTCAGAGGTCCCATTACAAAACAGCAGTGGTCTTGTCAGGCAGCCTGGTCTCAGCTCCCCATGCCCTGCACTGCCAGGGATGTGAAGTGCCCCTCACAGCCCCCCTGGGGCTCACCAGCTCCCAGAAATCCTGTTGTGGTGTTTAACCCCAGCTGGCTACTCAGCCCCATGCAGCTGCTCCCATACCCCTCCAGTGGGTTTGGGGGGAGAATCAGAAGAGTGAAAGTGACACAATTAATGGGCTGGGATACAGGCAGTTTAATGGGTAAAGCAAAAGCCCCACACACAAGCAAAGCAGAACAAGGAATTAATTCACCACTTCCCAAGGAGGGTGTTCAGCCATCCCCAGCAGCCGGGCTCCATCACACGTAACCGCGACTCAGGAAGACAAACGCCACCACTCCAAACAACCCCCCCTTCCTCCTTCTTCCCCCTGCTTCATGTACTGAGCATGGTGCCATATATATGGTATGGAATCTCCTTGGGTCATCTGGGGTCGGCTGCCCCGGCTGTGTCCCCTCCCAACTCCTTGTGCACCCCCAGCCTCCTCGCGGGTGGGGTGGGGTGAGGAGCAGAAAAGGCCTTGGCTCTGTGTAAGTTCTGCTCAGCAATAACAGAAACACCCCTGGGTTATCAGCACTGCTTCCAGCACAAAACACGGCCCCATAGATGATTCTGTGAAGAAAACAGACTCTATCCCAGCCAAAACCATCACACACAGCTAAACAGGACTCCTGATCCACTGACAGGGAAGCACTTTGCATGGGTGCCAGGTGTTTTTCAGCTGATTTGCATGGGTGGACAGAGAGCAAAGAAGGCTGATTGCTCTAGACAAGGAATTAGGCTGGCTGTACTGCCTGTCCAAGTGTGACATTACTGTGTGCTTAATTACTTGCTGTGCTCACAGTAATGTTCATTTTCTCAGCATTGTAAAGAATATTATTTATAGGAACTTTATCCTCCTGGCAACCAACAAAGTAATTACTTCAGACTGCATCTTTCAATTGGATTTTGCTGTGATTTGTGGCTGTGAAATCCAGAAGATGTTAAAGAACTGGATAAAAGGGATTTACAATTGCATTCTTGCAAGTAAAATGAACTGCAGCTTGTGTTTTGGTTTGATTAACTATCAGTAAAACATAAAGGTAAGGGCTTTAGGGATGATAAAGATTGCAGGAGAAATTACCAGGATGGGCCAATTCGAGTTCCAGGTCCTCTGATGTGGCTCAGGCAGGGCTGTGAGTCCCTGGGTTAGCAGCGAGGGTGTCTCCAGGTCAACATTAGAGTGCCAAGAGAGATCTGAGCTGGGAATTTGTGACAATCAAGAAAAGACAGAGCAAACTACAAGGCAGCATTTCCACACCACCTGCAGCCGGGTGTGTGAAGGAGTTAGGGGGTTTTTGCCTTGACTGTCAAACTGTGCACAGTCAACTTGCTTTATTCCCACTGCAAAACTTGGGGGACTGCATTAGCACCAACAGAAACCAACACCATCTCAATAATAAGGAGCTCAGTGGGGTGAAGTCTCAATTCTTTCCCTCCACTCTGTTCCTAATCACATCCATCCTGACAAAAGCAATGAAGAGCCAACACCTTCTTGCACAGAAATAAGGGGAATTAAACCCATCTTGCTAGAATAAGACAGCAGCATCTTTATGAGGCACAGAGCAAGCCCATAGAGCCATGTGTGTTCTGGGGCATGTCCCTGGCACAGACACTGCAGGTGCTGGGGTGTCTCTGTCTCCAGGAGTGGAGGAAGCTGAATTGCAGCAGGAGGGGTTTCCAGCCCTTGTCCCCATGTCCCTGTGGCTGCCCAAAGTGCAGGGTATCCGTGGGAAAAGGCAGTTTCTGGCAGGAGGCTCCCAGCCAGGGCAGGCTGATGTGTCTGATCTCCATAGGTAACACAAGTCCTGGTGCAGGTGGGCCTGCTGAGCCAGGGTGGAGTCAAGGTGGGGAAGATGGTCTAGCACAGAAGGCAGACACCTCAGCTCCTTCTTTCTATTACAGGTGGGATTTCAGATGTTTCCCAAGACCAAGAAATTCTTGCAAATGACCTGAATTTTACTTAGACTTGGAATTTTCAAGCTTCTTAAATGAGTTCTAAGAGGCTCTCTCAGACACAAACTTGCTGAGTGAGAGAAGCAAAACAGGGATTTTATTTACTCCCTAATCTCCTTTTTGAAGCCACTGGTAAGGAAACAAGAAACTTTTTTTTTAAGCCCTCTGTTGCTGTCAGACTTTTCTGCTGGGAGAGAGGGTGGGTTTTTTACTTATTCTTTATTGTGACTCAGGACTGTGCACACTAGCAAGTGACTGCCTCTGCATAATAAATTGGAGGTGACCTGGAAAAAAAAGTGGAAAAGCTGCAGTTTCTAGGGAGTTCAAAAACATATGCTCCAAAATCTGTGTGTCTGTATATTGACTGTTATTTCCAATTGCCAAGGAACTACATGTACATTTCTGTTTTTTCAAAAGCACATTGTGTGTGTTGTTGACAGGAGGCACTTTGGCTCCAAAATACTGCCAAATAGCCTTGTCAAATGGACATTTTTTTTTGTCTCTTTTCTCCTTCTCTTCTCTCTCTCTTCTCTGCTTCTCCTTCTCTCCTGTCCCCTCTGCACCTCTTCCTCGTGTAGAGGATTTAATGTGAGGGGCTGTGCTGTGCAGTGCAAAGGGATGAATTTTAGGCTGTGGATTCAGCAGTGCCTTTGTGTTTCTGACTTTTTAACTGCTGAAGGAGCCAATGCCATGGCAGTGACCTTAACAAGGTGACAGAGCCCACAGTGTCACTCATGCAGGAGTGATCATTACCTGCAAAAGGACAGGAGAAGGTGGCAGCCCTCATGCAGAAATGCCGAAGGTGGGGAGATCAATCCAGGCTCCTAAAGGCATGTGTTGTTTACAGGGGCCTTAATATTTAATTAAGAAAATTCTGAATTAATACAATTGTCCTTAAATAATTTAAATACAAATTTACGAAGTTTTTTGAGTTGTGTTTAGAAGCGGCAAATGTTACTGAGAAAGGCAAGGAGCTAAAGTTGGTATTTTGGCTCAGGAAGTGTAATATGAAAGGGAAAGGTAGATGGCCTTTTTTCTCTGGATTTTGTGCCTCTGGTTGTAACATTCTGGGTCAGGAATCTCTATTAATATTAAATAATTCACTTGGGTGACTTTAGTAGGTGGAAACCAGAACCGATTTCAAAGGACTCTGGAGGAGGCCCTTCATAAAGGAAACAAATAGTTACACATTGTTTTTTATTTTGTTGTTTTTACCTTATTTGTGTCCAAGAAACTTTTAAATAGGCCTTCTTTGTCCACACTGGAGCAATATAACCAGGGAATTTGGCAGAGTCCCAGATCCTGGCGGCAGCTGCCAATAAAAGCTCGCTGAGCAAGTACAAAAAATAAAATCACACAATATCATTTTTAACTTTGAGTAAGTTGTGCTGAATTGCTCCAAGGGAGGTAATGGCAAGCTCAGAGGGGTTAGGACCAGCCTGGGGTGTGAAGGATGTTTATCTTGCAAGTGTTTACTTTGGGCTGTGTCTGTAGCTCCCACTGCTGGGGAAACACTTTGTCAAAAGCCCACTATTAAAAGAGTTTGGGGAATAAACATTGCAACAATGGGAACAAATAAAATCCTTTATACTGTAATGTGCATAGCAAGCCACTGTCAAATATAAAAGCTGAATATGCTTTAAAATACTGCGCGCCATCCAACAAGGGGGCTGCCTTAGGTTTGCCAGCAGGTGGCTGAGCAGTGCCAGGGCCATGGTGCTGGGGCTGACGTGTGCTGTGAGGAGCACATGGTGAGGGCATGGTCACACTCCTGCCGTAGGATGAGCACAGCAGTGCTGCTGCTCCTCTGCAGGGCGATGCTGCTCAGCCGGGGGAGCTTGGGAAATTGGCACCTGCTGCTTTGGGCTTGTGCGCTGTGGAATGTGGGGTCTGGGAGGTCTCCTGGAGAAGACACCTCTGGGAAGGGGAGGAGGGGACCTGAGGAGCAGCTCCTGGGACATTGGGCTACTTGTGTTGGCCAGGCTCACAACTGGAGTTTGGCATGGTGAGGAGTCATGATGGATGCACGTTCATGAAGCCAAAGGATTGGATCCATTCATGGGTTTGTCCCTCACCTGAGCCGTGGGGGCTGCTGGATGTGCTTTCCTTATGCCTTTTCCCCACTCTGGTCCTTGGTTGCTCTGCACTGTTTCAGTAGTTTAGGGCTGGCCTCTTGCTTAGGACATCCTTAGCTGGGTCCTGATTGCCTCTCTGACACCTCTTTGAAATTTATCTCTGAGGATATGTTTAGAGAGCTGTCAGCCTTCAGGTGCTCCACATTTACTTTTTCTTTAGGGTACACGTTCTTCTGTCAGTGCCTGGGATGCCGGGGACATCCTGCTCTGCATGCTGTCCTGCTCTGCTCTGCTCCATGGGGGAGGCAGCGCATCTTCAGAGCCACGGTTCAGGACAGCCTCTCCCCTGACTTATCCTGTCCTGGAGTAAAAGCATCTTTACAGGGAGGGGAGAGGACTGGAGGGGAAAATCCTCTAATCCTGCCTGATTCCACCCAGCATTGCGACCTGCTCAGACAGCTGCCATTATACTGGTGGATTCCAAGGACTCAGTCATGAAATCTGCTTTTTCCTTGCCTGACTTCTGGCAAGTAGGACTGGGAACACAAAGTAAAACTCTTTCCCCCTGCTCTGGTGTCCAAAATATTAGTACATTTTTACTTTTCTACATCCCTGCACTGCCCGGCAATAGAGGATTTCCCCATTCCCAGCCTCCCTTCACTTGAAGCTGTGTCCTTGCTCAGCTCCGGTGTTTGTTGATCACATCCTCTCCCTGGACATTTCGGATGGCCTTCCTGTTTGCAGGTCTAGCTTTGTTACTTGCTGTAATTCCTCCTGAAAATCTTGGTCCCACAGAGAGCTCTCTCTCTCATCAGGAAGCATTTGTGCTTCCTGGTTTGTATGCAGATGCCAAAGTTCTCAGCTGTGGAGAAGTCTCTATTCTGTCCTCCATTCCTTGGTTTCAAGTGAAAAAAAACCCCCAAGCCTCAACAACAAAAACCAAACCTAGGGACATCATTCTCCAATGCCTCAATTCACATGTTTTTTATCACAGTGAGACAGTAAAATTAACGCATTTTTGTTTGCTCCTCTTTATCCCATCATCAGCCCCTTATATATGTTGTGCTTGCTTCCATATTGGTCTGAAAGTTTTTTGGTTTGTTTTTTCTCTAGAAATTCATCACTCCCATAAGCTCTGGCACTGGTTTGCTTTTTTTTCCAAGTGTCCCTACCAACACACTGCTCCAGAGCATCTCTGGTCTGACCCACACCATCACATCTCACAGACACACAGACTGATCTAACTTACATTCTTTATAATGGAGATTTTTCTTTTTAAATCCAAAGAAAGAGTAAAAACTGCAGTGAAGATGTGGATTTTAACTGGGGTTATATATTTCACACAGAAGAACCACTCTGTGTGGGGCTGCAGATCAGTCCTTCCACCAGGAGCTTCCTTGAGGGTGGTGAACTCCCTGCTGATAGCAAGGGAGTGATCCCACTCCAAATGGGAGCATCTTGTGCTGGTGACACCAAGTGGGGTGCCAGCAAGGCCCTGAGCAACCGGCTCCAGTTGATCCAGCTGGAGCAGGGGGTTGGATGAGAGGGTCTCCAGGGGTTCCTTCCCACCACAGCTGCACTGTGACTCCATGCTAAGCACAGGTTAAGGACTGTTCCTGGGGTGCCAGTGGGTTACAAGAAAGCCTTACCCAAGTTTTGGGGGTCCAGCTGTGAGCAGATGGGGTCCCACTGCAGTGTGGTTGGAGACAGGGGGTCAGTAGGAAGGAGACTACTTGGGGCAGAGCTCACCTGCATCAGCTCATCACTCACATAAACCCCTGTTACTGCAAGTAGGGAGTGGCTGCACTTACCCTCTGCTTCTGGACAGACTTCATTCTGAAGATGCAGAGGTGTCTCTGATGATCTAAGCCCACGCTGTAAATGCAGCTGGCAGATCTGCCCAAGATTTGTTACATGTCTGGGTGTTCAGAGAACGAGAGGATGCACCTGGGAGAAGGCAGGGAACACCCAGTGTCCACGCAAGTCGAGTGAGAGCTGCTGGCAAGGCAATCAGTGGATGCAGAGCTCCAGGATAGCCCGTGGTGCCTCTTGTCCATTGAACCTGGCCAGGAGAGCGGAGGAACTGGGGTGAGTAGTTTATGGCTCAGCAGACACCCATTGCTCCCGAGCCCAGCAGCAGCTTCTTTAAAACCTTCACCTAGGAATTATTTAGACACAACTTGGCATAAGGGTCTGGCCAGTCCCTACGGGCATCCTGGCTGGACATCTGCCAGCCAAAGGGTGAAGGGCACACCTGATGTGAAAAATTTATCCCAAGGCTTTGAATGTGAAATTCTTCTTGTGTGAGAGCACCAAGGAGAGACATTTACTCTCATTGGTTTTCTTTATGAAAACCCACAGGTTTTCTTTGGCTGCTTCTTCAGCACGTTTGAAAACACAAGAAACCATTTATTAGGGAGCAGCCAATGAGCCCTCCAACTCCCAGTGTGTTTCCATTGACTTTCACATATTTTTGTCATATTTCTCTTGGCCTGGTCTATAATTTAGGCACTTGCATCTACACCTCTTTGGTAAAGGTTTATATGGAACTAAAATCCCATGGTGCTTTGCTGTCTAGGCTTGGGCCCGGCTAAATTTTTTTAGGCTCTTCAGCTCTTTTGAGTTTTTTTTTTGTATGCTGCATAGTGCCATTGGTTTAAAGCTCTGCTTTTGCAATAAATTAAATGGGAACCTGTTTGCCGCGGTGCCGACCGAACGGCTAGCTCCTCGAGGTTGGAGACTGGGCACTTGGCTGTGGTCACCGCTGAGGACAGGCGCTGTCCAGGTGCGGGAGGTCGGGCGAGGCCCAGCAGGGGCTCGCCTCAGCCACTGGTGGGAAGGGCAGAGAGAGAGAAGGAGGCAGCGGGGGAGGCTTGAGGGTGAAACAGCTGCGGGTTTATTGACGGGGGGAAAGCAACAGAAAAAGCCCACGAGAGAGCCTCTGACAGGAGGTTTTATACCCCCCTGATCAGGGCGGTGCTGACAGAGATTAACCAATAACAGCAGCCGTGAGGGGC
>VZTI01001779.1:0-149378 GCA_013397865.1 Struthidea cinerea | reverse complement strand
TTTTCCCGCCAAGACTGCCTGAGGGGAAGAAGGAGCGGCCATCTTAGGGCTCAGAGGTCTCAGTGGTAGTGAACCACTGGACCTTTTGCCCGGCCGGTTTCAGTGTCCCCTGGTGGGAACTGTGGCTCACCGCAACACCTGTTTGTATTCCTGGTGTTTCCTCTTGCAGAAATGCCAATAGTCATGAGGAGCACTTCACCAGCAAAGGCTTATGTGACTGGTATTTTTGTATATTGGTCTTCGAAATGGTCTCCAGTTGTGCCAGGGGAGGTTTAGATTAGGTATTAAGAAAAATTTCTTCACTGGAAGAGTGGTCAAGCATTGAAACAGGCTGCCCAGGTAAATGTTGGAGTCACCATCCCTGGAAATGTCCAAAAACATGTGGATGTGGCACTTGGGGACATTGGTTTAGTGGTGGACTTGGCAGTGTCGAGTTACTGGTTTGACTTGATGGTCTTAGAGGCCTTTTCCAATCTTAATGTTTTTCCTTACTGTGCATTTGTTTTTAGCATTTCTGCCCTATTGTGATGTCTTATAACAGAGAGAGAGCTTTATGCTCTTTGTCAGGAGTGAGCACCTCACCTATGCCCTTGACTGCAGGGGTTGCAGCTTGAGGAGCAAAGCCCCTCACCAAGGGCACGTTGATCTAGAGAGGGCTGGAATCAGTGCGTGGCTGTGAAACTGAACATAAATATGCAAGACAGAAGAGCTGGTGTGTTTACCCATCCTGCCATCCCCTTTTATAGCAGTGGCTGACAAAGCTTTGAAAGGATATTTATAGTGGAGCCAGCTCCCATTAAGTGGATTGAACTTCTCCCCTCTTCCCCTTGAATCTGGTATCAAAGCACCTCAGCAGAATAAATATGACAACTATAAAATGTACTATTTACTTTTGACCCTTTTTGTATTTACTTTACAGCATGTTTGCCCACTTAAACCACTGGCCACTCACTCCAGCTGTGCCCGTGGCAGGGCGAGCTCGTGAAGCCATGGTAAGAGGTGAGGTCCTTCTGCTTAATTTATCAGCTGAAGTTTTTATTTGGTGAGATATTCAGAACCAGACGCTCTTCAGCTCGTGGTGAGGCTGAAGCATGGAGAAACATGCTGACCTCCAGCAGTGATGTGTACATCTTCCCACAGCCATGTGGGGACTGCTGGGCCTGGGGCTTACAGCTGAAGACTCTTCCTGGTGCTGAAAACCCTCTGTGGGCTTGTGTCCTCACCCAGAATTTGGCATATTACCCCTCTCTCCTAGAGGGTCCTTTCACACTCATAGAGGATGAGGAGGGGTTACTCTTGGTGGATGTAGCTCTTTAAAAGTGGGGATATGTGCTTGACCTGAGTTTGTCGTCTTGCCCTTTGCCTGGTTACTTTCCAGACAGGGATTCAACCTTCTCAGTATCCTTTTTTATGATGGGATGAATCAAAACCCCAGAAGGGCTGAGGGGGGACTCAAAGCTGGCTTTTGCAATCCCATGTTCTAAGGCAGGGCTGACTTCCATAATTGTCTGAAATATCCCCACAAGGAGTCCTTGAAGGAGGTTAGACTGGTGGTGGTAAATCCAGAGCTGTCCCAGCACCACTCTTATCGTCTGACCTTTTCCTTCTTATGTCCCCCATGGGGCTGTGTGCCATGTACCTGCACCAGTGTCACTGAGGAACACTGCCCCAGGGTCCTTGGGCACTCTCTGGTCCCACCTGGATGTTTCAGCCAGCCACAAGATCTGTGCCAGACAAACAAAGCCAGTCTCTGCCTACACCAGTTTAACATGAAAATGCAGGGCAAATGCATGCACAGATAATCAGAAATATCAGGATATCCAGGTTAATCAGAAATCAATGTATTTTCATACCCTGACATCAGCAGTGCTGTAATTTCCCTGGCTCTCTTGCGGGGCAGAAGGCCTGTAGAGATCTGACTTAGCTGGTTCATGTGCAGCAGCCTCTTCATTTCCCAGTGTCGTTACAGCTCGCCCTTAAAGAAGAAGATTAGCACTCCACTTAACAGCTCTTTATATGAAAACGCACCATAAATTCAGTGTAGAAGGAAGTATATGCATTCCTGGATCTAGTGTCTGAGCCTTTCTGTTAGGAGTAGAGCTATATTCCAGATTAAGATACTGTAATAGCTCTGAGTTTGCCACAATTAAATCATCTTCAGGTTTGAGCTGTCACCCGAGACAGATTCATTTTCTCCTGAACAAAGACACAGAAAGAAATGAGGATAAGGTATCATGGGGAAACTGGCCAAATGTCTTACTTTCCAGGCAAACATTTAGGGATGGATGAAGGTATGAAGTGTCTGTGACAAATACAGAAAGCCATGAAGAAGATGCCGTGTGTGGGTAGGGGAAGGAGGGATTTGGAGGAGCCTCTTAGCACTGCTAAGAGAATGCCACTGGCATTCTGGAGAAGTCAAAGAGAATAGCTTTGGATGCTGCTCTTGTGCCAGTGAGGTCAGCATCTGGTCTTGGGACTGAGACCTCTTGGGATTTAGATCTCAGGCAGCCAAAGGCTGAAGACGACCAGAGTGTGAGGTGCTTTTGGGACCTACACAAGGTTTAATGGACAGACAATAGAAAAATAGGAAATAATGATTAATTAAAATTATTTCCAAAGGCTATCACAGCTTCTCTGTCACTGGAAATATCTACAGCTCAAGAAACACTCGGCCAATGCAGATTCTGGTATCATGCATTGACATAATGCAGATGAGACTTGGGTGGCTTGAGCAGTCTCCAGTGGGGTACACCCTCACTCTGGAGAATGGTGAATGCAACCATAAATAAAGGGGAGAAAAACTCCTGGCAGGAGGATGGCCTGACAAGAGAAGGCAGACTGCACTACTGGACTACACTAAATAACCAATGCCTGGGAATAATTCATAAAAAGTAGTGGACTGCATGGCAAGTACAGGTGTGGCTTGTGGAACTCAATGCTGAGGGACACTGTGAGGGCTGGGAGCTTATTCTGAGCAGACTTTGGAATCAGGTGGGGAAGATCCAGAACCTGGTTTCTCACCTCTCCTCTTGCCCTCAAGAGAGTCCTGTAAGACATATTTAACCTTCATAACTGTGCCTGTAGATCATCCCCTCCTGAGACAGGCCCAAGGGAGCGGTCTTTGACACTGGTTTACTCATGGCTTCAGTGGGGGCAGATGCAAGGCAGGGCTGAGGGCCATGTGTAATGCTGTGGGTGTGAGGGAATGCTTCCATTCTTTTAAACTTCATTAAGCCACCAGAAAAAAAAAAAAAAACAAAAAGAAAGAGCTAGAAGTGTTAAAACCCTATTGTGAAGCCATCCTGGGCTGGGCAAATTGGGATGGGATAACTGGCAACACCCTGACTCCTCTGCACAGGGAGGAGTGGTAACAAATCAGCAAATGCATATATATATATACACACTGATAGTATGGCTTGTAGTTACAGACACTTCAAGAATGTGGTCACTGCACACAGGAATTGAAATGCCAGTTACATATCCCTGCAGCATTGTTCGGCCAAGGAGAAATGGGAACAGAAGTGTATTTCTGCCTCTCGTTAAAAAGGCACACTTTCAAATACTGGGCCCTATCCTGACCTCAATTACTCTGAGTGGCCTCTACACTGTAGTGAGGTGGTTTGGTTTATGCTGTGATGTTGAAAAGGGGATCTGTCCTGTTAGCTGCCTTTATACTTTAATCTAAATATCAAAACCACTGAAAGGATGGTTGATCTTTAAAATAGTAGTTGCTCTCATTAATTGTTCCAAGTGCACTTCAAACTGGGTTGTATAATTCATAATTTAAAGGAATGTGTATATTTTAGTCCATCCAGATTCAGATGCAATTAGCATTCCCGTTAATATGCTGATTTATTCCATACAGTCCCTTGTTACAGTGCCTCAGAGAGCGAGGCACTGAAGAAGATCAAAGGCACGTGGTCCTGGCACTTCAGCATCTCCTGGGAAATCTCTGCTCTCTCCTGCCAGGAATTTTTGCAGCTGTGACTCTGGGACTTGGTTGTTGCCCTGCCTGGGTACCTAAAACTGCAGTGTCCTTCTGCATATAACCACTTTCCCTAAAGTGATTAAAGCAATTCCTCAGGAGGGGCAGAGGTTTCCATCCACACTACCTTTTGGAAAACCGGTTCCTGGCCCATGCTGCTTTGTTGTGCCCCAGCTTCTTGTGAGAGGCCAAGGACACTCATGGGACTATAGAGAGGGTATTTTTCCATCTAGGATTCTAGTATGGATGTAGCCACAAGGTGCAATCTGTTCTCCAGAAGCTCTGTCTAATGAATGTTGGTGCGGTCTGGTTCAGCTGCTGCCAGTACAGCAGGTCCTGCTCTGTGCAGAGGAGAGGGGGAAATCTATCTGTTCCCTTGTGTTCACTGGTCCATAGCAGCAAAACAAAACACAGATTTATTGCAAAAACAGACAGGTTAGGTTAGGACAGTTTGTTCCATTTTTTAATTTTTGTGCACCCAGCTCTTCCACATTTCTGTGTGTACCACAGTGCAGGTGTGCGCAGCTGCTGTAACCTCCTCAGTGGTGGCTTTAGCACTGGGGCCATGCAGGACTGTCCTTTCCTGTACAAACCTCAGTGTCTGACTAACCCATTTTTGAGGAGATGACATTTCCAGACCATTTTGGGGAAGGCACATACTATCCCACACTCGTGTCTAGGGTACTGGGTCCCCTGTCCATCTGAGTCCTTCAAAGGCCAGCCCAGGGAATTTGAAGTGATGGGTCATGAGGCAGGGTTTTCCCCCAGACCAGAAGACAGAGGTAAGAAGGCTTTTTTTTCACTTTTGCTCTCCTTTGTGAGCATGGGGCATGCTCTGCTTGCCAGCATTATCTCAGAGCTTTGTCTTACAAATCCCTTCTTAATGAATTTCACAGAATCACAGAAAATTGAGTCGGAAGGGACCCACAAGGATCATTGAGCCCAACTCTTAAGTGAACAGCCCAGAGACCTGGGTTTGTCCTTCTCTCTTCCGCTGGCACATTAGAGTGATTTCCCAAAGTTTTCTGCTGCAGGATATAAGTTGGCCCCATAAGTGGCCCTTGGAAGCACTGCAGAGCACCACTGCGTGCCCAGGTGCATGGAGGAACTGTGCCATCTGAACGGGGTGGGTGTTTTTAGGACACTGGAGGCAGTGACCCTCTTCATTTGCCTTTGGAAAAGTCGCAATGACCCCATGGTTGGCTGGGAAATTGTGAGCAGTGGCCACAGGCTGCAGCCCTGGCTCTGTCTGTCACCAGCTGCTTTTACAACTCTGCCCAGGTTGTTTCCCCTGTTTTACATCAGGGAAGCAGTATGCAAAGATCACCCTCGAAGAGCTTTTTTTCTCCAAATACATAAGAGTGCTACCTGAGAACAAGATTACAGCTACAAATCACATCCCTCTTCCCTCCAACAGTACAAAGCCTACCTACCTGCTTTTAGTGCAATTCACCAGCTGTATATGACTGTACATCAGCTTTTCTAGCCCCAGAGGTGCTGTTCAGTCTGCCACCTTCTCTTTTCCACCCTAACACCTGCACATTATTTTTGTCTCTCGTTTTTCTCAGCGACGGCTGGAAGGAGGAGGCGCCTTCCGCAGGCAGATGGGGACTGCACGTATCGGAGGAGGCTCTAGATGGTGCTGCTGTCCCGGGAAAGCAAAGCTGGGCTCTTTAATCACCGACAATAAAAACTCCAATAAAAGCAGTATAAAACGAGCAAGTCAGAGGGACTGAGAAAACCAGGGCGGCTTAGAGCTGCGGGAGCACCTTGACAGGGAAACCCTGAGCTCCAGGGCCAAACACTTGTCAGTCAAAAATGGGATGCAGGGAGACTGTGGAGTAATCACGGACCACTGTGGGATTCACCAGGGTGTTCTTTTGCTGTTCTTTTGCTGTTCTCTGCAGACCCTGCCTGCCTGGGGTGAAGCAGGATGGTGCTTTGCCCATGCCAGTACTTCCTAGGCACGGGCTGGAGGCCCTGGGAGGAGATGTAGCACACCACAAGAGTTCAGGAATAACTGAACTTCAGAGAAATATCTTCCTAATCCCCGTTCACTGGTTTAAGCCCTGAGGAATTTATTTCTTCCAAACATCTTATTTTTTGTTTGTTTAATACTGCCTCTTGTGACTAGCTAATCTTGTTAGCCATAAGTGCAGGCAATTCTCCTTTGGATTCCTGCTAGTTTTGTTGTGTATGGGAAGAAAATCACAAGGAGCTGAAGTATCATGGCATAATGAATTACCACTTCTCCACTGATCTGTGGCCACTGGCCATTTGTGAGCTCTTAGCCCTCTGCACAGCAAAGCTCAGCAGCAATTTTAGTCAAGATTTAACCTGCATTTACAGAAGGGCAGGATCTCCCCAGCACCAGCCTGTTTCAACATCATCCAATGTGCTAAGGAGCAAGCCATGATCTGTTTATTCCCATCTTGGTAATGTCCTGTAGCAATGAGTTTCACAGGTCAGTTGGACAGTATTTAAAGTATTTCCTAATGCTGGTAACATGTCTGTGGCTGGCCAGGTGCCTCCAGCTTTTCTGTAACCTTCTAGCCCATGCAAAAGAGAGCCAAGATGACCACAGAGAAGCTCGGACTTGACTGCTGTGACCTGCCAGGAGGTTTTCAGCCCCAAAATACATGCCTAGCACTGCATACCCTCACCCCTTTCTGTGTGGAAATGCTTAAGGAGCAGTTTTCTTAGCCCTTCATCTGTCCAGTGCACAGTGCTGGGATTTGTACCACTGCAGCAGCAGTTTGGGATGCTTCAGATTGGGCATTTTTTGTCACATGGCTTAAGGAATGCTAGGTAATGCCTCAGCTTTAGAGCTGAGTCTTTACTTCAGGGCTGGCAGCACTCCACAAATCCTGAATAACACCTTCATCAGACCCTTCAAGTAAATCAAGAAAGCCAGCCCGCCTCAACTCCATTTCAGCCTTGCAAAGACTTTTTCTTCTTTGCCTTCCCTCTCTCAGAGGAAGTTTATATCAGAATACTGCTGAAATTCAAGATCCCTCATCTGCCTCCCCCTACAAAAAACAGAGGCACAAAAGAGGCATTAAAGACACCGAACATGCAAATAATCGAATGTTTTCATATGTGGAAGAATGGTTGCTTTTAGTAACTCATCCCAGAACACGACGGCATTAGAGGTTTTGGAATGAGCGCCTCCCAACAGCATCAATAAGGGGAAAGGGTCCAAAAAGTAAGCTAAACAGTGCTGCTGCCTGAATATAGCCTTTCATTCAGCTCTCCCCACACCATTTCAGGCCCATTTTGGAGTTTTTTTGGATATATGATGGAATTTGTATTTTTTGGCTCCCTTTCAAGAGTTTATATTTTCATTCTGTAATTTCCTTAAACATTTAATTTCCTACATTAGTTGACGGTCTCTTGCATCTGCCGGAAAATTAGTTCTGGTGCTTCTGTGCCTGTGCTGGGAATTTATTTTTAAAATTTTTGTTATTGAAGATATAGAGCGAGTGAACCCACCTGCGAGTAGATGCTGTTGCACACCAACCTGCAGTTTTTCAGATAATATAGGAAGACATAATGGATAAAGAGATATTTGAGTCAAAGGGCTCAACTTTTGTGCTAGTGCAGGAGTCAGAAGTAGTCAATTCTATTTCTCTTGTCACCAACAAATCATTCCCCACATTATTCCTCATCAGTTCCTACTGGGCAGCTGTCAGATGGATTTTAAGATGCAAAATGTCATGACCTGTCCCAGCTTATCTAAGTTGTGCGTTATTAAGGTTACTGAAAAGTTGCAAATTTGTGGTTTCCTTGATGCTTGGCTGGAAAGAAAGCTGTGTGCTTCAGCTTTTTCCAGCACACAGGACTCAGGGTTCTTGACACTGAGGCAAGGAAAAAGGGTTGAAGTCCTGGACTGATGTGGGATCAGACATCTGAATGGCAGATGACACAGCAGTGGGCCCACCAATAACCTACCCCATCAATAAGTCAGGTGCTTTCTGACCAGGTTACAGTATTTCTAGGATTTAGGTCTGGTCAGATGAGTCTGGTCTTACGAATACTCCTGGTTCTTGTAGCAGCCTGAGCTTGCCACCATAGTCTCTGAGGAAATCTGATCTGGTTTGAATTAGCATAGTATTATGAGAGATGATGTCCTCCTCCCAGTTAAGATCACCTGATACTTGCTCCAACAGACATCTTGCCCAGTCTTTTCATAAGTAAAATCTTCCACCGTCTGGACCTTAAAATTTGTCATATCTTAGTGGAAATGATCTGATGGAACACATAATAAATTCTCTTTGTTTGTTACACCCACAACATGCACAGTGTGTTTGTGCCCACCTGTGTCCCTGGCTGCCCACAAGACTTTGGCCCATGGAGACACCTGCAAGGGATCTGAGAGAAAGCAATGGGCATGGCAGCCTGCCCAAAGTGGGGCTCATGCCAGGAGGGATCTCTCATGCACAGTTCTAGGATGCAGATCATGTTCCTCTGTCCTTACTCCATCAGAAGATTCACTAAATGTTCACAGGTTTGCTGATGGCTGGATTTCCTTTCTGCACGGTGTGCTGGTTGTCTCCTCCATCCACTTCTTGTTCATCAGGCTGGGATATTAGAAGAGCTGTGTGTGGTCCTGGCCAGCTACTGATCCACGCTTGCTCCAGGAGAAATTGAGGTTTCAAGGAAAAAGTGTCTGTGTGGAGTGGGACTTATTTTTCTTGATACCAAAAATGTCTGGAAAAATGAAGTTAGGCAAAGAAATGCCTGCAAAAGCCACACATCACCTGAATTCCCAGAAAGGCAATGGTTGGAGAGCACAAAACAATATGTGAGAAAGTATCAGAAGTGGAAAATGTACAATAGCAGTTTCTAGGCCAGACATATTTGAAGAATTAAAGCTCACAATCAGTTCCGCCATCCTTTTCTGCCAGGTGAGGTGAAACCTGATGCTGAGACTGGCCAGCAGAAAAAGGCACAAGGGCCCTTGTACTGCTGGGAAATTTTGTTAGAGCTCTGTATTGAGAAAGATGTTATCCCCCTTTCCTCCGAAGGTGACTTTCTTCCTGGTGGCCCTACTTGCTGCTCTGCTCCCTGACCTTGATCTCCTCTAGAAAACTCTGTGGGGCAGGGCTGGGAAAAATGACCACAAGAGGAGGACAGATTCAGTGAGAGAGCCTGATGTCTTGAAGATGGTGATGGAGGGAATAGATGGACAGCTCCAGCCCCCAGAATGCATCCAGACCAAGGACATTCTGATGTGGACAGATGTTCCCAATGCTGGCCACCACAGCCTCACTCTCCTGCCCATCTGTGTCATGGGGAGGACAGCAGAGGTGCAGTCCTGCTGTGCAGTTTGAGGTGGGGATATCCCTGGAGTGCTGACAGACCAATAAACTGATACAGCTGGCTGAGAATTGTCCATCATTTATGCTAAAAAATAAACAAGGCCAACAATGCTGAAATGAAACATTTGGGCTCAGCTGTGTTGAGCATTTATGTATGCTCAGCTCGCACAGGATGGAGTTCTGATGGCCCCTTCTCCTACACAGACCGAGCCATTGGCTGGATTAGGAATTCTGTGCTGAACTACTGCCCTCTGCCTTGTTGGATGTCTGTGTGGTGCCGTGGGACCCGGTGATGAATGTTGGTTGGGAAGTCCTGGATGTTCTGAGCTGGTCGAAAAAGGAGCCTGGTACCACAAGGCACTTGCATGGAGACCGCTGGGCAGCTCAGCCAGGTGCAAGTTCAAGTCTGAAATGCGTCAAAATGACGTAAAATACACTGCTTCCCAGAACACTTCATCCTATGAAAATGCTTTGATATTTCAACATTTTGTCCCCAGTCATAACGGAAACAAATACTAAAATATTGGAAATTCCTGTGGGATGAAATTCCTGTGAAGTTCGTTTTTGCACTTAGTGAAAGTAAATACAAAAATGCCTTGTGGGTGGTTTTTTGTTTTTTCTCCCTTAATTAAAGTTTCCTGATTTTTCCACAGTGTCAGGGATGGTTTAAAGAGCTTTCTCCCTTCAAGAGTCATTGAACACAAATAGGCCTTGAGATTTCCCCGTGGTGAGGAGGGAGATGTGCGTGGAAATCCAGATTATTAGTGAGAATAGTCCAAGGGTGGGGAACAAAACCTCCTCCTTGTGTGGTCATGGGCACCTCTTCGCAGAGTGCTGATTGTTGCTCTCTGGTTTGCTCAGTGCTTTGAATCAATGTGATACTGTCAGGAAGAAACAAAAATATGCATTTTTAATTCATTTTCTGCCTGGCGTATATAAAATGTGGTGCTTTGTTGGAAACCTTCTCGGTTTATTTTTAATAGGAGCGTGGGACGTCAGGAAACATTCAGATTTCAGGCCTTGCACAGTGGCAGAATTCACATTCAATGAGGACTGCGGGAAGGCTGCTTTTGGCCAGCAAGGTGCTTGCCAGCCCTGGCACTCACCTGTGGGCCTCTTCCTTCTCTTCCCTGATGCCCAGCTCCAGTGGCATGGCTGGTAAGTTTATTGCTACCTTGTTTGTCAAGAGTTTAACACCAGGCAGGGGCTTTACAAGCAACTGGCATTTTTGGCAGGTTTAGTCTGTCTGCCTCCTGAGATTCCCGGTTTGAGGTCCAAACTTTAACTTTTGTTCTGCCTCAGTGTCCACAAACATTAGTAAGTTGAGATGTGACGTTTTACTCCAGAATATGCCTTTTCCATCAGCCAAAGACCCTTAACCTCTCTGAAACCTCAGCAGCAAGAAACTCCTTTCACTCCATACAGCAAATAGCATGTGAGTAACAGGGCCATTGTATCTCCAGCTCTCAATATCCCACTCAAAATTCTGCATCTTTGCTCTGCTTGGAGTTTGCAGGTGTTCCTCTGAAGCGGGTGAGTCTGGACATGTCTGTAGTATCAGGGTGGGTTGATGCTACCTGGTTTCCCTGCTTTTGCCACTCTTCCAGGATTAGAGCTATCCAGTAGCAGTGAGTGTTTCCCAGCTCGGAGCCAAGGTAGCAATTTAGGATGGCTGCCACAACTGTTATCTTGAGCACAGACTATTCCCTAGCATTTCCAGTATATTAGAAGCCTGTTTATTATGTTTGTCCTTGGAAAGGAAAATGTTACACATAAGAACAAAGTCCCAGGTTCATAATAATGGCAAGGCATAAACACAATATTTACAATGTGGCAAGCATGGGGAGACACAGAGGGACATGAACTTAAGGATCTGTGTATGTTTGGTGGGGCTGTGGCCCCACACCACCACAAGTCTGGAGAGGTGACATTTCCAAGTGACTTCAAATCCACTTGCACACACAGATTCTCTTGAAAATTGCTGTGCTTCCTGTGTATCTAATTTGGGATTCGTGGGTCAATACTGTGGTAATCTGAGCAAGTGGTTTTGGGTGTAGGCCCTCTGAAGGAACTGGGGTGGCTCCAGAAGGCACAGCTGCTTGTGACCCCTCCTCTGCAGGCTGATAGGGAGCAGCCTCTCCTCAGGTGGCTGTTGCTGCTGAGGAATTGACCACTGCAAAGACAACTTATTTAGGGGAAAAGCTGGGGAAGTGATGTGTCCAAGGCAGGGAGACAAGCCAGAGAGTCTCTTTTGGAGGGGCAATACCTGCTGCAAGCCAGGGCCTCTGCCAGTAGCAGAGAGCTGGGTGGCTCACGGTGATGCCTTCCATGCAGGTCTCCACAGCATCCTCCCTCCCCAGCAAACTGCAGCCTGCTTTCCTGAAGTGGTCAGAGCAGTGTCCCCTCAGGACCATGGTGTCAGCAGGTGACAAAGCTGTTTGGCTGCAGACAAGCCATTTGTCTTGTCTCTGCAGAAGAGCAAGCAAACACAGTTTTCACAAATGCCATTGTGCGCAGGGGAGGTGCCGGCCTGGGAAGTGCACATCACACAGGACCAGTGCAAGTCTGACAACAACTGACATGAAGCCTCAGCTCTTTTATTAGCCAGAACAGCAAATTCAGTAGAAATGCCCCCTCCCTACAGCCACTTCAGCGTACTAGAGTAACCCTTTCCATCTACACCATGGACGAGCTTATACCTGTCTGTTCCAATCCCTTTGGTTCTCAGGAGCATTTAACTGCAGGAAATATCAGACAGAAGAACTATGGAGTCATGTGGAATTGTTTCACTGCATGGCAAAATAACTTGAGGCACAGACTTACCGAACTGTCAAGACGTTTTTCAGCCTTGATCCCCATTAAAATGCACCACGTGGTGTTATTTTAATACAACACGTGCTACAATCCCTCAGTAGCCATGCTGTTAATATTATGGTACAAAAGTACCTTACTGCTAGAATAAGCACAAAATAACTAAAACTTCTCAACAGAATAATTAAACTTCTCTGAAATCCCATGTGCATGGGGAGATTTCATCCTCAGCTCAGGTGTGGTAGGGCCAGGAGAGTGGATCTGATAAATGAGTGATCCTGGGGAACTTGCGTTCGCTGACAGCACCTGCACACACACCCGGAGCCCATTGCTGCCATGATCCAGCCATGAGAAAAGTGGCTGTACCAAGTCCCTTTCAAGTCACTTCACTTTTTTCCTACGTTTTTCTATTCAGCACCCAAGAACTAGTTGCTCTTTTGTGCAAGAATCAGTGTCTAACATGATGAGACTCTAATCTTGATTGACTTCTGGAGAGTTAATGTTAACTAATGGTTCAGAGAAGGGAGACATTGCAGAGGACATTAATAGAAGTCACACTATGCTGCTGGAGATTTGTTTTCATGTTTGTCTTGAGACTGCTACTGTTTAAGTTTCAGTGTTCTGCCCAGACACAAAAATAGTAAATAGTTAAAGCATCAGAACGACATACACATTACAAGAATAAGAGGAATGGAGAGGTGGCTTCTTAGCTGGATGCAAGTGGTGAGATATTGGTATGCTGAGAACGAAGAATTTGTCAACAAATTCAAAGAGCCCAGGGGTGGGGGTTGACTGACACAGCCAACACAGCCTTGGGAACACACTTCAAAAGGTGAATGCGTGGGACACTGCCAGGCACGGTGAGAGAAGACAAGTAGTAGCAGCTATTGCTGTCTGTGAGATTTTCGTAAGGGAACCAGATGGTTGGGAGGTGAACGGTGAATCCCCAGTCTTGCTCACACAAGCTTTCTCCAGGACAGCCCCTCTGCTCCCTCCGCTCTTATGGGCACTGGGTGTGCATGTCAAGGGCTGTGCTCAAGTGCTTTGCCCTGACAATGTGTTTTTCTCCCCTGTGTATGGACAAGCTCAGCTGAACAGTGTTTGGAGCTGTATAAACTCACTAAAATAAGTAAGAGTGGAGAAAGCAAAGCTGACGCTGATGGCTGTGAAAGAAACTTAAAAAAAATCTTGTAATATAGCTGTTTCTCCCTCAGGCATTGAGGAATTTGCTCCCTGTTTCTTTAGCTTCCCTGGTGTGCTCTGGTGTGTGATTCAGAGCAGGCCTGTTCCTCCATGTACACCTCCCCCTTCTCCAGCCTGATAGACTGAGCAGTCCACAGGGGGATGGAAACAACTCCAGGAGAGACTGTCTCACCTGGGGAGCTGCTCCTGCTGCACTCTGCATCATTCTTTGTATTAGATTTGGCTTTGAGAAGCCACCCGCTGCCTCTTGAAGGTTTCATTGACTATCCCACGTGCATCCTTCAGCTGGAGACCCTCCCCAAATATCTCACAGATCCCCCTGAGAGAAACCTCCCTGTGAATCCACGCCTGGAGCACACCTGCCCCTACAGTCAGTGTGCATCCCTGTTTCTCCCTCACCTTTCCTGCTGGTGGGCTTTAAAGCAGGAAAGCTTTAAAGCTATTGGGACCCATCCTATAGGAGCTGAAGTTATTCCTTTTTCGCTGTGCGAGGAGCTTTGCAAATGCAGAACACGTCAGAGAATGAGCAGAGGTCAGCTGGCACTGAGCTGAGTGAATCAGTCACCATGCACATTCTTCTTTGTGGTTTGTGTTTCTTTTTATCAAAGAGAAGGTAGTTTTTGTTCCTGAAGCAGGGGGAGACTGTCTGTAGTACTGCTGGTATTTGCTTAACTACCTTCCTGCGAGTGTAAATCTTCCCTCTTTCTTTCTCTCTGTGGGGGTAAAACATTCAGCAAATCCCCTTTTTCAAACCAGGGATCAGGTATATCAGCAGGCACAAAATGAATTTCGCATTGAGTTTGGATCTCCTCCTCTGCAGGGGTCTCTGGGTCTGCTAAACTTTCACACTTGATGGCCAAAGTCTGCTTGTGATTAAAGGGGAAAATGAAAAGCAGACAGCGGAGGTGAAAGGTGCAGATTGCTCTGTTTTACTGCCCTGGGAGTGAAGGGGGTTGGTAAGCAGGCCACTGTAGAGAAGCTCAAAAATTTCTTCCCTATTTCAGAGAATGAAGGGAGCACCACATCTTCCAGACGGTGTTGATGAAGGGCCATGTTCATACCGCCCGGTCTCAGGATGCAGCTTTGGCAGCACAGCAGCTTCTCTGTAGAGGGAGCTGGGGCAGAAAAGCTGGGTAACAAGTGCCCCAGATTGCCCATCACTCTCTCAGTATTGGCCGGGGGATAGATAGGCACCTGCTGGGGCAATAAACCCAATCTGTACCCTGTCCCAACTGCTTTCATGGGTGGAAGTATCAAGGAAGAGTGAAGCGGAGCAATCAATACAGTAGTGAGTGATACATGCCCAGGGTCCTGTCACTTCTTCCAGGGGAGATATCTGAGACCCTGTGGAAAGTTGTGACACCTTGCCAACTTTAGCAGTCCTGGCAGGAGCTGGAGGGAAAAACTGGCTGATGCAGTTGTCCAGGGTGATGGAGTGGGAGGAACAGACACCAGAGACATACTTTGGTACCTGATGAATCAGCCGAAGTAGCAACATCTGTAAACAGAGGTGGAGAACTGGTTCCAGCCTCCACTACTCCTTTTCAAACCCTCCTGGTTCACTTCTCCCAGCCTGGCTGTGTGCTGAGGTGGAGTTGGGACTTGTGCTCTGTCTGGGCTCAATGACTGCTGACTTCAACCCAAGAGCTGAGTGAACCCACCCCGTCCAGCCAACACAGCCACAGCCTCTCAGCCCCAGGGCCATAGTCCCCAGTTCAGGTCTTACTGCATTCATGAAGGAGCATTCCCAGCTTGGAAGATGAAGCAGAGGCCAAAGTACAAGGGGGAAGTTGAGAAGTTTGGATTACACAAGGAAAGCGAACCTTTGCCTTGACTCTTGTGCTGGGCATCAATCACCAAAACAGAGGAATGTTTTCACGTGAGTTAGAAATCATTACCAAACCTTCCTGGACAGGCACAGCCACCACTCTTGTCTCCCTCAAAATACATGGGCCTGATGATGACATGGGATGTCTCTCTGTCTCTCTCTCACTTCAGCCTGGGAGGGGAGTTTTGAACAGGTTAAACCACTGTTTTATGACAGGCTCTCTGAAGTGCACAGCCCGAGAGATCCTGCTCTGGGGATCACACAGACACTCTGCTCACGTCAGTAAATGAAGTGGTGAGAAATTTTTAAGAGGATTAGCTGCTGGTCTAAAAGCTGTCTGCTGGGGCAGCCAAAATACTGCTGCTGGTTCATAAGCTTCCTCTTGTATTGTCTGGAATTTCATAATTTGGGGATTCAGAGTTCATAGGAGAGTTCAACCCGTGAAGCAGCGAAAGGGCAGATTTCTGAACAAGACCTCTGAAAGATAAAATTAGGAATGCTGTCAAAATGTCATTTGCTGTCATTATCCACGGAGCCAAATCATAGAGCAGACCGAGAAGGGTCAGGCCAGGACTCTGCCAGGTAACTGCAAGAGGCACAGCTGAACGGAGCAGCCCCTCTTCCCACCCCTCGCTCCACTCTGATTATGGAGGGCTAAGCAGATGTCTGACATTTTCTGAGGCTCTGAAATATTTGCCAAAAGTGTATTCTGGCTGAGTTGGAAAAGTCCCAGGCCTCACAGAGGAGGCTTCAGCACCTCTCCTGCCCACCTCTCCTCCCTCCTGTCAGCAATCTCTTGTTCGAGGACTTTGCCCCATAGCTCAGCAATATTCCTCTGAAGCCTTTTACTTCTGAGTCAGTCTGTATTTCTTGTTCTCTTAGACAATATAAAACCAAGGGGGCAATTTACTCACGTTTACACACTGGTTCCTGCCAGAATAAAGAGAAGTAAAATTTGCCCTGTTGCTTGACTGCTTGCTCCCAGCCTGAGATCCTGGATCTGCATTCCCTTGAGGGCAAGTGGAGACATTTAGACCCCATGTTTAGCTTAACTTGTGGCTACAAAAAAAATTATAAATATATATATATATAATAATAAAAAAAATCAGATCTAGGCTGGCTGGCACTCCAGAATTCAGGGCTATGAAGACCTCAGGGCTTGGTTTCCTAATTATATATTGTCTGTATATGAAGCTGTGACAGGAAGCAATGAGCATAAATTAGAGGAGGAAAACAATTCAGACATTAGGAATAGTAGAAAGGCAGTGAAGCATCAGCGGCCTTAGCTGTGGGATCTACCATGGAGATCTGTGGGAACAGATTAAATCTTGTCTTCACAGAATCATGGAATGCTTTGCGTTGGTAGGGACCTTTAAATGTCATCTAGTCCAAACCCCCTGCAATGAGCAGGGATGCCTTCAACTGAACCATACTGCCCAGAGCCCTGTTCAACCTGATGTTGAATTATTTTCAGGAGTGGAGCATCAGCTAGCTCTGTGGGCAGCACGTTCCAGTGTTTCACCACCTCATTGTAAAACATTTCATCCCTGTGTCCAGTCTAAATCTGCCCTCTGTCAGATTAAAACCATAACCTTGTGTGCTACTGCAACAGGCCATGCTAAAATGTCTGTCCCCACCTTTCTTATAAGCTCCATTTAAGTACTGGAAGGCCACAATAAAGGTGTCTTGGAGCCTTCTCTGCTCCAGGCTGACCAACCCCAACTCTTTCAGCCTTTCCTTATAGGAGAGGAGCTCCAGCCCTCTGATAATTTTCATGGTATTCCTGTGGACTTGTTCTAGCAGGTACCTCTTACGCTGGGGACCCCAGAGCTGGATGCAGCTCTGCAGGTGGGGTCTCACCAGAGCAGAGGGGCAGAATCCCCTCCCTCACCTGCTGCCCACGGAGATGATCTGGTGTCCATGCAAGTCTTTCTTTGGGTCCATAGGACCCTCCTACCAACCTACATTTGTTCTACAAATGGGTCTACGAACATTCATTAGTTACTATAGAGCTATAATAAATCCTTGACAGTCCAGGAATAGACTTTGCAAGACAATAATTACTTGACAATTCCCAAGTAAAGGCATTTGGGATTTCCTCTTTATGCTGGAAAATAAACTGTTTAATTAAAAGGAAGAGTGGAATTAAAATGATAGAGATGAAAAGACTCTTCAGTAGGTCAGACTGTAACTGGTTCCTTAGCTCAGTGTGGTTCAATGAACTCTCCTGCACTCAGTGGCTCAATTAGCTCTGAGTATCTAGGGCAGTGTTGCAGCATTTCCTAGCTAGTGTAGTGAAAAGGTTTAAAATAGAAATATCAGAGGCTTTCTGTCTAGCTTTTCCTACTCAGACTTAGGGAGGGGGTATAAAGAAGAAAACTCTGCCATTTTGGTGTATCTCTTGGAATGATGATGTTTAGACATTTGCTTAATCTTATCAGGCCAGCCAGAATGTCTGTTGTGTCTGTGTTCCCTCACATGATTACAGAAAACAGCCAGAGTGGTGGAAATTCTGAGGTGATCCTACCAGAGCAGTCACAGGCTGAGCTGGCTGTCAAAGACCATCCTTCCCCTCTGCCTGGCTTCTGGTTTTCACCTCCAAATTCAGGTGGGATTTGAAGGTAATCCTCATTCTCTAGAAGCCCACAAAGGGGAAGATTTTGGCTTTCTCTGACTTCAGTGGGGGACCCGTGGATCCACTGTCAGGAGCATGACTTTGGTGCTTCCCTTGCATGCAGGACCATCTCACAAAATGTGGCAATCTGTGTTTCCCTGAATTGTATCTCCATCAAAGTATGAAAAGCAAAACAAGAAATTCTCAGATATCTCTAGACGTGCCAGTCCTTTCTTTCTGGACTGAAGATCTGTCAGCAGAGACAAAAATCCACGCCTGCATGCAGTAGAGTGTCCCAACCTGCAGTGCCTCAATAGCTTCAATCAAGGTCCCTTGGTGCTGGAAGTTTGAGAGGTGATAGTCAAGGTATCAAAAGAAGAGACAAGTTAGTAGGGTGAAATTATACTTTTTTAGATTACTTTCTCTAGATAGAAATATTTCGACAACTATTTGGACACACAGAGCAGATCTGAAGGACTTAAAATCCCCCCTAATGTGTCAGGTCAGCTGCACAAGAAGGGCTGTGTGCCCTGCAAGCTGATTCCAGCTTTACCTGTCAGACGTTTGCCCATGGCAGATTTACATTGATCACCAGGGAGGGGCCCGTGCTCGCAGCCCCTATCAGACAGCAGGGAATTAAAGCAGGCAGAGACCCCGGAGAAAGCCTGCTGTGGGACAGGAAGAATAGCAGCATTCATTGCTTTGAGGGAACCTGGCAGGATGGGCAGCTCCCCCTGTATCTTGGCACTCCTGCTTCTGATCCGGGGACCCTGAAGAACTGAAGGGAAAAGAAAGAGAGGAGAAGAAAAAAAAACCCCAAACGTCTATTATTCAGACTTTTAAAAACCTCCATCAAAGGGTTGGTTTGTGTTTTGGACATGTCTCAATGTAGGTTGTCATTAGTGACTGGCTAGCTATATTTGAATAGATGCAAGTGACAATCCAGAGCCTTTTCCCAGCCTTTTTTTTCACTCCGGTATGTAGGAAAAAAAGGGTTCATTGCAGTCTAAAATACATCTGCAGATGGTGTGTGCTCTCCTTGGCTCCAGCTGGGGCTCAGAGTGAAACACCACAAAATGCCCATTGTTACCAGCACTTTCTGCCCTGCTATGGTAAGAAGCCCTGTTTGGTGTCAGCAGATTTGGATCCTAGTTCCTGGCCCTAATGTTTCATGTGAACTTTTTGGATGGCACACCAGCCTTTCTTGAGGTTTGCCAGTTTCTGATTATAGGCTGGTTCTTGGGAACAAGAAACAGACCAATTGTCATCCTGCCCCAAATGTGGGCTGCATCCCAGGACCCCTGAGGTCAGCAGATCAGCAGCAGTGGATGTTACAGGGAGTATGAAACCACAACAACTCTGCTGAAGCCCTTGAAAGGTGAGTAAAGTTCATTGCCCTTCCACTTCCAGTAAATCTGGAATTTGGATCTTGACCCACAGAAGCATTTAGGTCCCTGATTCCCAGTGGTTTCCTAGCAGGTTAGGAGGTGAGTCCCTAAATAACTGGTGGCTGTGAGCCCAGTCTCTCAGTGTGTTCAGATGTATATAACATTGCTTGTGTTATTGTTGTATATCAAGGTCCTGACTGGAATCTGGGCTCCTTGAAATAGAGAGAGAGACACACAGGCTGGGATTTAGGTGGCCAAACAGTGTGGGTGCCACATCAGAGTTATAGATGATGGAAATGGTACAGAAAATACAGTTTCTGTGGAGTGGGACAACATGAAGTAGTCACCTAAAGCTGATCTTCTGAGAAAGTCTCTTTCTCTTAATCAACTGCAAGGGAAGTTGGAATTACATCCATGTTATTGGTATCTAAGTTTAGGTAGGAGTTGTCCCATCCAGAATGGGAGGCAATTCCTTCTTCAAAGAGGTAATCATGCTGTATAATCAAGACAGCTTGAGCTGGGCTGTGAAAAGCAGAGGCAGTGAATTTTAGTTAAGGCCCAGCTAGCAGACCCAGGAGTTGGCACCAGCTGTGACAGTCAAAGTCATTAGCCACTC
Source organism: Struthidea cinerea (assembly GCA_013397865.1). Taxonomy (NCBI): domain Eukaryota; kingdom Metazoa; phylum Chordata; class Aves; order Passeriformes; family Corcoracidae; genus Struthidea; species Struthidea cinerea. Next base: position 129,612 of record VZTI01001779.1, on the reverse strand, counting down.
CTGAAATCTTGGTCTCTCTGGTTTTCTCTCTGATCCTCTTCCCCTCTCTCCTCTTGCTCTCTGGCTCTGTTGTTTTGACTACTTGACGTGCATACTCTTCTTTCTTGCAGCCTTTGCCCAAAACTCTAGCAAGACACTTTATTTCTGGTTTCCAACATCTTTGGTGCAGATCAACAAGTTTTAGAAACATAATTCTCTAGTGGTAGCAAATGGGAACATTTCACCTGATCTCAAAAAGTTTTTAGATCAGACGAGGCTGAAGCCTTTTATCTTCTGTGATGTACTTCAGAGAAAGATGGCAAAACATGAAAATGCTTGCTGAGTTTTGTTTTATGGGTTATAGGAGGCTTTTTGTTCATTTCTGAATTGTATGGGGTAAGCCCTAAACCATCAGTCTTTACATGTTCTGCTCAGATGACGTCAGAGCAGATGGTGAGAGAATATTTTCACTTCAGCCTCTCCATGTGCACTCAGGCAGTTCAGCTCCATAGACCTTGATCGCAGCCTGGGCCTGTGGCCGTTCCTGCAATACACATGATAGATAATAGCACATTTTCTTTTCTCACATCAAATGCTGGGTGTGTTTCCATCCTTTAGATAAACTTTATAGTGTTTCTATTTCCCTTTCCCCCATAGTACTGATTATCCCAGAAATAGATAGGCACTGGAAAGCTATGTTCTGGATCTGAACTATTTCTGTGTTGCATCTGGCATTATGACTGGATCCATTTTTGGGAATGTGATAATTCTGTGTTTGCCCTTGTGCTAAATTTTCTGTCTTTAAGTCTTATTTTTCTTCCCCCTACAGGCACTGGATTGCTTTTTTTTTTGTCATTTTAAGTGCTTCTTGCTTGAATTGTTTTGTTCTCATCTTCATCTTCCCATTTGTGCATCTTTCTGCCTCTCTTTTTTGTTAATTTCTGCCGTGTCACCCACCCTGGTCTCACAACAGGGGCTAACAGCTGCACCTCCTGCAGTTAAAACACAGTGACAGTGGGACACCGTGTTCTTAATGGAAAAAAAGAAGATAAAGGCTGCCTTTAAGCTTAGCCCTGCCTGAAGAGAAGCTCAAACCCTGGCTGAGATGCTCACCTGTTGATCACACCAAGACTTCAGCACTCTGCAGTTGTTCTGGAAGGATGTGAAACTTCCCCAGGAGGAATTCGATACAGAAAACTGTGGTGCCTTTCTGGGAAGAGCAGTGCTTCAATGTTGGGTTTTCTACCCAGATGAGTGTGGGATGGGGTTAGCTAATGCCTGTGGAGAGGATGGCATCGGTGTTTCACTTGTGTTGTTTGTTTCAGGAAAGATGTGTCTGTGGTTAGGACAGAGCCAAAAACCAGACAAGACACAACCAAAATGAGTGCCCAGTGGCCAGAATGGGCTGGAAATGGAGTGGTCACAAAGGGGCAACACAAAGAGTCACCAGGATGCTGGACTGCAGGGGTTTACTGTCCCTTCCCTGCACAGCACGCAGCCATCACCAGAGCACCGCGCTGCCTGCACTGCTCACCAGGACCCAGCCTAACAGTTCTGCAGATTTCTTTTGGAGTTGTTTTCCCCAGTTTGGCACTTCTCAGGGTTTCAAGCAAACTGGGCAAAAACATAATGTTCCAGGATGCAAAAGGTGTGACATAGTCCATGGGGAGAGGAGCTGGATTGCCTTGCTCCAACTGCTGCACAAAAGGGATATCAGGGAGAAAAGAGCTCCTGCCTGAGGCAGGGAGAGTGACCCCTCTGAGCAGCTGATACCATCATAAATACACGTCTTTGGAACTGGCAATGCTGCTCCAGATTTTCCTAGTGAGAGGTTTTCCTTCTCTAGAACATAAAAAAGGAAGACAACCCTTTGCCATATTCCCAAATGATCTACTAAAGTTCAGGAAATTGGATCAAAAGGTGAACACACTGCACTCAGGCAGTTCAGCTCCATAGACCTTGGTCAGCTGAGCTGTGTCTGCCGCTGCTTTGGCACCGTAAGTGACCTGGAACCACAGCCTGCAAGTGTTTTGTGTGGGGCAGGGAATCCCACAGGACTGTAGGGCAATGACACTAATAGGGGTTAAAAAGTAATGGATTGCTTCTTCAGGATGCTGGTGCAGGGATGATTTCTGGGGTATCTTGCCACCTATGAGCTGATACTGACTGTTCAGTTTACTTGCCATGGGAAGGTAACTTCAGTCTCCAAGGACACTGCAACATTGGAGGCTCCAGTATGAACTTGGGGCATCTCGTGACAAGGGAGACAGGATCTTGTCCATGATTTGCAAAACTCTTTCAGATCCTTGAAATGCAATTATTATTTCGACACTATTGTGAAATCTCAAGGGTCATGACTGAAAAAATAATTGGCTGTATGGAAATAAAGATGAGATATTTCAGTAGACAACAGGACTATCCAGCATTATAATAACAACATTTTAAAGACTAGATAAACAGGAGCTATGGGAAAGACATAAACTCTTACGTTTCAGGGCATAACTATTGTGTGTCAGGAAGTAATTCTCCTTTAGGCCATTTATTCTGTAACTGGTGGCTGCAACTGGAGCTGGACAGTGTCAGAATCCATAACCCATGGCAGAGGCACATCTGATTGTTTGTTACTTCCATGTTTTGCAATGAATTCATTGGGATAAACAAGCTTTTGTTTTCCTCTTGCAAATTTGACCACCTCCCCACTCCTTGTATTCTCATAGTTTATATTCTTCTTGGCACTAATTGCATGCTTTCAGTCAGCATGTCTTAGCTTTCCAAGACTGTAAGCCATGACTTGGGGGCACAGTCACATTTACATCCCTTTGCAGATGGCCTGTTTCTAGCACTGTCAGTCCTTGGGTTTTATTTTTTGCTGTCTTTATGCTGAGGGACAGACACTGTTCAGTGGGTCTTTGTGATTCTAATCTTTTTCATACAGTTTGAGGAGCAATGAACTTGAAAAACAAGATCCCTTTTTCCTGGGAGAGAAGGCACCTGAATTTAGGCCTGTCTTTACCACCCACTAAGGATGTGCGTGACAATTTAGAGAGAGGGCTGAGAGCAGCGTGTTTGTGGTTGCTGTAATGCCCTTTGTTGTTTCCATGTAACTCCCATTTCTGTGGGCACCATCTGTTTGTTGGGAGCTTTTTTTTTGCCCCGTCATTGCAGGCTTCAGGAAATGCCATCTTGCCAGGTGGCACCTCTATTTGCTGCTGCTACAGCAGCTCCAGAAGCAGGTGCAGCTTGTGGGATAATGTAGCTTTGTGGCAGCCCATTACAAGCCATGGCCCATTCAGGGACTTGGATGGGGTTATTGCTTTAGCTCAGCTCTATTTGAGACGTGGGCATTGCTTCTGAAGTGCCCCTGGCAGCTGACTTCTCACTTTGATTTATGCTAACCTTAGAGCTGCTGGTAATTACATGCATGTTCTTGTATTCAGGAAGTTTTTGCAGTCGCCAAGGAGCAGGGACTTCTTCACGCAACACCAGGAAAATGAATTGTTCATTTTGATGGGCATCTCAGACACTTTGGGGCACATGAAAAGGCCTGCCTGTGTGTTCCTTCTTGTCATGGAGGAAGGGCTGGTTGAAGAAGAATTGATAATAACACTGCAGCTCTGACTCGAAGAGTTTCAGTACTAATTTGCTGGTATTTTCATCAGCCAAAATACTGTGTGCAGAACAATGGGTTTGCATAGTGTGATTCTGTGGCTCATTAGCCTAGTTGGACGGCTAGCTGGTATTTGTTGTCTTCTTGACATCCCTTACAAATAGTGCAAGGGGAAGAGTGGCCAATACACATTTTTTCCATGGTGCTTTATTTACCTGAACTAAATCCAAAGGGTCACATCAGAGAAATGGTCAAAAATAATTTTCATACTGGTGCCTCCTCTATGAGTGCCCTGAAGATATCATTGAGCTGGTGTCTTACATGGGAAGATTTGTTCTTATCTGGGCAGTGACCACTAACATTTCTCTCCTAAGCTATCAGGCATTTAATATTTTAGATAACATTTCTTCAGGTAGACTCTCATTGACTTTTTTAATTTTCACGCACTGGTGAAAAAAGATCAGATGCAGATAACAGAGGAAGAGGAAGAGGAAGAGGAAGAGGAAGAGGAAGGGTTTTTCTGGCCTCAGCAGCACAGGGAAGCCCGGAAAGCTTTGGATTAGGTCCTTTATGAATTTTCATTTCTCCACATTTCTCCACATTTGTCCACATTAATACACAGAAGGGATATTAAATGGGCTGTAAGCAGAGTTCGTAATGCCACTAATAAAGGTCCAATAAAGATATTGTCTTGGGGTGACTTTGTGATGTTGTATCCCCTATCATTGCTCTATGCCCAGAAATTAATTTTGTGCCTTTTCTGTGCCTTTAAACTGAGCCTGAGAGGGGAGAGAGAGAGGAAAAAAACTGAACGAACTTTTAAAAACAATTATTCAAGGACATGGATACACTGCTCGGTTTGTGAAAACCAGTGTGAAAAGAAGGATCATTCTTTCACTGTGAAAAGATGTGATCGTTCCCTCTGCCCATGTGTGTTCATTTTTTTAAATCACTGGGATAATTGCAAACCAATTTTGAGAGAGGAGGGGAGAACTCCAATACAATAAATGTCCTGCAAGTTCTTTGGAACTCCATGGCTGAGTAGAGAATAGAGATGCATGTGAGTGTTCTGAAAATGGTGAGAAGAGGCCAAATTTTGTCAGATCCAGTCTGTCCATAGGCAGATGGGTCAGGACAACCATGGTGTGTTTTGCTGCTTGTCCAGGGGGGCAGGTCAGAGGGCATGGGGGAAACAAGAGGAGTTGCAGGGGGGTTGTGTTACCAGCCCAGGCTGCATGTTGAAGTGAAACCACATTTCCTCAGTCTCACTGTTCATGAAACAGCTTCCTGAACGTGGGCAAAAGAATGTATTTTTCCCTTGTCTTGTGCACGAAATCTCCTGAAATGTTTTGTCTGAAATTGGCTCGAAACTTTTAATGTGCAGCAAATATTCAGAGCGTAACATTTCAGCCCACACAGTTAAATCTGGCAAAATAGGATGTGATTGAAAGTAGGGCCTGTCCAGGATCACTCAGGAGGGGACTGAGAGCTGAAAGGGACAAACTCTGCTACTTGTTTCACCCAGGCCTGGCTACTTCTGCAAAATGTCATTGAATTTCTGGCTATTATGGCCATCCTCTGCTCCAGACAGATAGGTCTGAGTTTAAGTAATAGAAGTTGTTTACCAAAGCAGAAGCTGTACCAAGGCCCTTCAGAAACCCAGATGTACTGCCTACGGTGTTTCACTGCCAGCAGAAGGCAAACCTGTGGGCAGGATATTGTTTTTGTTGAATTCTGAGTGTGTAAAAACAAATGTGCCAGAAACACAAGGAGAGAGGAGATAACAGCAGAAAGCCCCAAGCTGCCAGAATCAGCTGTGCACATAACCCCAACTGACCACAAAGAGGATGTTTTGGGTGTAGATGTGACCAGAAGAAGAGACCAAGAAGATAGGGAGAGGCTCTTCTTTACTCTTTGATTCCCACTGTGCCCAGAGAAAAATGAGAACATGACCTTACTCTGCAGATAAACAGGACTGAGTCAAAACCACTCAATTCTCAACTTCGTTACCATCTTTCATAATGGAGACATTTCCATGATCAGAACTATCAGCTCTCTACTGTGGCCAAATATTGCAGTGCAAATTGCACTGCATTTACATACACATGAAATATATATGCATATGAAATAAAATAAAGCCACTTTGGACTAGCCACCGCTTCACAGGTTTTTGAAAGAATTCTACTTCAATTTTAGTTCATTCCCATTTGTCATGTTGGGTGAGATACATGTGATCAAAAGTAGATGCATGGACATAGATATTTTCATCTGAGCCAGACTGTGGGGTTGCCTTTTCTGGTTTTGTTTTAACATCCAGGGTATAATTCTACTTATCTTAAAATAGAGCTTTAGAGTAGGTCAGACAAGTGTCTCCTCAAGGATCATCTATTGATGAACCTGAGGGTGGCCAGCTCTACCTTGTAGGCATCTGAATTAGGTGAATTCCTCTCTGACTGATCACCAGGTACATGGCACATAACTCCTGTGCTGGAGTGGGTGGTCTGATCTTTCAGGCCCTGAGCTGAATGACAGGGCTGTTTGCAAGTAGTTTCCATGAGCTCCCTGTAGTTTTCTTTGCAGCCAAATGTTAGCTTTTCATGCCTTAGATGGTGGTGGGCACTCCAGCCGTGACCGTGTGCTTGTCTTTCTGCAGGAGATGTGTGTGATGTGTCTCACTTCTGCATTTTAGCTGTCCAGCCGCTGACCTTGGGCACTGTTTTGCTCTCTGTGGGATGGCTGGTGCCACTGGGTTTGGAGAGTTGTCCCTTAACCCAGCTCTAACAGGCTTGCAAAGGACGGAGGGTGGTGTGGTGAAAGCACCTCACTGCGTGGCAGGAGATCTGAGCTTGACTCTTCACTCTGCCACAAAAAAATATCACTGTTGATCTTGGGTGTGTTTCTTACACTCTGCTCCACCACAGCTCCCCCATCTGTAAAAATGTGAAAGATTTTTACCTACCTGGCTGAAAAGTGAGGACCTCATAACTGGAACTCGAGGAACCTAGAGGGAAACTCTGGTCTGGATTTGCTCATGACAAAGCATCTACTAACATATTTTCCGCCAGTGCCTGGCAGAGCAGCAGTGTTCAGATTTCTGTTTAAATAAGCTCTTTCATCAGATGAAAGAACATACCAGGAACCGGTCAGCAATATTCTCTGCGGAGCGGCCCCTGGAAGGGGAGCGCAGACCAGGCAGTTAATGGCTTCCAGGTAAGGAGAAGGTGCAGAGCTGCGATGAGATGGAGCTGGTAACAGAGGACTGACCCAGGGAGCTCCTCTCTCCTGAGTAATCCCAGTTAGCAGCTTCTGGCCACCTCTGCAGGGGGAGGACAAGACGAATGCAGGCATTGCTCTTCACTGTGCTGGCGAATATTGAACAATAACTAGTGCCATAAAGCCTTTGACTTTAACTGGCATGAATCAAAGGCTTTGGTCAGGTTGGCCTTGGAATTGTTTAGGATGAAATGGATTCCTTTTAGCCTTCGAGAGGGTCCAATTTAAGCTGTTTAGCTGAGCAGTGTGGAAAATACAGCAGTTTAGCTATTATGTGGTCAAACTGGAGAGCAGACGCCATTTACCGATATTGCTGGATCCATAACCTCACATCCTCTCGGAAACACTGTTCTTATTACACTTTCTATGACTGTTGTTATGCCCACCAGCGATGAAAATCCAGCCTGTTTTATCCATCATGTTTCTTGGCTTCCATGTTGCTTATAAGTCTTATACACCTCAGTGCATTTGCTGCACATGTTCGTCGCAGGGTTTCCACTGCAAGCGGAAATGTGTGAGTTTTGAGACAGCAGGGCAGGAAATGCTTTTCGAAGGTGTAAATGGCCTTATAGTTTGTAAAGATAAATATGGCCACAAAAGCTGTCATGAAAAGAAAAAAACATTTCTGAGAGACTGACTGCTTGTTCTTTTAAACCTAGAGCTTTTTAGCCTGGATACAGTGGCATCTTGTTTTACTGCAGATGTATAAAATTATATCAATATATACAATAACCCGTTTTCTTCACTGGACAGTCTCTTTGCCCATTCTATCTGAGGGATGGTTCCTTCCAGCAACACTGGAAATGACTGGTTTGTGAAGCCAGGACAGTCTGAAAACAGAGGCTCATTTTTTCCTGAGATGCATTTTACATCAGTTCTCAGCTGCCATGAAATTGTAGAGTATGAATTTGTGAGCTTTATACTGGCTGAGAATCTGACCTAAATTTTGGACAATGGATTACATAGACAAAGGAAATGTTGATCTATGCTGCTTTCTGGAAGGAAAAGAACATTTCTCGCTTTACCGCTTGGGAGGTATGGAGGTACATGGAGGAGCAATGAGATAAAATTGAGAAAGGAAAACTTGGGGCAACTGCTAATAAAGTGAGGTGTTAATCTTTCCCCATGAGGACATGATGATGATTTCTCAGCAACATGCAGAGGGAAAAGAAAAGAGATGGAAATGGTGAGGTAATAGAAAAAGCATCTTGGTTCAATCGGCACTGGTTTCATTTGGGTATAAAATGAAGAAGAACAGGAGAAAACAAGTAAAACATGAGACCTTTTCCAGAAGAAAATAACCATGTGATGCGATTCTGAGGCTGGACTGCCAGCACTAATTGCTGCCTCAAAGGCATGAAACCCCCTGCTTTGATCAACTGCCCTCCTTGACAGGATGAGGACTTCTCTTGCCTTACCAAAATGAGCAGGCTGGTTCCTTGGCAAGGAATTTTATACCAGGACTGGACAGAGCAGAGAAGAAGCATAACCCTATCCGGGCAGACAAATAAGCCTGGGTGATCTTAGAGGCAGTTTCCTGTTTCTCCCATTTTGCTCCAGAGTGGTTAAACCTCAAAGCAGTCGGTATTTATCCAAACACTTCTATTCTGAAAAACTGGGCTTCTGGCGAGTTTTCCTGCCCTCCCTTGGGCTGATGGTTGGAAGTGCTGTGAGGGTACCACTGTGTGTGATGTCTCCCTACTCCCACTTCTGACACAACTCTTAGGAAGTGTAAAACCATGCAAAGAAATAAAAATAAAAGGCCTTGTGGCGAGATATATCAGGTAAAGTCAGTCTGAGAGTCTACAGGAGGATTTACTGGAAGCTCTTTATCCTTGACATTGAAGCCAGACCCTGTCCCTGCTATGGATGCTGTGGGTACCGCGCCCATGGCTCTTACCCCGGGGCAGACCCTGCCCCTGGCTAAATATGGGTGGCATGAGGGACATTGCCTTCTCCATGCCTTCTGCCCCTAGTGATGGAGGTGGGCTTTCCTCCATAGCCTAATACACTGCCCCTAAAGTCACAAGAAACATAAATTAATGTAGAATTTTCAAAACAATTACTTAATTTCCTGAAAATATATATAAGCTTTTCTATTTAGACTTTTGGAGAATCTGGAAAAAAACCCAAGATGTTTGACTATTAATTAATATAGATGGAGTTAAAATTAGCAGTCTCTCCTGCAATAAAAGCTTTGTTATAAGCATCCCAACACTCATGTCTGTCTCTATTTAGTGCAGGGTTGGGAGGCATCAACTTATTCTCTGGCTCTGCCAAAGCAGGTCTCCACTAGAGATTGATACTGCTGCACTTCACAGTGCTTTGAATGAGCTGGATGTGGCCATACCAGAGCTGTCTCCAACCTGGCAAAGGCAGCTTGTCTGTCCCAGTCACAAACAGCTCCTTTTTCCAAGAGTGGCTGTTTGGTGCCATGGGGAATTGTCTCCTCCTTCCCAGAAATGACTTGGGTGAACAGCAGTCGCTCATCCACGGCCAAGGATGTGCTGTACCTAAAGCTGGTTATGCGTCAGCTCTGTTAGAAGAGTTTTCACTTTATGAAATCGTTTATTTCATCAAAATGTAATTTAGGTGATGTTTAAAACAACCAAGCCTCCATCTGGGTTGGGACCTTTGATCTCAGTGGAGCATCATGACAATGACATGGTGCTCTGAGGGACGAATCGGCAAACAAACAACGGCCACGTTTGTTGGGCAGGTGCCAAGGAGTGGCTGACAGGCATGATGTGCCATGGAAAAAGAGCAGGGATAGCCTAAACATATGCATTTGTTTGGACAAAAATAACCTATGGAGGGAAAAATGGGTATTACTGATAAAACATTGGCCGGGGACAAAGAGCTGGGTTAAATACCACTACTGGCACAGGCTTTGGGTGTGCGCCCAAGAATAAGTCATGGGACCTCCTGCCCTGGTTCTCAGCCCATAAAATGGAGATGTGGCAGAGGATAATAACAGCCCCTGTCCTTTATCCTGGCTTTATGTGTCAAACCAGCAATCCTGGGGAAAGGAGCTGCATCAAGCACAACAGAGGCTTGTTCCCATTCCAGCATGGCTGCGCAGCCGACACAGTTTGTGCTACCCGAAGGCCTCTTTCAAGGTTGTTTTGTTGAGACCAGTATTTAATTCTAGGCTTTAGAAACAGAAAATGAAAAAACCCAACTGTTTCAAAGGTCAAACTGTCCACCTGTGCTGGGCAGGCTGGGTTTGTGGTGTGCACTGTACTGCCGTGACGACTTTGCCTGAGGTGTGAGATGTGAGGTCAATGGCAATTTGCAGAGAAAAGCAGTAGCTTGATTGGCAAAGCTCTAAAAGTTTGAGCTCAGCAAAATCTAACCTTCCTTCTGGGACAGCATTTAATTTTAAGGCTAGGTCATTTTTGCCCAGGACTTACTTCCATGAGAAATCCCCTCCCAGTTGGGAAGATAACTTATACCTTGTGACATAATGAAAATGGGGAGGATGAGTTCTGATTGTTGACTTTGTATTTGGTTTTGTGCAATAGGACCACTAGGGTAGAGACAAAAATGTTTTCACTCTTTCCCCCACCATACTTTTTTTCAACGGGAAAAATACTTATTTTCTTTAGTCCTCAAATGGAAGCAGCTCACACAGTGAGAAAGGGTATTGTCTTTAAATTTTGAAATGGAAAAGTTTCCCAAAGAGGGTTTTTTTAGTATATTTTTTTCCTTTTTCTTAAAGAATGTTACGTTTTGACATAAAGAGGCTTCAAAAAATATTTTTAACGGTTTGTTGCAATACATCTTTTCTTCCCTGCATGTATGGGTTTGTCTATTGCATAGATTACAGAATCATAAAGAGCATGAGCTGTTCTAAACTACTTCTGTGGAATCTGTACTGTTTAGAAAAAAACACATGAAAATGCAAAATAGTTCACTAATACTTATTTAAGAAATATTGATAATAAGCAAGGCAAGTATTACACTTTGTTCACAGCCTGAAGGTAACCTTTCTGAAAACTTGTAAGACGATAAAAAAGAAGATTGTATAGAAGAAGAAAAAAGGATGAACACAAGTAAAAAACTTGAGAAAATTCCAGAGAAACTTATTTTCAGTTAACCAAGATCAATGCACAAAGTCCAAAAAAGCACTGCATATGGCTGATAAATTTCAATGTTATTTTGTTTCCATTTTGAAATATTACGGAGTTGTGCTAAGCAGAATTCCTGAGGCTGAAGGAAAACTCAGGTACTCCAAACAAATACCATTTGAAGTGAATGTTTTTTGGCAAGGTGTTTCACAGTATGCATTAAAATTTCCATCCAAGATATTTTGATACCTTATTTTAGGAAAAGAAAATGCTGAGGATTCAAAGTAAAATCAGACTGCGGGGGAAAGAAAATTAATCTGTTTTCTTGGAACATCTCTCAGAATGTTACAAATCCTCCAGAAATTTATGGGTAGCCAGAAGCATCAACTGAAGCCCTCACCATTCACCAGCCTGTTACCAAAAGTGAACATGAGAGAACATTTCCATTTCATGGAATATATATGATGATTTTATGATCGAGAGAGGTCAAGCTCAGACTAGCTCCTTAGGAATGCTGCTCTCCAAACTTCCCCAAAAATCCTCAGCATCCGGCGGCACGTCGTGTTTTGTAATATCTGCTCATTAATCACCACCTTATGCTGTTAGTTAATCCTGGCAACACCTTTGTCAGATGGGGAAAGTTAAGGCAAGGTGAAGTTAAATTCCAGATCACGAAGGCTGTCAAGAAAACAACACAGAAATCACAGACATTTCTAAACAACAGATGAAGCTGGAATTCTAGAGATATTTAGAGACATATCACTAAAACCAGGAGACGATGAGATGTTTCTGTTTCTGCTGCAGTCAGCATTTTGAGCATTTTCTCTCTTCTGTACCACAGAAAAGATTTACGTGTTTGTGGCAGATATTACAGAGCTACAGGAAACACTGAAGCCCATTCAACACTTGGAATGAGCACACTGAAAGTTGTCACACATTATCTGGGATTAGAGCTGAGTACTTCTAGCCAGACCCTCCACTACTGAAAGTTAATTGGTGAAACTTGATTTTATAGGCTGGCAAGATGCCAGCGTACCTCAGCTGGACATGAGGAGTACCATCCTGCTCCCTGGCTAGGCAGAGGCAGGATGGGAGAATTTCAAGGCTGCTTCCAGCCTTCATTTTGGGTGGCAAGCTGTGATTGGTCTTTAGAGTTGGGGGGAAAAAATTGAGAAAAAGCACATTATTTCTTCCAATTCCTTGATTTAGAGGAGTTTATGGAAAGAACTGTAGGAGCCCTAGATGATCAAAAGGACTGGCATGGCCAGGAGAATCTCCTCCCCTCCTCCAGACTTGGACTGGGTGCAGGGTTTGGCTATGGACACATAACAGGTACACAGTCGTGTCTGCATGCTTGTAGGATGTTTTAAATTTTATTTTAAAAAGAAATGCAAATTAGTTCAAATTAATAGCTCCCAAAGGTGCCTATTTTGCTCCACTGGCTGAGACAGACTAAAGGCTGACCTGAGTTCAATGGGATGAAACCCAGCCCAGCTGCTTCATCAGGTTCTGCTTCAGGGGCTTGTCCCTCTGTGAGTTATTGACCTTCAGTCAGCTCTGATGGTCCAGCCTTAGGGTGACTTTGCCTAAATCAACAGCAAAACCAGAAGTCCAAGGTTTATTTCCCAGCTGTAGACAACTTCCTCCTCACCTTGTCTGCAAATAGGAAGCCACAGGTCATAAGGCCCTGGGGTCTTGTGAGATTACCAGGTGCTAGGGCTGCCATCAGCATTGTGCCACCCCATGCCAGCAGGGATGGCACCAAACGTAAGGGGGATGCAGCTGCAGCAGAGGCATTTCTTGCCCAAGTACCAGGTTCACACAAAGCCTCCCATTTCTGTGTCACACCGGGACCAGAAGGCCTTGAAAAATGAAGCTGCCAGCATGAAAGCAGCAGGGGAAGGCTTCTGAGGACCTTTCTGGAAAGCTAAAAACAGGAAATGTTTAATCAAGCTCTGAGGGAAAAAAAAATACTTAAAAAAAGAAAAAAAAAGAAAGAAGAAAAAGTCACTCTCTTTCTGAGCGGCCAGGATGTTTGTGAAATCCCTGCTCCGTTTATTATGATGCTGAGTTTCAGCTGGCTGTTTTATTAAAGACAGCTGGGACACATTACTTGCGCATTAACACTGAGCCAGCTTTCATTTTAAAACTCACCCGTTGCTGGGAGCTCTCCTTAATGCATTCCTGCTGCTGCCAGCTCCATAATCCACACCAGCAGCCACAGGGGAAGATCACCTCTTCTCACCATACTCCTTATTTCCGGAGAAAGGCCTAATAAAAATCAGCCTGGCTGCTCAGGAGCAGGACGGTCCCTCTCCTGACCGTGTCTCTGAGGTGGAGCAAAGCTTGCCGGAGTGAGAGGTCGGCAGTGCATCTGCCAAGAGGACATCTGCTCGTGGAGCAAAACCCTTAACTCTCATGTGGAACTCTCTTAATTGCTTCCCAGGGACATATTAGAGCTTTTTGCAATGTAAACTGCGTTTCAGTACATCACAAATCACTGAGTGATGCCTCCAGTGGATCGGGTGGAGGCTGGCAAGCCTGGTTGGGAGGGCGATGGGAAAGGAGCTGCAGAGGTTTGTCTATGCAGCATGGCAAGAGGGGTGCTGAGGTTTGGAAACCACAGTCTCAGTCCTCCAGCACATGTCCCCCAAGCACACAGGGCCAAAATGTTCCTCTCAGAAATCTGAGAAGTTACTGAAGACCCTTACCCCCAAATCTCTCTGTTTAAAGAAACATTCATGTGCAGATGGAAGGAGGGAACATGTCTGTCTTGTGTCCCCAGCCCTGTAGTTTGGGGCATAAGAAGCTGTCTTGGCCCTGCCTTCCATTCTGGTCCTGGTCCTGATCCTGAGCATGGCTCTGAATACCCTCTGGGAACCCGAGTGTAAAATGCTGTGTGAATTCAGGTCAGCTTTGGGAAGGGGTCAAAGGAGTGATGATCCCATGCCCACACTTCTTCTTAGCTTGGTGTCAGAACAAGACTTGTGCCATCACACAGCACGTTGGGTGGTGCACATGTATGGTTTTTAGCAGGTGTTAAAAAAACTTAACTAGTTTTGAATTCACAAGAAAATTTCAACTAAATATAACTGAAAGGTAGAAATTTCAAATGTATTGAGCTCTTACAAGTGTAAATAAGCTGTGGGACGGAGAAGGGCAGTTCTGTTAATGCCCTTGCTGATAGGCTGCACTAGGACATCAGGCTTCATTAGACACTTGAGAACCCACTTGAGCACACTCTGTTTAGTGGTTTAAGTGCAGAGGTTGGTTCCATTCCTGTTTATGCCTTATTCATACTCACCCTTCTCTCATGTCCAGGAAGAACCTTTTGTCTTTTACATGGGACTAGCCTATGGAGCAAACTTGCCTGAGGATATGTTTCTTCCTGGCATATCTTAGCTGATACTTAGTTGAAAGCATTTCATTTCTTAGCCATGTTGGATGCTTCCTCCTGCAATAAAAATATCAGAATTCTTTTTCCCCACCCAAATCTCTTTGTACCTTAACTTGTAAAATCACACAACAGGTTCCTCAGATTACTAACATCCATACAGAAAAAGAAGGGGTTTCTTCCTGTAAAGGCCTTTGTTTTATCTTATTCTCATGCATTTGCACTTCTAGAGAGCACAAGTGTCTGCACCATACGTTATTTTGTACCTTATTTCTTTATGGCTTGTCTCCACAGAAAAAAGGCTTTGAGTTTAGTGCAGCAACAATCTACAGAGGGGCTAGATGCCTGGAAAAGCCAGAGGTACTTATCAGAGCCCTCCACAAATTCTGCTTGGAAGGAAAACTACTGAACTACTGCGAAATGTTTATTAGGTTCATTAAATATTAGGCTTAGTAGTGTAGAGCTGTAAGCTAAAATGTGGCTGATATGCATACAGAGACTCAGAAGGGGATGTTTGTGTGTAGCTGTCTAATATTTCCAAAAACTTTCCTCACCAGGTCAAAAATCATGGATTGAGAATCCTTATGAAAAATTTTGGTTTCGCTGGAGTAGCACTGGTCAAAGGGAAACTAGCGCTGTGAAAAATATTTGAGGGTCTACAAAGACTTTGACATGGAGCAAGATGGAAGAGGAGGAGGTGTGCTCCCAGTCTTCCCAGGGAGGCAGCCAAGAGGCCACTGGGGAGCTGACCTGAGCTCTAATGAAATGTCTCACCAGCTCCGGGAAAGGCAGAGAGGTGAAGGAGCTACCCTGTAGAGTTTCTTTTGGGGTAAAATTTCCCTTTGCTTTGGGTGCTGCTCAAGCAAAGGAGTAGGTCGTGCTATGAACATCAGCTTTCATACAGAGGGCTCTCTTTTGCAATACTCCTTCAATTCCATTGCCTTGAAACACCTTGTCTTCCTCATCTCCTTCATTACAATGTCATAATACTCATCTGAATAAATGTGAACACGTTATTTTATATCATGTCCCCTGTGTTAGCAGGGAATTAATTACTGGAGTTAGGTATAGGAAGGAGCTCTGCACTTCATTCATTGCAGTTTGCTGTAATGAATTCAAGAGCAATTGTGTCAGGCCTTGGGCTCGAGTAAATCTACATAACTGCACTAGACCAGGTGATGATCTGCCCTATTATTTTTCTTGCAGTGCTGCAATTTGCCTGGGACACTTGGTTTAACATTTACATCCTGAGTCTTGCAAAAAGTGCCAGGGGAAATTTATAACCACGAGTTAATTAACCATGAATCAGTTAATATTTGGGCATGTGAAGTGTGATATACATGCAAGGGATTAAGCTGTCAGAGGGAACTTTGGTTTTAAATCTCTTAGGAAAGTTGTCACTTCTGGCAGCCTGCTGGTCTCCAAGTTAATGCTGTGCAGGGCGACTGCAGGAGCATTCATTCAGGGGCAGCGTTCCTCTTGCTATTTTTTATATTTTCTGGGGTTTACACTGTGGGACTCCCATCCAAATAATACTCCCCCTCTAACCTTGGGAACCTACCCAAGGCTTTGGTTAGGGGAGCAATTGGTGCACAATTGCTGAGTGAGATTCATACTCCTGTACTGTGCAGTGTGTCCTGTCAGCTCTGGAAGACAGACACACACCTGTAGGGTCTGCACAGCCCCTGGTGTCTGCAGAGAGGTTGGCAGCAACTGAGAGATGAGTTCTGCAGAGCAGCAGGGATTCAGCGGTGAATTTAAGGACCCATCTGCTATTGCTCACCTTCCTGGCCAGTTTTGCTGGAGGATTTATACTCTAATCAATCCCACCTTTCATTTTCATCCCAAGCAGTGCTGTAAGGAGTTAGTAGAGTGACCATCTGACACTGCCTCTGCCCCTGCTGATATTCTTTGCCCTGGCCCAGAGATGCTCCATAGATGCAGGCAGAGGTGAGCATCTGCACATTAAAGCCAGTTCCTTACACCCCTTTGCTGCTGGGATCTTTGTGTTTCCACACGAGCTTTAAAACAGCTGCTGAAGCAATTGGGCAGCTGGGTGGATGGAGAGGGACAGAGATGTCAGTTTTGTGTCTGTCTGGCAAGCCTTACTTATATTTGGGCAGCACTAGCTATTAGGATACTGTTGGTATGCCTTGTCATCAGGGCAAAGAAGTTACAGGCTAGGAATAAAGCAGGAGTATTTTTAATTCTTGTCCCCAGTGATGAAGTCTGTCTCAATGGTACTTTTTGCAGAGCTCTGTGGTCACTGAGCAGGAGGAGGAGAGGCATACCAGAGTGGGTTGGTAATGAATCACAGAACGGTTTGGGTGAGAAGGGACCTTCAAGATCATCTAATTCTAGCCCCCTGCTGTGGGCAGGGACACCTTCCACTAGAAAAGGTTGCTCAAAGCCCCATTCAACCTAGCCTTGAGTCTTTCCAGGGACAGGGCATCCACAGCACCTCTGGGTAAATGCACATAGCAAACTTCAGCAGTCATGAGTCTCCCACCCTCTCCAGGGAAAGCCTGCCCTGTGAAACCCACTGAAGCAGCCACTGCTGCTGCCAGGCATTTCAGCTCCTTGCTGGGACAGGGTCAGCCCCGCTGGCCCAGAGGCTGCAGGTGACCTGCTGGGCCAGGAAGGGATTAGGAGCTGTGGACAGCAGTGCTGGTGGCTGTGCACCGCAGTGGGGCTGGAGGAAGTGACATTGCCTCGCTGTGGCCAGGAGCACCACTGGCACTGCAGGACCTCAGCACGCAGCCGTCCCCAGGCTTTGGCAGGCTCGGCTGAGCTTTAGGATGTTGACGTGGCTGCTCCAAGCTCCCCGAGGTGGCAACAACTGCGTTTCACACAGCTTCAAAGAGCCAGGTTTGATAAAACAAACTCATTTTTTTTCTGCCTACTTGAACCTGATGAATGTCCTGTGTGTGCAGCAGTTGCTGACAAATAGTGACAGTTTGCATGAAGAAAATGAGCATGAATGGAGCATTAATAAAGCTCTGCTAGACCCATTTAAAACAGGCACTTTCCCAGAGCTAAGAGCTGACTTTAAGTCACTGGAGTTGTGTAATCAAAGGAAGGGATGAGGCTGAACTTCCATCTCTGTGATAACCCTCTCTAAAATATTTGGAGAAATAATGTCTGCATAATGATGTGCCATTATTCAGGGGCTCTTGCTATCAGTTTTCTCTGCTCCGCAGGTCAAATTCACAAGCCTTATAACATTTTTATGGGCAGAGAAGCAGAATAATGTTAAGAATGGTATTTTTTGCTAGGGTATGGTCTTACAGTTATATATGGGTAGGCGAATGCCTTGGGTAATGTCATGACGCCCACTATATCCATTCACTAGTACAACTATTAACCATATTTCCTGTGTTACTCAGTCTTTTGGGGCCCAATCAGACTGGTTTTACCACAGGGAATAACAATTAATGTTTCCTCCCGGGCTAAAGAGTAAATTTATCCCTGTTCTCGTCTAAGTAACTACATGAAGCATTAATATCTCAGAGACTACTTCAGGATGATCAGCTGTTATTTATAATGCAGCCATTTTAACAGAAACTGCAGAGTTTTGGCTGTCAGAGGCTGATTTCTCAGTATTTCTGCTGTCTGAAATCTCAGGCAATGCAAAAAATACATGACTTGTGAAATATAAGGCCAGATGTTGCCCTGTTTCTCTGCATGACTAGTGCCACTGACATCTGGGGACTGCTCCCAGGGCAAGAGGCTGCTCCACGAGCAGGGCCGGAAAGGCCCAGCTCTTGACATGGGAGTTGTGAAAGAAACACAGAGGTGGCAACTTCCTGAGTCTTCTCCAGTTGCTCTCCAGAGTGCGCTTGCAAATCCAGACAGAAAGCCTTGTGGGGAGAACAGGCTGCCATTTACTTTATTCCTCAAAATATTTACTCTACTCCAGCACCTACCAGACCATCTCATCCTGCATTGGATGGGAATGGATGAGCTGCGCTCTTGACATAACCTCAGCGTGTTTTCATGAAAGCAGATGAACAGTACACAGCGAGGGACATGGATGGATATCCACTTGGTTTTCCCCAAAACAAAACAGCTATTAATGATTCTGCAAATTTCCCTCAACACTAATTTCCCGTTTCATGCAATAGGTGAAGAATGTCAGTACTTTGTGAACTTCAGGGCTCATTTTTTTGTCCCTGATGGACCAGATACCTCTAACATCTTTGTGATCAGATAAAGTCCAAGATGTTTACTTCTTGTCCCAACACATTGTTTCTAACATTTTGCCTCCCTTGATTCTAAACTTCTCAGGTGCCAAGAACCCGGAATTTTACCCAATCCATGTAGGAGCTGGTTTGGCATTCCCTTTACCCCACACCCATCAGGAGCAGCCTTACTGGAGGAAAGAAAGTTGCATCAATACAAGATTAGGATCAGATCAGCTCAAGGCAATTTCCCTGGAAAAAACCCAAACAAACAAGCAAACTACAAAAAGAAAGCATTGTGGAGTTGGCTCTAGGATGAACACAACGCTTGATTGGCAGAAGTCTCTGTCTACAGAAGGGTTTGGGTATGGCACCTTCATTAGCATGACTGATGGAATTGCTGAGAATTCCCATATAGAGCCATGAGGCCCAAGCAGGCCGTTAACACGATTCCACTGCATTTTACTTAAACCCATTAGGCTGCACTGTTGTGGAGGCCCATTTTTTTCTCCAATTTGTGGATTCATTTTGCAGGAGCACCTTCTGATTTAGCTCAGCATAACCCAAAGTCAGACTGTAGTCTCCTGAAGGAACACTTTAATTTCTGTTGCAGTCTATCCCCTCATGCTCAGTCTGTTGGCAGCTCAGAGCACGCACATGTACATTTCTTACGAGGTCCCTGATGACCACAGGGAAAAGGTCCTAGGAGATTCTGGAAATACATGTCCTATATGGAAACTATATCTTACCCAGGTGCACAGCTCTTGAGAAGCCTGAACCTCTGAGGAGCTGAAAAACTCTATTTCCTGCGTGGGAGGAAAAGGCTTTGCAAAAGTTGTCAAGTGGGAACAGAAAGGCTTGAAACATAGACAAGAAATAGGTATAATTTGCCTGTAGTTCCTTAGGCTGTTGACTTTACAGGGGCATTCATATAAAAATCAATTAAAGTTCATCTACCACAATAAAATGAGGGGGGCAATTAAAAAACACCTAAATAAGCCCCAACCATGAGAAACTATCTACATAGGACATTTGCTTTATTATTGCAGCAGTGGCTAACTACGCCAAAGTTTAGTCCCCACTGTACTGGGCACTGCACCAAGAGATTGACAGCCAAAACTCAGTACAAGGAACACGCAACCCTTGTAGTCAGAACACCCCACCACACATTTTTCAACTAATTTTCTCATGTGGAAATTTTAGCCTTAAAATATTAAGCAACTCAGTGACACAAAACCAGAAGGCCGTGCTAAATCAGAAATTAAATACCACAGTGCTGAATTCTGGTCCAGTGAGGGTGTGCAGTAGCTCAGGCACATCACAGCAATCAGCAGCTCCTGCAGGTTTGTTTATAAATAAAAACATGACCCTGCACAGAGGCCTCCCCACTTCCTCATGATAACTCTTCCATGAAACCAAACCTTCAGTACAGGGAGGGTAGGTGGGTTATTTAGTTTTTGCAATGAGAAGCTGCTTCAGCCTCTCCCCATGCACACACCTGCCTTCAATTCCTTTCTGAGTGCAGCTCAGCTGTGTCTTCACTCAGGTGCACTCTGCTTGTTAGCAACAGCAGCTCCTCTGTCTGCTGCTGGCATCATCTTGCTCACTGCCCCCAGAGCAGCGACAGCTGTTTCCTCTGCACGTGTGAAAGTCTTTACACTACCCAAGAACTGCTAAATACCTCTAATTGCCCATGTAATAATCTCAGAGTGAAGGACATGAGCTGGATTACTCCCATCTGTAGATACAAACCCTCGCCCTCACTCCGAGGAAGCACAGAGTGGCTCCTGGTGAAATAGAGGTTGTAAGTTGTTGGGAGAGATGATCCTCTCAGGCTGGGAGCATGTGTCTTACTGATCTGGGGAAGAGCATATGAAAAATGGCAAATGTAGTGTTGCTTCTCAAAAACAATTCCCTTCCTATCACTGATTTGCAGCTTAACTACAAATTACCTTTTGTATTTAATATCTCTGTGTTGCTTCCTCTTCCATGAATTTGCCTAATGGCTTTTTGAACCCAGGCAAATGTCTGATATCCAGACCATGCAATGTCAAGGAGTCCTACATTTTAACAAAGAAGCTTCTGCTTGTTTTAGAACCATTTTTGTGTAGTGATTTATTGTTCTTCTGTCAGGAGGGCACCTACTAATTGCAGACCCTCCATATACCACTCTTGAGCTCAGAAGTTTCCAGCACCTCCTGACGTGTCTCTTGTAACTCTGTAGCTGTGGAAACCAGCAGCTGATGAACTCAGTTGTCCCACTTCTCTGAACTGTAGGAGGTCAGAACTATTACTGTTTATTTTTCTTAGTTTTTTCCTCCTAAAATTATTTTTTTAATGATTAACATGCTAATACTCAATTAAATGCTTAAAATTTAGGTAAGCCCCTACGTTATAACTCTCTTAATCCTCTTCTGTACTTTGCCTTCCTCTTCCAGCCTCCTGAGGGTCTTGGCTTGCAGTTTGAGAAACTTTTGTACTTTACTGCACAGCATTTGAGACAGTAGGCAGTATCCTTAAATTGCCTTTTATATGACTGAAACTTTTATTTATGATCAGTTTGTGGTTGGAAAAGGAACTGTACGTCTCTTTAGCAGCTCTTTCACAGCTTGTAGAGCAGCATATCAACATCAGTGGGCTGAAGTTTACCAAGTCTTAGGAGATCAGTGAGTCTTAGATGTGCCTCAAGCCTTGCCATCTCACTGAAATGTTGATGTTTCTGCATTGGCAAGAGCCAGGAAAAGCTCTGTTTCATGTTTTCCTTGTCTTTGATCTTGATCTAATACTTATCCAGGGTTTAGAGATTTGGAAACAGGTACAGAGACTTGAGCTGCATCAGAGGACAAATCTTGGGCAGAAACTGAGCTGTTCCGCTTTCCCTTTCCTTAAGCTTTAAACCCAAGCTTCGACCTTACTGAAGGTTAAGAAACAATTTGCAAATTGTTAACTGGGGAGTGTTGATTAATGTTTTATTTCACAGAGGAACTGGAAGCAAGGTTGTTTCCATGCACAATTCAACAAGGAGGTGAAGGCGAAAGGAAACTGCAGACCATCCATCTTGGATCCTAAAAGTCTTAAATGCTAAGGAAAGCAGAGGAATCTTGCAGTATCACAGGCCATATTAGGATTTCTATTTTATACCTCATAGCCTGGCATTTCTTTTCGGGGGTCATGACATACCTAATGCACAGCAGAAGAAATCATTGTCAGGTAATCCAGCTTTGAAGCAGAACAAAGAGTGAGAACAGCATCAGATGCTTTGAATAACAGAACATTCATACCAAGGAATGCCAATGAAAACACGCTCCTTCTGCAGGTCTGTTCACTGCTATTTATTCAGCATAGGCTGTGAATAAAGCGTAGAAAGCTAAATGGCATTAAACTTTGGTAATGACAGACAGCACAGATAGGATGTACAGGCTTGAATTCCTCTGTAGCCACATGAAGCAGGAGTAATTAGAACTGGCTGGACAATTGCCAGCAGTGTGTTCTCATTGAGAAATAAAATCCTGCTAAAATGCAAGTATTTAACTAAGTCACACCAGTAATTTTAAAAGTCATGTGCTGGAGAAAGGACCAAGTTCTCAGATTTTCAAAATGAACCTCAAACAGAATAAGACATGATTTTTTTGTTCGCAAATGATGTTTTGGTTTGGAATTTAAAGCTATGTACTTGAAAATGAAAAAAATCCCAACCAACTGACACTGTATAATCAATCCTAAAAGCTATCTCTTCCATCAAAGAAGATTTCTCCATTTACTGAGTGGTGGAAAGGGAGGGAGTATTTTAATGTGGCATGGAGACAGATGTCAGCCTCTCAAAAAAGATTAATCTCTACTGTCAGTGGTACCCAGGCCCGGGAGCAACCTCTGGCTCCAGAGAAATTCGGTGCAGACAGTTTTGCGTCTGTAACAGTTAGCACAACTTCTGGAGCAAAATGTCTGAGTCCGTACTGTGTGTCCAGGCACAGAAATCTTTGTCTGTATTGTCAAGGGAGGTGTCTCTGGCTGTATTGGGTGCAGTATTGGATGTGACCAGTGCCCTGTGGCAGTCCATGATCAACTGCTGCAGTTCAAGACTCACAGAAAACTTTATTCTCTCTTTAGATGGCAGGTCTTGTTGCATGGGGGATGTGCCCTGCAAGCTTTCTGGCTGCATCATCTCTGCTCAGATCTGAGCCCATCGCTTCTGAGCTAATTACACATACATTGTACAGTGGGAAAAGACCTTTAGTTGTTCAGAATACTGATGGCCTCTCCAACTTATTTTCCTGCTAATCAAAAGTTTCTGGAAAATACAACCAGATGTCAGGCTTGTCTGTTATAAGAAATGGATTTCAATCTTGCCTTTTTACCTAGTACCCTGTTGCATGGAAGTACACAGCCAATAGCCATGAAATGAAAGGGGCTACATGATGAGATAATTCTTCTGTTCTGCAGGCAAACCAAAATACTGATATTCATTTAACTGACTTGAATGAAATTTTGATTTTGTTTTCAAAAGAGATTGTGACAAAGCCCTTGCCATGGTTTACATGTAGTGTTATGGTTTAGGCTTTTAAATATCTTAAGAATTATCTAAATGTAGTTACAGAGTGAGAATGATTTAATTTCAGTTAATCTGTTTAAAGTGAGAATAATTTAATTTAACTTAATTTCTTTGAAGACAAGTTCTTTTCATACTCCATCTAAAGTTAGGCAGATCCAGAGAATAAATCAGACCATTTGTTGCAAAGCATTGAAAGTAAAACTGTATAAAGGTTTCCTTTGAAAGCATCAAAATAAAGTATTTCTGTGTTTAGCCCAGATTTTTAATAGCTTTGTGAAAGCAACACATTGAAAAAAAAAATAGTCCCAAATTAGCCGGCTGATTGGAATCAGCACTTTTAATTAAAAACGTTCCAAGGGAAACGCCTTCCTTGTCAGCCATTCAGAGCTGTTTCCAGCAGCTGAAAATCAGGCGTTGTGGACACTGAAGCTGCAGGAGCAGTGTGGACAGTGTGTTGGTGCACACAAATGCAGCCTTGCATGCTGCCCAAGCGGGGCATTTCCTGCGATGACACGTGTGCGTGCAGCAGCACTGCCTGCCACACTGCCCTCTGCCTGGGGATGAGCCCAGAAAATATGCCACTCCGCAAAAAACTTGACTTTGTGCACGTGTCCCTGTTTTTGAGCCCTCTGGAGTTCTGATCAGGTCATGTTTGCAAGCTTTGATCTGCAAGACTGGAAGCCAGAGATGCGGGTCTGGTGAAAGCCGAGATCCTTGTTTAATAGGCCGAGTCAAAGAGCTGATGTTTGGGAAGAATGCTGGTTGTGACAAAACATAATGAAATTATGAGAATTGGCACCACTACAGTGCAGTGTGCTGCTTGTTCCTGACAGCAATCCTGAAAGTCATTTATACATGGAAAGTACACACAAAAGCCATAATTAGGCCATATGGCTGAGTGGTTCCTCTGGTGTTGCTCAGCTGACCTGTAGAACTTTTCTCTTGCAGCAGAGGGGTGAGTGGAAGGGTCACATCCAGCCCGGAGGATTTCCACTTTTTAATTTTTTTGTAGAATTATCTCCTACATCACAATGGAAACCTCCCATTATCGACTTTCTAGGGGAAAAAAAAGTCTATATCTTTGATCTTAACCACAGCCCACATGGTCTATAAAACCTGGAAAGCTGCAGTACTGGGATTCTGTATCTCAGAACAGAGCAGCCGTTCTTAATATGTCTGTATTTTTAACATCCTTGTCTTGGGCAAGGTACAAGACTCCAATGACTCAAATACAGCTTGGTGCAGAGGAAAATACGGTTTATTCATATATATTTGCTTAAAAGACTCTGAATAAAAACATAAACAATTCAGGGAGCTAAATGGGTGAAAAGCTCGTGTAAAGGGAAGATCTGGGAGTCACCTCCCCATGACATTCACTGGGTTATTGCTCGGAGACAGGCAAGTGCTGTAAAGAGAAATAATGACAGCTGTTTGTTTCAGGTAAAATGTGGGACATTTCCAGTTCTCTCTGCTCTGGATACAACTCTGGGAAATATTTCTGCAGTCAGTGGGGTTATATTAGCAGAGGCGTGATGGAGGTGAAGGGAACTGACCCTTTGAATTTCAGATCTGTTTTGCAGACCACTGAAAACAGATATAAAGTCAGTGAGAGAGCACACCACATTAGACCTTGCTAAACCGGGTCAGAACAAAACAAAAAGATATTCTGTTTGCCAAAAACCATTGAATTTTGTGCATGTTCTGTTCTCATGACTGTCATGATTGTGTCAACATCAGCATCCAGCCCTAGGAAAAGTTTATGTCTTAATTTTTCAGGGCCTGAGCATCTCAAAGTCAATAAATTATTTTATTCACAGAGCAGTTCAGTAAGGGGAGTGGTCACAAAATATGTTTCTAAAGGCTATAAAGGGTGAGGGTGAATGGGTGATGGTGTCCCTCAGTTACCCAGTACATTTTTAGTACAGTTGGTATTGATTCACATCTGTTGGTTTCCATTTCAATGCCTGAATCATGAGAATGAATTTTATTTACCCATCTTTTGCAGTAATGACGCATGGGCAAGGACCTTGCTTATCAGGTGGAAAAATGCAAAGACGTTTATTGCACAGTCAGAATTCCCTAAATACCAGCACCCAACAGGATATAACATCATATAAACAGGAAAGATGTTCACCACAGTGTCCCCCAATCACCTGGGGTATTGCACAGATTTTACCTATTATGGTAATAGGTAAACAATCCCCTGTAAGGCCACAAACTACAATTAACACTTCTCATAGGCCCAGTCTGTCCATAAACACACAATCCTCTCTCAGTCCGTCCCCGGTGACCTGGATGCACTCCCAGGGTCACCTCCGGTCCAGGATAGAGGCCCTCTCTCTGATCCTCAGGGCCCATCTCTCTTCCAGCACATAGTACACCCCAACAATCTTTTATTTCCTGAGCCTTTTTTACTCTTCATTTACCCACTCTTATCACCATTACGCACAACAGAAATGATTCCTTTTCAGGCAGAGAAAAATCTGTGGGTGTGACAGCTGGTTCCAATATTTCCAGTTTCCAAATATCGATAACATTTATTACTGGAATTTTGAATTTCCTTCCAAGAAAACCCAGGAACCTGTGCATTTTTTCACTGAATTCCTCCTCATTTTTGACCAGCCGTGTACAGGATGTGGCTGGGGGAAAAGAGTGAGAAATGTCAGTACCATTTCAAGTGCAATCTTTGATATCAGTCTACAAAAGGCAGGCAGATGGGGCTTTATACTTCTGCAAAAGCAAAGCTTCTAATTAGTTTATATATTTATATTTCTGTAGTGTAGATCAAATCGAAGAAGGTCTGTGCTAAACATGGGCCACCTCATGCCTTCAGCCCTTTCGACGATACAGAGACAGTCCCAGCTCAGAAGTTGTGGTGGAAGTATCTTGTTGACATATTTCACTCCCTTCAGCATTTTACAGAATAGGCCATTGATTTTCAAGCAGTGATCAAGCGTGGTTTGTCTGCCTGAGCATCAGAAAAATGAGCATCAGAGACACCAGAAGGCCCCAGTGTTTATGGTGTGGCTGGCATCTTGGTTTCTTTTGATACCTCACATGTTTTTGTGGTGATGGGTGGGGAGGCTGCCTCTCCAGCCTTGTGGGAAGTTCATCCAAAGTGAGGGAGGATGAGGAAAGCTCCATCATTCAGTGCTGTGCAAGCCACAGCTCTTACGAGGCGCCAGAGCAGTTGTTGCTCTGCTCGTGAGTGGCAGAAGCAGTGCTGGGTTTATCAAGTTATAGCTGGGTACAGCTCTTCAAAGGCATCTTGTGGCACGTCACAGCAACACCATGATCAGTCATGATTTATGAGTGTCTGGCAGCTTCTCTGCCAGATGTGCCTGTCCTTTGTTTTCTGCAGGAGCTGGAAGCCGTCCATCCTGAAGCCGACCCACGCAGAGGGAGTGTGCAGAAGAGACAAGCTCTTGGAAAGGGAAACCAGGCATTTTGGAAATGGCAGAGCCCTTGGGCACTGATGTCTCATCCGCCTCAGGTGTCTCATCCGCCTTTATGGATTTGCATCTGCTCTTTACAAGCTGTAGGTTTCACTGATGTGTAGACGGATGTTGTGGAAGGCAGTTGTGGCTGGGATTTGCTGGGGCTTGCAGGTGGTAGCAAAATTTTGGAGAGCTGACAGCAAGTGATGTTCTAGTTTAACATCTCAGAGAAATAAATCTGATTGTTATGGGGATATAAAATGCTCAAGATCTGTTGAAGCTGATGGAAAGGTTCCCATTCGTATCTTGGGGACAGAAATAAAATGGGATTCAGTGATTCCTGGTAATATTTGGGTAATATTTGTTGGCTGAAAGGAGCCACACATGTAATTAATTCTGCATTCATTTGGAATGCTGGTGGAGGAATCCAGTCCACCTGCCTAAGGCATGTTGAAGAATAATCCTCCTACACTGGGTGAAAATGTCTCTGCATAGTTAGTGAAGCCAGTTCCCTCTTTTGGCTGGGCAGACCCTCACATTGTAGAATTCCTAAGTACCTTCCTCTCTGTCCCCATGGGAGATGCACAATCACTTGCTTTAGGAAGCCTGGTTCACCTGACCCCTAAAATGTACAGCTGCTAAGAAAAGTAGAATCCATTTCCCCCAGATTTCCCCCATTTCTCTGGTTTGGGGCTACTTGGGTTCCAATGATTTCACCTAAGTTTTATCAACCAGTCATGGAAGTGACTCTGATGAAGCCCATCCTAAAGCAGTGCTGCAGGAATTAGGGATCAGAGACAGTAAAGTCAGAGTGAAAAAGTTGTTGGAAGCAATCTGATACTGAAAGGAGATTTACAGACATGACTTTCCAGCCTTCTGGTTTTTCTGTTTCTTTGGTCTGCTGAAAACATGATATAAACAGAAGAAAAATGTAAATGGGAGTGTACCCTGGAAAAAGCATAGCCTGGGGAGGATGTA
Source organism: Struthidea cinerea (assembly GCA_013397865.1). Taxonomy (NCBI): domain Eukaryota; kingdom Metazoa; phylum Chordata; class Aves; order Passeriformes; family Corcoracidae; genus Struthidea; species Struthidea cinerea. Next base: position 102,144 of record VZTI01001779.1, on the reverse strand, counting down.
GAGCAGGAGGGGACTTGCTTCTTTGATGGATATTTAATTCTCTTCAATAGAAATCAGCAGAGAGGAGAGGAGAACCTTTCCTTCATGTTCCCAGGCTGTGAACTGATAATTACCATCATCACAGATCACACCCTTGTTAAGGCCAGTGCCACCTCCAGGCACAAAGCCCAAGAGATCCGGGGTCTTCAGCCTCTGTGGGAGCAGCTCTTGCAGGTGTGACAGCTCATGCTTTTGTGGTTTTTAAGAGGGCTCAGTCTAAAGGCACAAAATACGTGGGTTTAGACAATAGTGGACTCTACCACACATCTTGGAGGACTAATTGGAAATAAATTAATTTGGAGGCAGACCAATTCCTATCAGTGGTTGGCTGCAGACCCCTTTCTAAATGCAATTTCTTGGACAGGTAGGCCACAGAGGGGTCTCACCTGGGACTTCTCACCATTGTGTATCTGGCTTTCTTTTATATGGGGGCAAGAAGTCTGGCAAGCAAATGATAGCTGGAGACATAAACTTCCAGAAATAGCAAGTTTTATCCATTTCACACTCAAATCACTTTAGATCCCGATGGTGGCTAAATGACCTTCCTCTAGAAATTTGTCATCAGCAAATAGAAGGGTGACAAAATCCACAAGCCCATCAAGATTTATCATTGCTGAAGTGCGAAGAATTTGCAGAATCTGTAAGGAGGATGATGCTTAGGTCCCTTCCATTGGCCATAGAGAACTCACCTAGCAAGCTTATATATTATTTATTATCTTTAAAATATTTTAGATACAGTCTGATTGGTGGGTTAAAGGGCTTTTGCCCTGGTTAATTTTGCTGTCCTCTGTCCTCATGACTGGATTTTTATTCTAGGCACTTGTAATACTACTTAAATGCTGGCAAAAGCAATAGAAATTACCTCCTTTGAGTATATAGGGCCACATTCTGATCTGTACTGTGTGCATGTGGAAGTCATGGGAAATTCTGGGCACCAACTAGTGCTTGGCAGTTCCCAGGCCTTGGCTCCATGGAAATGAATGTGGTAGCTCCCAAATAAGACACCCTGACAAACCTCTGGCTGCCCTGTGGAGAGGGACGACCTGCTGGCAGTTATATCGTGCCCTCCCATCACGGGGATTGGTGGAAATGTTAGCTAGAGTCTGTGGGAACATGTATTTGGGGACTCAGATTAGCCCTCTGGGGCAAAATGCAGAGAATTCAGAAATGAGAAATATTTGTAGAAAATCTGAGCCATGAAATCCCTAGCTCTAGCTGTGGTTCTTGCTCCCAGGTGTGAGGCACACAGAGGCCAGATCCAGCTCTCCTTTCAAGTCTTAGAAACAGTGATGAGTCAAAAACTTAAAAAGTATGCTTTTAATGTGGTTCCCTCTCTTGCTTTATGAAAGGCTATTGCTGAATACCCAGAGGCCACACCTTAGGATGGATCTGTCCCTATGAAGCCAAACACCTGAGATCCTGACAAAGGTAATGTGGATTGGGAGAGTTACAATGAAAAAGAATTCCACCCTTTGGTCCTGGAGCAGTATGAAAGAGTAGCTGGGCTGATGGTGATTGCCGCGGCCAAACCATTCATGCAGCAAGCAAAGTATAGAAGATAGATGATGATGATGAAGGACTCAGAGGACCCATCTGCTTTTGGAGAGGAGTTTATTCGTTGATCCCACCTGAGACTGCAAGATCCTTCCCTCAGTATCTGTGTGCCTATAGACAATTTTTGGCCCCAGGTGAAAACAAGCACAGCTCACACTGAAATATCAATGCACCCACACCCACACACCCACACAGGGAAACCTGCTGATCCGTTGGTGTCAGCGACCACTTCAGGGTCTGAATTGCCATCAGCAATCTCAGAGGCTTGAAAAGGAGCCAGGAGCCTTCCTCTCAAAGAGCTGACGTGCCTCGCTGGCCATGCTGTGGCAGTGGCAGAAGTCCTGGCCAGCACCAGCAGCTGCCACCAGTCTCTGGCCGTTGTGCCCCTGCTCTTTCCACTGTATGGGACAGGGAAATGCCCCAGCAGAGTTAATGCCAAACCACTCTTTTTCCTGGTCCAAGAGCTGCCAGGAGGGACTTGGGGGCTGATGGGTTGTGTGAAAGGTGCTCCTGTCTGCTCCACACAAAGCCGCTTACCAGAGCCAGGAGGTGGGAAGGGGGAGAGTTACCGTACAAACAGGCATTCAAGATTAATTGCTTTTCATCTCTGGAGCAGGAGCTGGCCTTTCAGCCCCAGGATACAATAAGGGCCTGTTCTGATTGTATCTGTTCAGGGGCCCTGTACAGCCAAGGGCTGTTTGGCAGGGGCAGGCTGAAGTTTTTTGGGAGAAAGGAATAGAGCTACCAAGGGCTTTGTCCTCCTGGGGCTGGAAACTGTTACAGTGCTAATGGAAGTGATTACCACGTGTTTACAACCACAAAAGGGGTGTTTGCATCATATAATTTCTCTTCTCCTTGGAATTTGTGTTGTGAGCCCATTTTCACACCAAACTCCTGCTTGTCATGGTTTGTCACTGCTTGTTGTGCCCTGATCTTGCTGATAAATCCCATGTATTTGATAGGGCAATTCATGTGTCTGAAATCAGTTTGCCAGCTCTGGTGCCATTCTTATGAATCATGGTACATTCAGTGTTTCCTTTAAAACTTGAGCAATGGCAGGTAAAAAATTGCATGAAAATCTCAACCTTCATTGAAAAAAATCTTGAAAAAAAGAACAGAACATTGCCCAAAGGCATAAGCCAAAAAGGCTGATATTAAAAAAAGATAAAATATCACAGAATCATAGAATCCTAGAATGGTTTGGGTTGGAAGGGACCTTAAATGTCATCTAGTTCTAGCTCCCCTGCCATGTGCAGGGACATCTTTCACTAGACCAGGTTGCTCAGAGTCCCATCCAGCCTGGCCTTGGACACTTCCAGGGATGGGACATCCACAGGTTCTCTGGACAACCTGTTCCAGTGCCTCGTTATTCTCACAGGAAAGAATTTATTCCAAGTAGCCAACCCACATCTACTCTTACTTGATTCACTACTATGGAACACCTGAACGTAAACACCCTGAGAGCTCCTTGTGATCCAGATGGTACCATAAGATCCATGGAACACGAACCACGGCTTGCACTGCAGTGATGATGACTCTGGACCACAGGAGGACTTAGGGGATCTCCGTGGGCCTGTGCAGGCAGCTGTATCACAGCTTTTGGAGTCAACACCCATCCACTTCACAGCAATGCCCATCCCACCAGCCACAAAGTGTAAGGTCTTTTGTTCAAATCCCAGCTGCCTCATTCAGTGTAAACTGCTCTCCTCCTCCTGTGATGGGGTGTCTTCTCCCAGTGTTGATTCTAAAACGCCAACCAAAATGCAGTCAGGTCCCTACCTGCTCCTCTGCCCCACCTCTCTGTAGAGGAAAGAACCTGACAGTGTCCTTACCCTGCCATTATGTGTCCTGTTAGTAACTGATGCCAAGAAATGGAAAATATCTTCCTTTATGGGGCTGAATTATGATTACACCCTCCTAAAATAGTATCTCTGTTTGCAAAAATGTCAGCAGGTAGTGAAGGAATTTGAGGTTGTTCCTGACATGAAGTATTTTAATTTGTTTTTGAAGTGGTTCCAGACTCTAACTCCATTGTTCTGATTTAACCATACCTTCCCCTGAATTTGCATTGCAGGAAATAAAAAAAACCCTTCAGTTACTTAATTCAAAGCATGTTACAGTGAGTTGCCAGCATAAACCTGTACTGACTTGTGGTTGACTTCAGTGCTCACCCGTATTGACCAAGGAGGTAAATATAGACCATGTTAAAAAACAAGGAAAATAGTGTCCTGATGGGACAATATAACTTTATATTGGCTAAAAATCTCAAGTCAATTTTTCTTACACCCTCAGAAAGGAAAAACTGAAAAACAATGACGAGAAACAAGCACATTTTTAAAGATGGGAAAGATATAATTTTTAAGGCAACATAGTAATTTTTCTGATTTCAAAACCACTTGCCTCATTGATTTTTGATCCAAACCACATAAACTCCACATAAAAAATACAGCCTGTCCCTACAGGGCATTTAAAAATATACACTCTTTAGCTCTTGTCCTTTGTCAATATAGCATGTGTCAGTGTGGAAGAAAAACACCAGAAATAATAAAAATTATACGAGGGGATTATCTGTATTAGTCCAGGAGGCGCGGTGGGATCCCACAGCTGGGGATGAATCGTGGTCTTAGGCAGATAATGGGGAAGTCAACAGGGTCTTTGTCCCTGGTTTCAGTGAGGCTTTCATTTGCTCTGCCTCTGCCAAGGATCATCACATGAAGTGTGTTGCTGAAATTATGCTAATATACAAATGTTTTTTAGCTTGTAGTCCACAGAGTGTTAGTGAGACCAGAATGACTGAAGTTCAGGATGGGAAAGATGTGACACACTGCAACCAATAATTTTTTGCCGTACTGATCTCAGTCTTGTGCAGCTGAACTTCCCCATGTTAATCAAAGATCGGGACGCTTCATCCAAACCCAGCTGAGAGTTGCAGCAGAATTCCTTATCCATAGCACAGGGCTTTAATTTGGGCCCATCAAAAATTTAGTGTTTCTTTGTTTCAATTGCTTCTCCTGTGTTACTGTGCATTCCTAAGTTATTCTACCATTACAATAACATCTCAGTGTCTTTTAGTATTGGTTATCTCATCTGCTTACCTCACCTGATCCTTCCCCCCTGCCCTGGGGTCATTGCTGGGGTTCCCTTTTGTGCCCTGTGTTGTTGGAGGCAGAACTGATTGCACTCCTGATGCAGATGGGCTGGATGAGCAATGGGAGAGTGGCAGCCTCCTCCCCTCACAAAGATTCATTTTTGCACATGCAGCCAGGAATCCTTTTGGGTATGGAGTGTTGTATTCCCTTGAAGCACACTTACCGAGGAAAACAGAGCTCTTTGTGACTGAACGCTTGCAAAGTGTTTCAAGGGGTTTCTTCTCTGCAGCCCTTGTGGGACAGTGCAGGGGAGTCAGGCCCTGACCTGGAGAAGGCAGATGGACCAGATGACCCCTCTGGGTCCTTTGGAGTCCTGTTTCGTATGGATGCTAGAGTCCATCAGCCTCGGGGGCATCTTTGATCTCCAGTGTGCTTTTGTTTTCAATTTTCTTTACATCGTAAAACTTTGCAGCGCCCAACAGGCTGCTGACCTTGATGTTTTGGGAGCACACCGAGTCATTTGTTTAGGCTGTACAGTTATACCAGATGGCTATATTTGAAATTCATTTATCTCAATCAGTTTGGGTGGACTGAAATTGCAATTATGTGACAGCTTCTTGGGAATCATGATGATTTCAATATCCCCAGCCTTAATTCTCCTGTGTTAAAATTTCTCGGACTTCCAGAGAATTAAGTAATTGCCATGGATAAATCTGTGCTGTGTGTTCTCATGCATATTATGGACAAAAGGCTTTACATTTTCTTACATTCTGCTGACTCCATGTAGAAGTGCACAGGATATGCAGGTATTTCTCCTGCTCTGGCTAAAAGAATTCATGTGCCCAGCTTCTCTCTACCTTTGAAAGTCTGCCTTTGAATTGCGAGGAGCTCAATACATGCTGCATCACATAACTTTCCTGCATGTTCCTAAAATACAAATCCAAAATGGGTTTGGGATTAAGTGTTTTCCCTTGGGCGCTCTTAAATCATGTTAAAAAATGAAGCTAGGGGAGGAGAGCATTTTATAATCGACATTATTTATTTTCTTTTCCTTGCGATAAAACCTTGATCCAAAACTCATTAGAAACAATAAGAAAACACTCCTACTCTCTCGGTGGGTGAGAAGCCAACAAATCGTGTCCAGAGGCCCTGTGTGGAATCGTACCTTTCTGCTGACTCACTCGGGCTTTTTCCGGACACTTTGGTGGAACGCCTGTAGATCCTTATCGGCTCCATCAGACCCCGCCGGGGCTGTGGCAGGGCTGTCAATCCAGCCGGTGCTGCCGGGTGCATCCAGCGGAAGTGTTTATGAGGGAGCACACCTGGCGCTGAGTAGGTGTGTTTGTTCAGGCGGTGCTGGGAAGCATCGTCTCCTGACTGGAAGCCAAACGCCTCCCAGCTCAACGTGCTGCAGCACTGAGATGTTTGCTCTGGGCTCACCGCCCGCCGCGGGCCAGCCCTGCGCTGCCAAGGGATGCAGGTTGCCTCCAGAGGCTGCCCACACGGAGAGATGTGCTTGTTATTGCTCCTTCCTTTGAGGCTCCTTGGCATCTGCAAACACAAGATTGCCTCCTCAAGAACAGAGAGGAGGAGAAATGGGGGGATTAGAGAGGAAGTGGTGACAAAAAGGCGCTGGCTGGAATTTTCATGCTGGCAACAACAGGTTTACCCCTTTTTCTCTGCTCCTCTACCATGGCCCTGATGAAGTGGGGCAATATCCCTGGATGAAAATGAGACATGAAGGCGGTGGAAAGACCACTGCTCTCCTGATGTTCTTTTCAGAGCTTTGTTTTGCCCTTGAGAAAAATGTTTTTTAATGACCGACTCAACATGATGATCTGATTCAGTACAATGTGCCTTCAGGGGTTTGGTCCTACTCTTCTCCACCCAAAAGTTTCCTCTGCAAAGGGTGGAGTAAAGGAGTAGTTCTTCCATGGGGTACAGCCCTACAGAGTCATCAATGCGGCACTAGTGATACAAGTGGAGCACCTTATCTGTTGTTTAAGGGGCTTTTATCTGGAATTTGAGAGGCCTCAGCTGGGGTGCAGTATAAGCAGGCACATGGAAATGCAAACTTCCACAGAGAGCAAGGATGGATCAACAGCCCTCCAGTTGGGGCAAGACTTCAAAACCTCCCTAGACTCACTTTCAGACCTTTTTGTGGTGCCTTGTTTAGGCTGTGGGACTCCTTCTGGTAACCCAGAAGAGCTGAGCTGCTCAGGTCATCTGAGTTTATGTTTGAGCTTACAGATGACAGCTGCTTAAAGAAGGGGCCTGACAGCACATTGCTCAACTACAGTAGAAGCTAGCTTTAGGGACACACGTCCCATTTTCAGCATGAGATTGTATATGAACAATAGGAAATTATTGCCCAATGAGCTCTGGGTTCATCTGCTTCTAAGCCATAAGGTCACTGCAAAGACCTCATTCAAGATTGCTTAAATTTTCATGGAACTGTTTACTTTGAGAGGGGAACCAACAAGGAAGTGATGGACAGAATTCAAAGGAGGGAAATATTTGGAGTTGTAAGCTGTTCTCAGTCTATCTCTGCAGGTTATAGGCACAGCTGGGAACAGAGCATGTTAAAGCTCCCTTAGGTACGGGTGAAAAACCGAACCTATAAGTAGTCATTGTTAAACACCCTGTTCAGATTTAGAGTTGGTGGTCCAAGGAAAGGTTTTTCACTTGGTGTAAACTGACTTATCAAGTTATGTGAAATTGGTGAAATTGGCTTGATTTGCAGAATTACGTGTTGGTAAGAAGAAAACTTTTGGAACAGCTCCATTGTAACTCTCTCCAGAAAATTAATAAGGAGCCTGAATGAAAGATACAACATTATAATCCCCAACTGGAGAAGTCCAAGTGTCAAATCCAAGGACTGACACTGCAAATGGCTTAGAAAACAGGAGTCACTCAGGTCAAGGAGAACAAATAACCACGTCTGGAAATTGTCTCAGTGCCACTCATCTTGGTAGGAAATGACACAAAAGTGATGATGAAACAGAGCAGATTGCAAGTTCTCCCTGGGAGGTGGGAAGCCCATGGGAACAGGCTTAGACAACTTCACTAAAAACAACCAGACAACTTGTTTTTATTATACAGAATAATATATTACCTTGAAATTAACGTGTGTATTCACACTGGCCAGGTGGCTTACTGTAAGACTGAGAAGGCATGGAATTACAACAGGAAAAGAAATCCATCTATAAATAAAGGCATTCACCTTGGATAATTGATATATTGTGTCTCAAAACATCCTGCAGCTTTCTTGACAGCTTGTGGGTTTTCCTCAGCAGACACTGTCATGGTTTCATAGTTGACTGTCTGATCACTCTTCAGCGTTATCACATCGAGTCCTCGCCAGGTTGTGCAGCGTTTCCTGTTTACAAAAACAGGAAATCGCTGGAGCAGAAAGGGCAGGTTGCAACAACTCATTTATTGCTGTTGATTTTTTCCCTACACTTCACTAACTACCTTGGAATGAAAATAAATGTTGAGGAGAGTGCCCTCTACATGCATGCAGCACAGAAAGAGATGTGCTTCACTGCCTTTCATGCTGGCATTAGGCTGTGCTGTCATTTATCCATGTGGAGCCTTGTTTTGCTTCACTCACTGCTTTTACTTCTTGTAAAGGCAAATCTATCTCCTGTATTATTTCTAATCAATGTGGAACTTAATGCAATCCATGTATGGCTTACTACTCCATCTGAATGGTGTCTGCAGCTTCCCAAAGTTATAGCACATTCATTAATTTGACTATAAACCATTTTATGATTCTCTGCTAAGTGTACGCTCTTCACAAAACAACTTAGAGGCCTGAATACATTTTCTTGCCACCTGAGCCTTTTGAAGTGCTACCCTGGTTGGGAAGATGGAGGCTGTTTGATCTCTAATGTGCAAGGCCATGGATGCTTTAAATTCAAGCTCAGAGACTGTAGATGGAGCTGGGATGGTTTAAGGAGCTCAGCCTGAGCATCCTGCAGCATTTAGTCTCACAGGTTTGGGAGAGTCTTGTCCCAGCAGGTGTTGCAATCTCAGACTTGAAGTAAGGAGACATCACTTTCAGCTACACTTTCAGCTACTGTTACTAAACTTGTTACTGTTACTAAACTCGTATTTAAATGCTGGTTGGGCATAAGAAAGAAAAAGTTAGGTTTTAACATTAAGAAGAAGGCAGCAGAAGAGACAAACCTTGAACACCAGATCATTTTGCAGCTAGGGAGAGCGAGTTGTCCTTCTCCTGATTCAAATGCTCTGTTAACCAGGGTGGCAAGCACTGGGCTTCCATGGATATCAGTATAAATCACATATTGTAATGAGGCTGGGAAGGTGTGAAATACAGGGGACATTTTCTGGGGGTCCTATTGTAGCAAGACCTGCTGTTAATTTTGAGGGTGACAAGGGAACATCCTCTCAGTCTGGGGCAGGAGGAAGACTGAATCCTTTGTGTAGGTGCTGAGACATCACCCACACCTGCCCATACCCTGCTCAGGGCTGGTCCTTGGCCCTGGACCTTCCATGGGCAGTGATGGCCCCCTCCAGCAGGCTGCTGGCACCCATGGGCTGACCTCCCAGCTCTCCCAGGCTGTCTGGAGAAACTGTTCTGAGAAATGGCCTTTTTCTCGGTGCCTTAAGGATTTTCAACAAAAGAGCTTGAAAGGGAAAACCGACAAGGGCTGCTTCCAAAGGAGGCTTGGCAGCACCATCTTCCCAGCCTTGCAACCCGTGCCACCCCACTGGTTTGAGAGGTGGCCTCAGGCAAGGTCCCCACAGCTCTGAGGCAGTGGTGAGCTAGGAATATTTTCCATGAGATTAAAAAAGAAAAGAACAGAAAAAGGCCCTAATTTCAGAGGGACTTATCTTCTCTGCGAGGATTTTGTGCAGCCCCTGAGCCTGGGAACAGCTGGGCTGCAGCACTGGGGTGTGCAGGGCTGGGAAGCCAGTGTGCTGCAAACACTGGTGGTTTGTCACCTGGGATTTCCTCTGAGGGGTTTTGGATCTTGTGGACCTGGAACCGCTTGGTCTTGGGTGCTTTGTTCATAATCAAAAAGCCCTTCGTGACTGAGTCATCTCCATCCCAGGGTGCCCCAGCCTCTGTCCACACTCCAGGGCTCCCATTATTTCAAGGACTTTTTGTCTACAGTCCAGGATTCCCATTATTTCCAGAATTTCCTGGTGAATGCAATGGAGCTTAAACTGGTACTTGAAGAACACAAGGAGAGGAGAGACCCCCCTCACACTTTCCTTCCCCAGACACTCTGGGACATTGCAATGCCCGTTTTTTTTTTTTGGGAAGAGCGGTTTTCTTTGAGCATCAGCCTGTGCTGCTGTTGGCAGAAGCATCTCTGTATAGCTGTGCTGACACACCAAATCCAGCCCGCTCTGCTGTGCCTTCCCCGGGGCAGTGCTGGCCGTCCTCCCCTGGCTGGCACAGCCCCCTGCTCTCCCCGCCAGCCTGTTAGCATCACAATGGGGGAAAACAGGGAAATACAGCTCTTCTGGTGCGAAACTGGAAGGAAAACCCCGGCAGAGATGTGGAGGAAATGAGGCTGTAATACACAGAGGCTGTAATACACAAAGGCAATGAGAACTGGGGCATTTCTGAGGACTTGGCCTTAAAACAGCACACGAGGTCACAGTGGTGAAGCAGGGCTTGGACCTCCAGACCTTCCAGAGAACTGGGCTCATTTGCTCCACACCAGGACTGTGAGTGGATGTGTACAGCAAAGGTTGTCACTGGCTCTTCCTTGGAGTTAGGAGCTCTCCCATATGGATCCTGCCCCACATCCCTCAACTGGGACTTCTCTTGACTGGAGACAGCAAGGCTGAGCAAACAGAGGTGTTGCGGTGCATGTGGCCGAGGCCACCCTGACCACTGAGGGTAGCACCAGACCCAGACACTGGTGGTCAAGGACTGAGACCTGACTGGTTAGGGTGAGAGCCCATAATCCCTGTTCTGTGTTTTGCATACTTTACTGTTGTTGGTTCATATTTTCCTCGCTTTGTTTTATGTATAAGGCTCTGAATATTCATTTCCCGTAGTTAATATGTATATGTTCTAGAAAGTTCTGTGAAACTTGACACCCCATTGGCTCCTCCCCTAAGTTCCTCTTATGTGTAATTCCCATTGGTTACTTCTGCCTCAACCCCGCCTTCCTTCCCTAATCCCATTGGCTGTGTCCCTTATCCCCACCTTTACCAGCCCCACTATAAAATCCCTGGACCCTCGCTAAAATTTGACTCTTTGTCCTTGCTGTCTGTTGGAATGAGTTTCTCTGTGGATTATCGTATGACGAGTCCCCTCTCTCCTTCTTTGTCTCCACCTGCTGGATTATCAGCCTAGGGGAAGCTCCCTCGGGTGAGGAGCTCGCCCGCGACACTTTTGTGTGGGTGCTGCCTTGTTGAGGAAGCAGCAGAAGCCAGACCTCCGAGCTATCCTTGTACTGGGCTCTGCGTGCATTACAGAGGCAGCTCTGCCTGTGAGCCTATGGCAACTACAAAACACCTAACAAGAAAATCGTGTGCTTTAACACGAGCAGGAGAGCCTGGTTTGTGCTGCTGAAGCAGCCTCGCATTGCAGAGCACGTCAGCTATCTCCAGTATTAGATGCTGGCTATCAGCAGTGTTTGTGGAAGGGCAGCATAACTCTCTTGGTAACCTTTATACAGGGAGAGCCCTTTATAGCTTGAGCCAGCCCTTCCTCTCACATACCATGCTAGAGAAGCACAAGAAGAAGATCTATACATCATCCAAAAGACCCCGTGGGAGCAGATATCTCCTGTCTTTTGGAGGGACTGGCACTGCCATGGCAGATTCCTGTGAAACCCTCTCCCCTGGCTGTGACTGCAAGTGCTACAAACCTGTCAGGCTGCCCACTGTCTCAGTGTTGCTGCCCAGAATTAGACGTGTCATCTGAATTATCCTTTCAGGATCCCTCCAAGGAGACCTGACCTGTGAGACACCCCTGTCCAGGAAGGATACGGAGGCTGATGGGACTGGATCCACTTTGTCAGACTGTGTTTGGAGGAGCAGCAGATAGACAAGAGATGGAGGGAGGGAAGAGACACCCAGTCACATGCCATTTCTAATTTGGGGAAAAAAAACCATCTTTGTGGACCTCGGTAAATTTAAATGTCCAAATAATGGTTTTCTGTAACTTAAAACCAGAAATAGTGTTGTCTTTTAAACAGAAGTGGTATTTCCTAAGCTTTTTTTTCTTTTTGGTCCTTGATTGGATTCCACCAACAGAATGAAGAGCAGGACACATTTTCCCACCACCACCACCACCAAAATGTGAGTGAAAGACATGGAGAAAAGAGTGAAATTATTTTGAAATTTCCTTGAGACCATTCTGATTTATTTGCAAAATGTAATGAAAAATGTGATTTCATATGGATTGAAAACTCTATGAAATGCTTTGGAGTTTTACTGGATCTAAGATAAATGCTTCCATTTTTATGTGGTGAGGAGGAAAGGGGTAAAACAGAGAAATAAAGAAATCAAAACCAAAATCGAAGCTTTCTATATCAGTAGGAACTTCTTTTTTAATAAAATGAAAATGTTTCACAACTCTGTTTTCTAAAAGAAGCTAAACAGAATTTGATCAAATTACAGTCAGGTTAAAATAAAACTTAGATAACAGTGTTTCAGCAATTTATTTAATGAGATCCCCAGCACCCTGTGCTGCTGTGGTAAGAGAGGATCTGTGTAGGAACAGTACTAGAAGGCTCTGAAACACTGAACCTCTTAGGAATGAGCTCTTGCTCCCCCAAATCTTCACAAGCAAAAAAGTGAAATTACTGGAGTTAAATGAGCTTAACAAAGAGGTGACAGATGTATCTAGAGCTTAGCTGGAACTGTTCTCAGTTGTTTCATTTTACTGACAAGATTCTAAGCAGGTTTGTGGTAATTTGAAAGGGCAGGAAAACCAATTCTCCTTTAAGTTTGCCAGGTGCCTAGCAAATTGTTTTTCTCCATTCTTCTCTTCCTCAGTCTTTACTTTATCTTTGCTGTTCTGAGAACTTGCACTATCAGAAAAACTAATGATGTGTAGACTTCCCTGTTAATAGCTGTGGATCTTGTGGAGCTTTCCAACTGACTGATTTTTGTCTGTGAAAAAAAATGAGAGAGATGTTCCTGTAGCTGATGGAAGTAAGGGCAATGAATGTTGTTTGGGGGAAATGCTCTATATGCTGCATAACTTTGATTACAAGTTAACAATTGTTTGTGGATTTCTGTCATGGGATATGTAGCCTCTTGTATCATAAAGCAATAGTCAACATTACATGTGCTTAGAACATCCCAAGGCAATCTTTTTACTCAGCAATTCTACACAAAAGGGCCTTTTTCCAGCTGGGCACTATGTCCAGATTCCCTATGGAAAATGGTTACAAGCTTTTAGCTCCAACTTTGGCTCAGTTCGTATCCCACATAAAACTTGGCTTTGCTTTTGGAGCCCTGGAGAGGCTGAGGGAGGCATTTCACACAAATTTGCAAGTGTGCACCTTGACTGGGTGATGGATGCTGTGCCTGCACTGCCGACAGATCACTGGTGTGGGAAGAAGAGCTTATTGCCAGCCAAAATACAGGTGCACAGCTCTGCTCCTGCAGCCTACGTATGACAGGCATCCAAGAAACGAAGGAAACACACCGTGGGCTGTAATTAGGCCCAGAGGGCTGATACTTCTTCCCTTTTTCTTAAGTTTTATCGAGTCATATTATCTCTTTTAAGAGCAATCTCGCTTGGGGTCACTGGGTAGCAGGGCCAGGCCAAGCACAATAAAATAAGCTGGGTTGCTAAAATTCAAAGCAGATTGCTCCAGCTCCGTGGGTGCACATGGCAGGACATTGCACTTCCAAACCCGACACAGGCTCCCCGGCCCAGCCAGAATAAACTGGGTTGCAGTCATACCTCAGAATAAACTTCAGTAAGTTTAATAAATATTATATTTAAATGTGTGCGGCTCTGTGTGTAAACCGCTGTGACCAAACCGAAGCGAACCGGAGCTTGTGTTACAAGCACTGTGGAAATATCAGCATTCGGCTTTTTTAATGGCCCACTGTTTGTACTACCAAGCAACAAGCACTCCAAATAAGAAGCCATAGCAGACCTCACCTCCTCCTGACGCCTGCTGTCTAATGGAGACCAGATGCAGGAGGATATCTTGCCTGCAGTGAGTCAAGAAGTTGCGATGCATCCAAATGCGTTGGTACAGGGACCTGGTAATGCAAGGGACAACCACTTGCTTCTATTTTCTGGGTTAATTTAGTCAGTCTGCCTTCTCTGACTTGTCTGATGAGATATATTCTGGCTTGGGGTGTTTTTGGTTTTTTTTCCATCTCTGTCAAATTCCTTTTGACTGGAAGTTCCCCAGCAATCCCCTGTGTTATTTTCATGGTGACTTTAATGTTCATGCTCAGGTGTAGTTGTTCTATTAAAAGTGAACAGTAGCAGCTGCTTATGTTCAATAGCTGTTCAGGTTAAAGAAGTTATTCCTCTCAATCAGAAGAAAAGAGCGGTCTTGAATGTGGGAGAGGAGTGATTCTGGCATATGCCAGAATACTCCATTCTCACTGGGAACCCAAAGGAGGAGAGGCTAGATGAAAATATTCAGCACTGGGTAAACATGGATTGGAAGTATTTACTCAGAAAACAAACAATAAAAATGGCTTGCCCTCAAATTGGAGGATACACTAAGTGGCCTCCTGAGGCAACAGAATAGGAAGAGCTATTTTAAATGCTGATAGAACACCAAGATTAGCTAGGCTAGGAAGAAAATTTTAGCATTTTTTATGGAGGAAAGTATTGGAATTTAAAATTATTTGAAAAAATCAGAGACAGAGACCCTAGAAAAAGTAAGTGAGCTGAAAAAGGAAGAGAGCAAATCAGGAAGAACAAGACACCCCACTTAGCCATAGGTAATTGTTCCAACCAATACAAGAAAAATTGATTAGACAGCAAAATACCTAGGGATTGCAGTGAGACACAACTTGATCAGAGCAGAAATGTCACACTGCATTAAAGATATGGAAGTCATGGAGGTGTATATAAGTATGAAACTTCCACGAAGGAACGTTTGCATCCTGCTTAACATTGGCAAAACCTCTGACTGTGTTCAGTCCTGAGCTGGCTTCAGTGCAGAGTGTTCCTAGAAAGAGAAAGGCTGTAGACATCTTTTTATTCCTGACATCCAACATCTATAGAGCAAGAAGTTATCTGTTTATGACCATTTTTCTTTTCTGTGCTCTGTGTGAGTACTGCATTCGTTTTTTATTCTTATGTGTGTTTGGTTAGAAACACATTTTTTTGATAGGTGAGGTTACAGATGTGTGTAGGCTTTTAAAAATGATGTGCAAAGGCAGCTGTGTGAGATGCAAGCCCTGTCGGGGTTCGGACACATGGACAGTTAAGCACACTCATCACTGAAGTGCAGAGTAGCCAGTTGCACATTCCTAGCAACAAATGTGAAATTAAACCCACTTTGGTTGCAACTTTAGGAATAAGCCAAAAGCATCAACTTTCAGCTCTGCCAATGCACACCGCCCAGGAGGCCAAAGAAACTTGGTACTCATGTGCTGCAGCCTACAGTGTTGATCCACCTCCCCTTTTATGCACACACACCCCCAGTGTAGCCCTGGATCCTCCCCTTGCCTCTGTGTGCACCAGCAGGAGCCCCACCAGCATCAAGGTGGGAGGTAAAGGCATATGGCAGGAAAAGACAATCAGACACATCCTGTGGGTTTTCCTAAACACTGAAATGCTGTAAGTGTGTAAATCCCATTGATTTCCATGATACTTTAGAAAAATGCCACTTCAGTCTGTGGACAGAAATGGGCTGTGATTAGAAATCATCCACAATGGATAATTGAGTGCTTTCTTGCACCTACCACAGCATCCCTCTGACCACCAGCATTATCTCGCTGAGCTGAGTGGTGGGAGAAGCAAAACACTTAGAAGGAGATAAATGTGCTATATTTGAGCACTGTAGTCCTGATAAATTAGCTGTTCATCCAGGCTGCCTTTCATCTCTGTAGGAAGGAAGGGCATTTCAGAGCACTGTGATCTCCCAGCCAGGGAGACAGCTATCCCTGCCCTGCCTGAGGCAGCCAGTGCATTAGCCCCTTGGGCTATCAGGACGTTTAAACAAAACCATCTCACAATTAGCAATTTGTTGTGTCCTCACCATTGCCTCTCATTTGGGGATGTCAGAGGGTTGCTTCAATGTTGGTTCATGCCCTTTGTGTCGCTGCTCCTCGCAATTCTCACAGCAATTCTCGCTGTTTCCTCCAATAACCTGTGCTTGAGGGATCAGTTTTCTAAATGTTCCTTAAGCAGTGCATCCTTTTTTAGTGGGAGAGATCCCTTTCAATGAAGGGAAATACAATCTATAAAACGCAGTCCCTCATGCCCTGTGTTAGATTTTAAGCAGTTCCCAAAATAGACTTCATATGAATTACCATCAAGTTTTCAGAAGCTGGGATTGATGTAGTGAAAGCCTCACATGTGTAGGATCAAGAGGTCAGGATGATAATGGCACAAGCTGATTTTACAAGAATACCATCATTTTGGGCATCTCAGGAGTCAAGTGGTTTTGTGCTTTTGTGATTTTCTTCAGCCTTTAGGTCAGAATCAGAAGGCAAGTTTCTGGCTCGTTTGCACAAACTCTGCATTGAGGCATTTTAAACTGGAGTCTCTGAAAACTAAGCAGGGATTCTCCCTGGTTTAATTTCTCTACAACCAAGCCATCTGCTCAGGCTCTCCAGTCCAGCCGAGACACAGTGTTGGAGTTTCAGAACTCAGGCTGAGGAGCTTTTTCATTCAGTGGCATCAAAAAGTTCTGTTTGCTTCAAAACAGAAATCCAATTCCCATGGCAAATTTTGCTGTCATAGAAGAAGAATGTCCTGTTTCAACAGGCAAAGCAAGGCAAGATAAGGCAAGATAAGGAAATAAAGATTTTTTTTCATGCAGAAAAATCTCTGGAAAGGTTTATTTGGGGGGAATCAAAGTAGATTCTTCTCTAGAAGGTCAAGGTCTTGAGTTACGTTTACTTTTACCTCCTAGACATGACGCAAAGTAAAGAAATGTTTTTTGAGTAGATGGATTAGATGTACTTACATCAATTTCACTGACGGACAGCGGAATTTCAGATGGCATTTATAGACGTCTCCTTGGGAATGTTGGAGGTTTTTCTTTAAGGTATATTCCTGTTAGAAAATCGGTTGTGATCCAGTTTTAGGGCAATCTAGTCCTAATTGTTTCTTGTTTAAAGGTGTAATGATAACCAGGTTATAGGAGAAGGAAACTACATGCCTATGGAATCTCTGTAATTTCATGCAAAATATTAAATGTACATTATTACTGTTATTTTTTAAAAAGCAACTAAGCCTCACAAATAAGAAGAGAAATGTGCCTTTTCCATTAACCTATGGGATACCCTTCACTGATCTTTTTGCCTTTTTTTTTTTTATTCTAGGTAAGAGCAACTCAAAGAATGAGAGCACAGTCTTGATTCATGGCATGTACTTACCCAGTTCTCCTTTGAATGCCTTGGCACCATCTTGCAATTAGTGCTGCTTGGTTAATTGGTGTATCACTTTAGACTCTGGAGAACTTGAATTAAGCTTCATGAATTTGACTTTCAAGGACAAGGGCTCTTAAAGGAGCAAGAGCAGCACTGATCAACAGCTCAGACAGTTGAGATTCCCAAAATACTGTGCGTGGGAATGTCTCAGTGTTTCCTAACACCAGGGAAAACAAGAGTTCTCAAGCTTCGTGAGAGAGTGGTCTTTGCTTGAGACAAGGACCAAAGGGATGAACAATTTCAGGTTAAAACTGTGAAAATATTTATTTATTGTTTTTGACCCCAGTAAGCCTGTAATTCGGAAATAGATTTTTTCTTGTGATCACCCATTTGATGTGCTATGTACAGCTGGGAGGTGGCCAGAAGAAGAGCTTTTTCTGCTGCCTGTTTCTGGCTGACCCTAATAACCAGAGATGGAAAATAGCCCTACACAGGGTGCTACTTCAGGGAATACCCAGGCGAACAGAATTTGCTTTTCCTAAAGAAGAAAAAGCTCCAGTTTAAAACAGGGTTTATTTCAAGCATCATGTCTGAAAAACTAGGACCAAATATCCAGGATACTTGTCAGCTCCTCTGCACCCATTACTAATGATGGGCAAATTTGCTTAGGACAAAACTGAAGTGTCCCTCTACTCCTCCCATCAGTGTCCACAATCCAAGGCTACAGGGTCACCACTTCAGCAAAGAATTAATGTTATTGTTAATATCAAGCTTCTCCCATTTTTATCTACTCACAAGAAAAAAATAGGCAGGTTTTCCTATTGGAAAATTTTCTGTTGGCCCAATGACCAAGCTGAAGGACTTTGAATCTTTAGTTTTTTCATTGTTACCGTATGATCCTCCTGTCTCTGCTGCTGTGCTCTGTGCTGGTCTCACCTGAGCCCCTGAATCATCCCTGGGAAATGGCTGTTCTGAACAGTCCAGAAAGAAGTGTGAAGCTCTTTGGTGGTTGCTGTGGTTTCTTCTCTCTGTTTTGTAGGGCTCAGCTCTTTCCTGGTGTTCAGTAAATGACAAATATGTCCATTTAGTGTGGTTTTGTAGGGAAGTGTGAATTGTGTCTGCTGATACCTGCTTGTCGGTTTAGCCTTTTCGTAACTCTTAAACTTATTTCCACCAAATCTGATGGAGGGATGGGAGTATCAAGGGTAATTGTGCTTCTACAGACTTCATGAAAACCAGCATGTGGGAAGGAAAGAGAAACCAGAATTTGTGTCTCCCAGGGACACGGTTTAGTGATGGACGTGGCCGTACTGGATGAGCAGTTGGTGATCTTAGAGGTCTTTTCCAACCTAAACAATTCTATAAGATCCAGTCTTTGTGGTTTCTGTGACAGCATCCAGGCTAGCGAAGTGCCTGATGTCCACCTCTGGCCAAGCTGCACGTGGGTAGTTCCAGTGCTGCCATAGCATGACCTGCCTTGTCCTTGGGCATATCTCAGGGAATGTGGGGCAGAGCTGGGGCCAGTGAGTGTGATCCAAGGGGACACAGAATGAACAATCCCTTTGAAATGTATTTTTGCCAAAAATCAGATTGGGATGCAGCTCAGTGTGAAAAGAAAAAGGAAATTAAATACTGGTTATGTTGAAGCCAACAGCAAGATTACTAATCTTGAATTTTGGCCACTTTCTGTAATGATGTGGCCAGAGAAGAAGTTTTTAAGAATAAAAAATTGTGGACGCAACCCTTGCCATAGATAACACCCCAATAATGTGGTAGGTGATTCAATCCAGTCTCTCCTTGGGAACTACAACTTGTAAATGCAAAGTCTGGATGTTTGTCTGTCTTCCTTGAGACTCCATTGCCAACACAAACCTAAGTATTTGCCCTTCTAAACTCCTTGTTTTCCCTCAGAGGAGTTAAGCTAATTCTTGGTTTGGACCTGAAAGTGGGATGAGTGTTGGATGGGACACAGGGCCCTGTGCTGCCAAAGGACTTCAACAGGGGAAACACCCACCTGCCATTGATACTCATCTTGGGGTTCCTGAATCTCCCTCTGGAGCTACTCATCCCTCCCTGGGACTATGAGGGAAGCCCTGACGCTGGCTGGGTCCCTCACCTTTAGACAGCTGGGAGGGGGTTACCTGGTGACCCTGGAGAATACTGGAGGGATTCAGTCTTGTATAAAAAAGCTTGAGAAATCTCCACAGGCAGCGTTTTATGGTGGAAATTAGAGATTAGCAGTCTTCACCTGACTTTTTCTGAGGTTCACCATCGGTATTTACAAAGCAGTAAAGGTCAGCAGCATTCTGTCTTATGCACAGGCAAGAGAGCAAACTCACTTGGTTTTGGAAATGTGAGACATACTGAGATGCTTAAAAAGAAGTTTTCAAATGAGCTTACCCTTTTCTAGCATTTAGGAACAACCATCAGCTATTAGCTGTCCCTCCAACTTTTAATGCGTATGATCAAATACTTGAAGGCATTTCTGGAGTGCTCAGAACCATTTCAGTGAAAGTGGTAGTTACAGAAATGATGCTGCTTCCAGCCAGCAGCTCCCCACAAGATGAGAGCGCCAGACAGCCCCTGGCCACAAGTACCAGAAATTTGAAAAAAAATAAAGGGTTCATTTAAAAAAGAGAAAGATCATAACTTTATAATAACACTATTATTCAAAGAAAAATACTTCCTTATGAATTTGCAAAACCACTTTAGGCTTCAGGATTTTTTTTCCATCCCCCAATTGCAATTAATTGTAAACCATGAAATAGAGCATACAGTAACATCAACTGGTTGTGAGTGTTGTTGGTTCCCCAAAGGCTGTCACTTCACCCAAATGGTTTTCAGGATTACACCCTACAGACTTGGAAGGTGCCTGAGAGAAAACAGGTTAAATGCTGCCTCCTGGCTTTTCTTTCTGATGAAAAAGAAACTATTGACACGTCACTATTTGTTATTCATTATTTCAAGAGAGAAGAACTTTTAGTCCATTTCTTTTCTTTTAGTTCCTCTCAAATAATGCATATATTTGTTGCAAATTTACAAATTGCTGAAGAGTTGACTGGTTTTTTGAGTACTATTTTTTGACTATTCTGCTCATTATATCTGTGCAAAAGGCTCTTGGTTTTGTGCGTGCAGTGAAAAGCCACCCTCATGTTGAACGCTGTCCTAGAGACTTTGCAGCAACTTGTCCTTTTTGTACAGAAAAGTGAAACAACAACTTTGTTCCAAACAGAGTTTAAAGGTGGAAAAACTATCTCATGACTGGTATTTTAGGTTTCTACAGCAGAGAGGAGTGGCAGTTCAGCCAATCTTAAGGACAGTCTTGATTTTCCAAGAGTTTCAGATATATTCAAATTTGCATATGCTCTACATCTGGACCAAGACTTTGGCTTGTAATTCTGCAGGATTTTGTCAGTAAAGCATCAGAGCTGATACAGCCCTTGTTAGGCTGATTTGGTTTGAAAAATCTCATGCATCTCAAAGTTTATGGCTGTGAAAAATAAATTGTCTGTGAAAACTGGGGTGACTTGTGGTATTGTAATGGCCTGTATTACCAGCCCATTTAGAACACCAACCAATGGGTTGAGCAATTGCTTTTGCTCCTAAAGTGCAAATCTGGGTGCAGAGGGACACTGGAATGATTCTAAGCCTAACACTTTTCTTCAGAGTGAAGGAATCTCAGCTGCAGTAATGACGCATGGGCAAGGACCTTGCTTATCAGGTGGAAAAATGCAAAGCCGTTTATTACGCAGTCAGAATTCCCTAAATACCAGCACCCAACAGGATATAACATCATATAAACAGGAAAGATGCTCACCACAGTGTCCCCCAATCACCTGGGGTATTGCACAGATTTTACCTATTACGGTAATAGGCAAACAATACCCTATAAGGCTACAAACTACAATTAACACTTCTCATAGGCCCAGTCTGTCCATAAACACACAATCTTCTCTCAGTCCGTCTCCGGTGACCTGGATGCACTCCCAGGGTCACCTCCGGGCCCAGGAAAGAGGCCCTCTCTGATCCTCTGATCCCCATCTCTCTACCACCACCTAGTGCACTCCGACATCAGCCCTTGCCTGTAACCCATGTTCTCCAGGTAGACATCCTCAATTACCCGCAGGAAATAATACTGTCAAGAAGGTACCTTAAACATCACTGTTTTATAGGGTTTATGCCTGAGTCTAGGATCCCAGGAAGATTCTGTCTGTCCTCTGGGAGACAGAGTCTTGAATCCTCCACCAAAGGGTCTTCTGTGTCCTTTCTTTCAAGAACTAAGGAGAGACTCATCTTTTCTCTCAGAACATCCCTGTGACAGGGTGACATTCACTTTAGAGTCTTTCTCATGGTGTCCAAGTCCTCTCCATAGCACTGAGGTTGTAACTCTTTCAGGAGAGAGAAGAGCTGAATGTTTAACACTTAGTGAATTATTGGAAGAAGCAAAAGATTCATGAGACCAGAGGGAACATGGATGAGCCTGACTCTGACCAGTGGGGCGAGTGTTCCAAGACTTGCTTGATGTTGTGTTCAAGTATTTTACATTACATTCCACAAAACACAGAAATGATCTTTTGAGCAATGTCAACATCACGGTCTTGCTCTCCCACATAGAGCCCTTAGGTTATAATGTCATGTTTACTCATTCCCACATGTTCACAGAAATCTTTCATTTTTGTACATAATGGCAGAACTCCTACTGGATAAAAGGATGCTGCTTCCCATTCAAGTTAGCTTGAAGCTGGCAATTAGGGCACTGTTCAGAGGAGGAGGGAATTTGAGAGAATCTCTCTGAGGCAAGAACAAGAACAGAACCTTGGCTTCCAGACTCTGAGTGTCCTCACACCTTTCAAGTGTTGGAAGGGTAAGCTGGGTTTGATCAGGGATTTTATGGTTGCATATATTCTCATGTATGGGACAGAGACACAATTAATAGGACATATCTCTGTGCTATATCTGCCAGGCTTTTTCAGATGTCTTGAATGCCCTAGGGCATCTTACACAGGTTTTTTGTAATCCGGACTTTCATTCCCCGACTGGGTACAGTCTAATTTCCAGCCCACACTGTGTCAAATGCCCTTGTCAGGGAGCAGTTGGATGGAAAATCCACTTCTGTCTCCCCTGGGCCATCGACGACCCCACGCTCTCAGCCTTAGTGTACCCAGGCAGGAGGAGGGACTTTACAATAAAACCAGAGCCAGCAGATTTCACTCCAGACAGCAAGAGCTGGATACAGTTCTGGTTTCTGTACTCAGCTGAGGAACACAAAAACCATGATAATAGAAGTAGGGCTTTTTTTCTCCTGATTGTGGTTGTATTAGGCATAATGTCCAATTTTCTTTGAATTTTCCAAATATCTGGGCACACACATTTTGGTGTAACAGTTCCCTGTGAGGCAGATGTCTGTGGCTCACAGTTTCTGGCTTGGCATCTTCATCACTGTACAGATATATTGATTTTGTCTCTCTCCTCAATAGCTCTACATGAATGAGGCTTAACATGCCAGTGAGATGAATGATGACACGGGGCTGACACTGTATCAAGTTACCCTTTACAAAGCTGTAACATGTGTCCAATACCTGAGTCTATGTAAGCCCTAAAACATGATACTCTGCTAAGACGTCCAAGATATAAAGGGGAACTCCTGTGTTTGGGTACAGCACAGGTCTGGAGGTTTCTTTTCCTTTTCTCTCACTGTTACTACCACTGACAAAGAAATCAGACTGACATCTCTGCTACTAATGTGTTTAAACAAAGTAATTTGCTTAATAAATGCATTATTTCTGAGTGCAAATAGAAAATTATTCCAAATTATTTGCTCATCAGGAGCTGTTGAAGTTTGCAGACCTAATCTTGCCTTACTGTGGAGGGGTTTATGTCTGAGTTAATGTCCAGAAATATTCTTCATAGTCAACAGAGATAAAGAATCTCTTAGAAGGTGTGATTCATATTGTCCTGAAACATTCAATAGAGGCTGGATGAACTACACCCTAAAAATGCCTCTCTGTACACTGACTACACAGACAGCTTGTACAGCGTCTAGCTCAGTTGTTGATATCTACCACAAGGGCACCTAAAGTTGATGAGGTGGGAGATTCATCCCACCGTGGCAGTCTGAATGTCTGCATATGAAGTGTCTGCTGCTATGGAGAATCTTTGGAAACAGCCAACCAGGTTAACTTTTCTTTTTCCAGTACTCCTGTGGAGTAGTTGTGAGTCAGGGAAGAGCTTAAACTTCAGACTCAATCTCCTCAGCCCCTACTTCCATCTCAAAAATCTGCACCAACCCAAAGAGAGAAGATGGGGCTCCGGTGCTTGTCTGAGGCTCCTGAGTGCTCAGAAACAGCAAATGCTGTTTGCAGAACACAGGACAGTAGAATAGCAGAGACTGTCCCCATCTCTAAGGTTTTCAAAGTGGTATGCCAGAGAGGTGCTTAAAAAAAGAGGGAAACAGGTTATGTTAAAGTCATTTACTTGCTATTGGTCAAGACTACTTC
The DNA here is from genome assembly GCA_013397865.1 of Struthidea cinerea. Lineage (NCBI taxonomy): Eukaryota > Metazoa > Chordata > Aves > Passeriformes > Corcoracidae > Struthidea > Struthidea cinerea. The sequence continues at coordinate 78,443 of VZTI01001779.1, read as the reverse complement.
TTGCAGATGCCAAGGAAAGGTGGAGAGCTGGGATTATTCATGAAACAGATTAAGGAAAATCCACGTCAGTGAGAGCAGAAACCCAATATCAATATCTGTAGAGGATGGCACCCACTGTCATACATGGTATAGGAAATAGGAGGAGGCAGTGATGCTGGAAAATAACCCAACCTCCACATGGCACTAGGGACTGCTACATTTCCATCCCAGCCTGGGACAGAATTCTGTGGTGTGTGTTTTTTCAAAATCTTCCTGGAACACTGGAGCAGGTGCAGAGAAAAAAAAACAATACAAACCAACCAACCAACCAACGAAAAGCTGAAACCCAAATGATTTGATGATTGCAGGAAATGCTGTGCAGTGAGCCCCTCAGTGAACTCACGTTCCTTATTTCAATTTATCAGAAAAGTTGAAAGAGGATTTCACCGTAGTGTGTAATTAATTGTTTTTCTTCAGGAAGAATGTGCTGCCTGTCCAGGGCAGGAAGCTAGAACAAGGCAATTCCAAACTGGAAATAAGGCACATTCTAACTGCGAGGCTGATTAACCATTCCAATGAACCATGGAAAGATTGATAGATCCCTTCATTTCTCAATGTCTTCAATTAAAGCTGGATGACTTTCTCAAAGAGTTGTTTTAGCCAAAGAAAACTTGTTGGAAAATTTAAAGGCTGCATAGTACAGGAGTTGCTGAGGACTTTTCCACAGGGAGGGGAGATTTATGCTCACTGTGTAGTTTGTTATTTCTGTTTACGTTCTTCAGAAGAGCTCAAATACAAGAGAGATGCTTGAGATAAGTGCAGAAACAAACAAGCCAAGACTAGGCTATCTCCTGAAGATAAATGTAAGCTGCAGTTGATGTGGCTAATTCAGATACTGAATTTATCTCAGTGAATCTACAATGTGAAAGTCTTCTGGAGACTTTTTTATTTAGACACTCTTACAGATTTTATTTGACTACTTTAAGAAAAGAAACAAAAAAACCCCCAATCTTCAAAAGTTCAGAGTTGCCATAACCAATAACTAACGAATTTTTCTCCTTTCTCTCTGATTTATAAGTTCCCTTAATCATAAACATTCCTCCAGTTTTGCTAGCTGACCCAAATCAAAAGGACAAAGTCAAAGATCATTGTTGCACATTTTAAAATGCAAGACTGTCTCCTTCTCAATAAAACATGATGGATTCATGGTCCAGCATAGAATTCACAATCATAAAGGCAGGTGATAGAGGTTAACCACCACATTGCAAATACCAGGACTTTGATTCATAATTTGAAGAATAAAACATACTTAAAGAAAAAACATAGTTTGCAATTTTGTAAACTATTGACCTCCCTCAAAGCTGGACCCACCTTTTTGCTGCTTGTGAAATACTCGCTTCCAAAATGAAACAAAGATTTAATAGGCTGGACTCTGTATGAGGGTGTCACAGTCAAGAAGTCAAATCCAGTTGCCTTCTATTTTTTTTCTCTAGACATTTCTGTGCACATCAAAGTGGACAGGTTTTAATCTATTTAGCAACAGATTTACGTAGTGCTTCAGGGATTTTGGAGACTTACATTTGTGGCCAAAAAATACCCTGAACAAATAAAAAACCAACTCAGGAATGCAAAGGAAATATTTTTTGTGTGCTCATTTTTTATAGAAATGTTTATTTTAACTTCATGATTGTCATGATGAGGTGGAAAATTCCCCCCTTCCCCTTTTTGAAAAGCCGGACCATCTAAAGCCAAATGATGTGCTGATAAGTGCAGTTGTCATCCCACTAGTATTTCTGCTGTAGGAATTTCCTCTGGATTGCAATATTTATTTCCATTTTTGCACCTCTCTTTCTGTGGGAGAATTCAGTGTGGAGACAAAGTAGCCTGGAAGGAAGTGGCAGAAGATCACTGGCTGCAGAAAGTAACCTGCAAAGAACATCTAATGGAGCTATTTCTGCTTTTGTTCTTTTACTCTCCTTCTGCAACACAGAATAACAATATTTACCCTAATTATACTTTTATCCTTCTTCCTTTTCAAGAGATCTGTGTGCTCCCCTAGTACTTTCTCAAAGAAACTGTTTATAACTGGCCTCTGCCAGCTGCAGAGTCCTGAGGGGCAGACTGGGAACATTAACTAAATTTTGGATGAGTGTGTATACAAGGTAAAAACATCTGAAAAAGCAGTGTGGATGCAAGGATCATGTACATGCACACACTGCAATTTCCCGTAGCTTAAATGAGCATTCTTTTTATTAAAATAAGAAGTTAATTAATACACATGGGTATTTGAGGATCAGATCTACATACCATTCATGTGGACTTGATTTAAAGATCCTGAAATTAATTAAAAGTACTGGTAAAGGAGTCTGTTTCTGGTGGGAACAATGCACTGATAACTTAATTAGAGTATGCAGAAAGTTATGACTGACTTCTCATAGATCAAAAATTAAAACAGAAAGGGATAACTAATGTCTTGTGGAGAGTTTGCTTCCATCTAACCTGACTCCCTGGTGTGGGGCTTGCAGTGCTAAACCCAAACCTGAAGGGAGGCAGGGATGCTCCAGGCCCACTTTGCATGCAAGGAGGATGGCGAGATTTCCACTGCCTGAAAAGAGCTCAGTTTTGTCACTTTTCCATCCCAGGATGAGCCCATCTCATCTTGTTTGTGCCAAGCAGCTTTGGAGCTGTACAAAACTTGGATAGGTGACCACATGGAAAACTCAGCCATTGTGGGAATAAATCAAGGACTCAAGGGCAAACCCTTGGTAAACACTAGACCACAAGCACTGGGTGTTTTTGTCTTCAGTATTGTTTGAGGGCTTCCTGGAAGTTCATTTCAAGGCCAGATTTGCTGTGCTTAGGGACAGTACACCAAGGTCACAAGCTATGCAAGGAGGTGGGTGGGTGTTGGGGCATTTCAGAGGAGATGCCTGAAGAAGCTTAAACCTTTGTCTGCTGTTATCCAGCTTTGATGCCTCTGAAACCCTTTAAATGCAGACGGGAGATGAGCCAAGAGCAGTCCCTACAGGCTCTGTGGAATTGTGACTGATTTGTCCTGCTAAACTAAAGCTCAGCTGTCAGGATAAAGACAGGAGGAAGGTTTTCTATGGCCCAGCTCCTGCAGCAGGTATAAGGCACTGTGGGACATTGGTGGGCACTGTGGGTGAGAGGACATCTCATGGTGAGAATCACTCTGTATGCATTCATGACTCAGATCCTTTCATTGCAACCCCATCTCAAGAGGCTAAATTAATGCAAAGTCCCCAAAATTGACCCAGACAGTTCCCAACAAAATGCAGCTTTGGACCAGTACATTTAATGAAACAGCTGGGAAGGCAGCTGGAAGTTTTGTGGGGCACATCCCATTCAGCCCTTGACTTCAGCCTCCAGGGTTACAAAGGAGATGTGTCCATGAGCCAGCTACTGCAGCTGGTGCTTGTTGGTGTCTCGGAGACAAGTGATGGAGTCAGGCACCCCAGGAATTCTGATGGGACATCTGGGTTAACAAAGCAGATTTCCAATGGAAAATAAGTGAAATAGATCTTCTAAATAAGATCCCAGTCCAGCTTCCAATGATGTTCTTCATAGAGGTATTTAATAAATTAAATATCCAATGTGAAGCCTATACAGGCTACAAATTAATTTTGTTTTAAGTAGAACTTCGGAGTTGTTTAGACCTTTCGTCTGCTGGATATTTTCATGTGTTTTGCCATAAGCAAAGTAAAAGGAAGTACTGTCTCTCCTAAAAAAAATAGTTCGTATGCAAATTCACTGACCTGTGTTTGTCAGATGAAAGCAAAGTAAATGTGTGTGTCTGTGGGGAAACTCATTGCTGTTGTGCTTGGCCTCCAAGTAAAGAAAATATTTTCAAGTGCTGAATGAGTTTTGGTGCTGCCCACGAGGCTGGCACTTTACACCAGTGTATGCAGCCCTCTCCTGTTTCAAATTCACCGTATTTTGGATATGGTAAAAGGATTTGTTTTTTTTTCTCTCAAATATTTTGCTTCCCCTGGGCCTAGGAAAAATAATTAACAAAGGAATTCTCTCTGTCACTCACACTTTGCAAAGGCATGATATGTTTTCAGCTCTCCTATAACTAAGTGTGCTAATTTTTTGGAAAGGTTTCCCTTATTCTTCTTGTAAGTGGAATGTGCTGGTAGCCAAAACAAACACAGAAAGAAGCCAAGGAAAGAATAAGATATATCTATTTGTATGAATGGTCCAACAAGGGAAATCTCCAAAAACTACTGTAAATGCTATAAGATTTCAAATGGCAAACTCATCCAAAATTAATGGTTAACAAAACATTCAGTTCTTAAACACCAACAGGATAAAAAGAACAGCTTCCAATAGTACAAAGTAATCCTTCTTTTAGTGTGGAAGGATTGTCTTGTAGTTAGTGCACCTCACTTGGAGACTGAGGTTTAGGACGTCTCTCTCCAGAGTGGCCCTATGTAAATCAACTGACACTGCTGTATCCGTTCTTTATCAGAGGATGGTCCTGGTGCTTCTTTCTTATCTATTTACTTTTCTTAGATTACCACCTTCTTGCATCACAAGCTTTCTGCTATCATGTCTGTATGGTGTCTTAAACAAGAAGCCTTAATCTTGTTTTGAGCTTTCAGAGTGGGTATTTTTTTTTTTTTCAGTTGGATAAAGTTGGGGTTCTTTTCAATAGAAAGTAATCTTTGCTGAAAATTTTTGTGTAGGACTCCAACATTACATTACATGTTTTGTAAAATGTCAGAATGCTGGGAGACAGCTTCCATATTGTAAAAGCCTCTCAAAATCTCAGGATGTAGTTAAACTCCTAGTTCCTCACACATACAGGAAAGGAGCAGGATTGCCATAACAATCTGTATCTATTTTGCAAATTGTGACATGTCAAATGATAGCCTTTGGAAAGGTGGTTAGTGAAATATTGAGGATGAGGTATCTGTCACAGGGAATACATTTGCTCTATGCAGATGAAATCTGTAAAAATGACCATTTTGCTCTTCTTGGTGTCATTGCTATTTGCAGAGAAGAAAAGAAACAGTAAAACCAGCACGACCTGTGCTGCTATTTTTGCATGCAAGGGACCTAAGAATATCCTATTTCATGTGAACCATTTGGTTTGAATAAACAATTTATTGACCAATCTAGTGACCACACACATGTGAAACAGGGACTATGCATTGTTGCATGCCAGTGTTTCTGAAAGGAAGCAAAGTCTGCATAAACTCTGGCCATCCATAAAAGACTGAAAACGAGGCAGCATTTCAACAGGGAGACGTGAGCAGGGTTTTCTGACACAGCCCAAGCTGAGCAGTGCGTTGGTGGGGGAATGGTGTGTGCTGACATTTCCCTTTAACAGTTCACCAGCTGGCTGAAACCAGACACAGAAGATGTCCAGAGAGCCACTCCAAGAGAGTTAGTTGAGATGGAGCTGCCCTTTCACAGCAAGTACAGCCACCAGCCCTGCTGCCCTGCCTCTAGGACCCCTGAGCTGTCAGTCTGATGCTTAGGAAAATCTGCTGGGCAGTGCAGATTTTATAAACTGCTTTGTAAAACAGCTGTAGTGCTGTTTTGCCCTTGGCATTTTTCTTATTATCTAAATATATTATAACTTCCATTCACAAACCTTGGATGCTGTTCTTGTGGGTCCTGAACAAATGGTTGCTGAGATGAAGATATGAAATGTAAATAAGCTTTTTACAAGGACATGGGGTAATGGTTTTAAACTGGAGGAGGGTTGATCTACATTAGATGAAAGGAAGAATCTTTTTTACAATAAGGGTGGTAAAACACTGGAAGAGGTTGCCCAGAGAAGCTGTGGATGCCTCATTCCTGAAAGTGTTTGAGGTCAGGTTGGGTGGGACTTTGAGCAGATTGGTCTAGTGGGAGGTGTCCCTGCCCATATTGGGGTGGTGGAGAGGTTGGACTAGATGAATTTTGAAAGATCCTTTCCAACTCAAAATATTCTATATTTCTATGATTCCTAGATGGGATGAATGAGAGAGTAGGAGAGTTAGTCACCTTTCAGCCACGAGTCTGGATGTGGAGCAGTCAGGATCCCAAAGGGCGTTTGCTGCAAGGGCAGTGGTCACAGTCCCCTCCAGGTAAGTCACATCTCGAAGAGCCTTTGTTGTGGCACGATCCTGCAACTGGCCCACACCTTTTCCTCGTCTTCAGACTCTGTTCTATGTAGCTGCTGCCAGAGAGTCAGGAGATGCCCTGTGTCAGCTGGAGCCAGAATAGTTCGTCCAGCCAAAGGCAGGCTCAGGAGGGGTCTCCCAGGGCTGCCAGGCCAGGCGGTGGGGGACACCAGGAAACCTGTCTGCCCTCTGCTAACCTGACCCACCTTTATCCACCTTGGCTGACCTGCCTAACCTCCCTGCATTTACCACAAACTTAGACTTGGCTCCATTGCTATATTTAATTTTTTTTCTTTAAAATGCAGCATTTTTCTTTTTTAAAATGGGGACTGATGAAAGCTGTTGCTGTTCTTATTTTTCCTTTCTATGAACTGAAGTGATGACAACAGAGTTTCTAGTAAATTATAACATAGGCAGTCAGTTCCAGATTAGTTTTGAATTTGGACTTTTTTTTTTTGGAAGGGTACAAAATGCAGCCAGACAAGATTTAATTAAATACTTGTATTTCATAACTGTAATTTATCTAGCTCAGTATGTCCTTTCCCATGGGTTTGTTTGGACACAGGGAGTTTTTAGCTTTCAGGCTGCCAGACGTGGAGAGCTGTGTGTGTCCACAGGACAGGTAGAAAACAGGCAGTAGCAATGCTGGCCTGCCCACACTGCCCTCCTCATGGTCTTCACCCCAAGTAGCCGCCTCTGAGGATGAGAGTTTAGCTTCCAGACCGCTTAGCATCTGGTCTCTTGCTGAGCCTGCCAAGATTGTTATGTTTACCAACTAAAACAAGCCAACATATTTTCATTATATTTCTTACTACTGTGACTCAGAAATAATCCCATATGGCTGCAGTCTTGCTGCAGCTCTTTATGGGCTGGATCTGGGGCTTCTTGGTGCCAGTGGAGAGAGTCCCAGTGATTTCAGTGAGTTTTGGAACAGGCCTGTGTACATGTGTGAGGCCTAGAAATAGATGTATGTGATACGTTATCTCTGACCCTGTTAGCAAAGATGTCGTTGCTTACCACACTTACAGCCCAGCTCCTCGTTCCTCCCCACCTACAGCCCTGTGGTGGTGCTGAGATCTATCTCCTAAGAACACGTAGCCACTGTCATGACTGATGTTCAGTCCTTGTGCATTCCTGCAGCTGTGTTTGGTTCTTCCCAAGACCTGAGCTAAGTGCTGGATCCAGCTCTTTTCATGGATAAATGACATTCATACCCATTGCCCATGCCCATCCCTTTAGTGTAGAGATACGGAAATGAGAAACTTCTGTCTTTCAAAGTACTCTTCCACACTTTCCTAATGATTTATTATTATTTTTCCTAGCAATTCAACACCCACAGATTGCTCTGCAATGACTGCATGAGCTACTCTTACATTTCTCCAGATCAGCTGAAGAACACTGCAGTTTTTCTGCCAACCATCCCAGAAATTAGTAAGAAAAGAGTTTTATGTCCATATGTACTCTAATGCCTGAATACTTTGTGTAGGGAACTCACTCTAGGAATGCATTTGTCTGACAGCCTGGAAAATGCCAGTTCTGTGTGTAATGAGGGTAAAGGAAGAGTTCTTGTGATTTCTGTTGACTGGTCAGCATGGAAGGAGTTTGCTAATGCTTGTTGGGTACCTCATGGACCAGTACATTCAATTCTTCATTTCACAGAGGGAAATGAAGAGACCTCATTTTTGGGGGGAAATCTTGCCCTGTTGCATGGGATAAAGGATTTTGGTCTTTCATGACCTTTCATGATCTTTCTTCACTACTTTCACCTGTTTCATTACCTTTTACCTCTTCAGCTCCTGAAAAATTAATTGCCTGGAAAAGATACGAGACAGGATGGAGTTCCTCAAAGGGACTCTCCTGTCAGACCCTGTGGGACCTGCTGGCTGAAAACATTCTGTCCTCTCTCCTTCCTGGCTCCCAAATATCAACTTTCCTCCTCGACAGATTGTGATTGTGTTTTTACAAACTTTCTTAGCCTCATACTTGTGACTGAAAATGATGTCCCATGAATAGAAACAGAGTGAATGATATTCGCTATAACAGCTGAGAGTGAATGTCACCAGGCAAAGGGGGAAAAAAAACGTAGGAGGCTTCAGAAGACAAAATCAAAGTGTGGCTGCAATTTGCAAGGGGAAAATGATAAACAGACCTGTGGCTGTGCTGTGATTTTCTCCTTTTTTTTGTCCAGGAAAATTTTTAGTATCAGGAGCTGTAGATACGACACATAGTTGGGATGGGACATCTGTTCCAGATGTTGGACCCTGGTCTTGCATGTTGCAGGAAAGCACCAAATTCCTTGAAATTCTGTTGATATTAGTGAAAACCAGGGGAACTCAGCACCTCGAGGGGCTGTGCATTTAATGACTGGTTCAGGAAAAGACATCAGTGTCTCAAAGTTACCCATCACAATACTTAACCCTTATGTGCTTTGGTCTGTAAAGATTTTACATGGAATAGTTCAGGACAAAAGGCTGAAGTAATTTGGGAGTCATTTAGAAGCTACATCACTTCCCAGGCTGCTGAACTTCCCTAGCTGCCTCATCAGCAGGTTTGTCCATTGATGCCTGTGTTATCACATTCCTGGCCACGTTTAATCAGAGTGCAGGATACCTCATCCATTACCCTGTAGCACACAGAACCACTTCCCAGAGAAAGATATGGTAATAAAATACCAATTTTATTATTGGAATGTACTGGAAGCCAACATTGCTGGTTAACTGCTGTGGAGGTGAAGATATCCCAGTAAGGTGGATGGAGGATGTCACACTACCTGTGGCAAACAGCCACAGAGGTCACTGACAGGGAGAGCCTGTTAGGACAGGAAAATAAGGAAAGGCGAGGAGAGAAAAGAAAAAGAGAAGAGAGTAACTTGTATCTGTATTCACTTAAATTTTAAATCTGCTCTTTGCTTTGAGTCAGGAGTTGATCAAAGGTTAGGAGAGCCAAGGGACAAGGAACATTGCTGCTGAATTTGTAAAATAACTGGATGTTATACAGTTTTTTGGTTTGTTGCTGTTGCTTTGTTGGACTTGCTTTTCAGAGAAGTTGTGAACTCCTGACTCCTGCTGGAGGTGAACAACTGCTGTCTAAAGCCAAGGTCCTTGCATTCTGAAAAAAATCCCAACTGTTTTTTCCACTTTCTTCAGAGAAATATCTAGACTCTGAAACAGTCAAAGTTTTGTTTCAATTTGTGTACAGGATTAACAAAAATTTCCTTAATCAATGTTGCAAACAGTGGCTCCACTTTTTGCATTGCGTGACTGACGGTGGGCTAGAAACTGTGCAACAAGGCTGCAAATTTGAAGGTACATTACATCTTTTTTGGTTCTTCTTTCTAAGGATTTACTGCAGTTTTAGTGAAAGGACAGCAAAAACATTGCTTGGAACCTGCCGCAGAGCAATTCATAGCAGCTTATAACAGTAATTCATGGAAGTTTATTGTATGACCTGCTTTATGAAAGTTCACTATTAGTTCAGCATTTAGAACTCACAGACTTGGCAGAGTTTCCTACAAGCTGGATGCTGAACATCCGGTGAACTTTGTTTATGAACACAGTGCATTGTGGTTAGGAGGCTTTGGAGCCACAGGTCACCACGCAGTTGTGTGCAAGCTTAGAGCCCGCTTGCCAGGGGGAATGAAGGCACCCTGTGCAAGGATTTAGAATTAATAATAATAATAATAATAATAATAATAATAATAGTAATAACCCCACCACCAATGTAGTAATACTAATACTAAAACTACTAATAATAATGATAATAATTTTTTTCCCCATGGAATGAATTCTGTGCTTAAAACACACATAAAAAAGAAGAAAGTGGAGAAGCTGCTGAGGACAGAGGTGAGGACAATGTTCTCACACACTGAACCTGTGTTATCACACCCCTGCAGGACTTCCTCCAAGGTGCTTCTGGGAGCTTGTGAGTAGAAGGGAAAATCACAGCTGGCTGATCCCAAGGCAAAGAAACTCCTAGAAAACTAAGGCGAATTTGAAAGAAAACTCTTCTGCTGTTTAGTCTTCCCCTTTTGTTTTGCTGTGGTTTATGGCATAGTGATTGACTACAGGCTCTTTTCTAAGCTGTTTATTTTGGAATGGTGCTGTCACTGTCAGGTCCCAATTACTGTGTCTATCTTGTTTTCATCTCAAAGAAGCCCAAAACAAACTGAAAACTTCACAGACCTATCGTTCATATATTCAGCTGTGGATGCATGGAGAGAGCCCCAAACCACTCAGTTTATGTGTAAAACGGACCATTTGCACAGACATTCCTGCTGGGCAAATTGTGTCTGTTCCATATAAGTAAGTGGTAGGAAGTAGAGTCTGCTCTGCCCCTGCTCGGTGGTGCTGTGCAAGGGTTTGGGGCCCCTGTACCAGATCTGTGTAATACCTCAGAGACAGATCCTTCACGTGGGAAGAAGTATGATGGCAGTCTGTGTGTCTGACAATTGTCAGCAAGCTGAACATCTTCTGCATGTGTCTTCCTGGGAAGTACTGGGAAGTACTGCTGAAGTTGGACAACCCAAATTAAGAGGTTTATCTGTATCCTGATGGGAAGAAATCACTGCACAGGTGAGCTCAGGAGAACTTGGCAGCTGAACCACTAGAGATGGGCATCATGTGCAAGCCATCACAGTGAAAGAGTTTCTCTATTGAACCATCAGTTGAAAGCATTTATGTTACCTGTGGTGCTTTACTTCTAAACAGAAACTTTGTTCCCTACCTTCATCTGGCTAAGCAGAGGAGCCCAGAGTGTCCAGCAGAAGTTTGTTTAAAATCACTAAAGAGAAAGAGGCATATTTCGTTCAGCCCATTTTAGGGAGGCGGTTCATCCAGTACTGCCATTGGAGACAGTAACATACATCTAAGAAATATGGGAGAGGACATATGAGAGACTGATGAAATGGTGTCCTGAATGCAGGTGGGACATCCTGGGGAGACTAGGGTGAGTGCTGTGTTCAAACTGTAGCAATGTGCTCAATTCCTTGCCAGCTGGAATAAATGAATGAACTCAAACATTTGCCTTGACTCTGCAGCCAAACCTGCATTTGCGTTAACATTAAAGACCCAAATGCATTTTCTGCAGAGTATTTGGTTCTCCCAAGAAAGTCAGCATTCCATTGAGCAATGCTGTTGTGAGAAGCCACCATGTGAAGGTCATTTCTCACTATATCTCAGAGAATTAGTATTGTGCTTGTGACACTGTACCATCAAACTGTCTGGGATTGTTATGACTTCTACTGTTACTAGGACTTTTAGAAAACTAATTTAATGTATTATTAAATGCCTGTGGTTAAATTCATTCTCCTGATGTCCCAATGCAAGTTAAAATAATGAGGAAGGCACAAACACACTGTCATATAATTAATGCTGGTAATTTTTATGAGGTCAAAACTCTTTTGTGGCAAGGCCGCCAAAGAGAGCTTGTCTCAGTGAAGTTTGAAAATATATGATGAAGAACACAGTATTGTTCCCCTGTGGGATATGCAGACTATTTCCTTAAGGCATAAAAGGCATAGTCAGATGAAAAATGGATACTTGTACAAGTGGTAATTCAGAGCCTTCAGTTAAGCTTTACCTTGAATTATCTTCCCATTCTTCCCCTTAAATATAAAGGGGACTGACTTGTGAAAGTGGGCATTTAATTAGGCAAGTAATTCTCTTATCCCCTGTTTTCAGTCTTGAGAAGAAGGTATTTCTAATGGATTCTTAAGGAGTGATAACGTTAATTTAAAGAAAATGGTAATGCACAGGATTGGTTGGGAGGCTCTACTCCAGCTTGCACCAGAGACTTAGCCATCAACAGGGACCATCATTTCTTCTCTAAAGCATCACCACTGGCCAGGCACCTCCAGTGATGTGACCTTGGACACAGCTCTCAGCCAAACTGTCCAGGTGGTGGACCCACATGAACTTGACTTTAGAGAACTTGGCAGCTGAGAGGACACTTATTTTTTTATATGGATTATTTCCTTTCCATTCTTAGGCCTGTCAATGAGTAGGAAAAGAGCCATCTCCTGGTAAACAAGATACCAAGACAGAGTTGTAAAGCACCACAAAACCGTTGTGTTGCTTAAACAGAACAAAACTGTCACTCAAACACTTATTTATGGTCTTATTTTAGACTCTTGTGGCCTCAAATTATGAAAGGGAGGTGGTTTTTAATCTATTTTCCTACATTTTTGTTTCAATTTGTTTCTCTGAGTTGTTGGCAGTGATAATGTCCTTGTTTGTATCAAAGATGGAGAGGGGATAGAAGAGTGAGGTGCGGTTGCTTGGACACATTGAGATTGTTTCTGTTATTTCAGCAGAGAAGCAAACATTAATGATTGTTAACACTTGTATGAGCCCAGATGTTACACACACACAGACACAAAAGCTATTAATAAAAATATTTCTTGGAGTTACCAAATTGTTCTCGTGGTGAAAACTTGGCTGGCTTCCAGTTTTCCATAGCTAGGGTAGTCTGTGCTAATTGGGATAAAATGAAAACCATCCTCAAGCTTCTGTCAAAAACGTTGAGATTGAAAAACAAAGATCTGTTCAACGTTTTTTCCTCCTTATTTTTTCATCTCTTCTTGCCTCTGGTTACTAGGCAGGATTTAAATATATATTCACATCCAGACTATCGAGTTATAACTAATGATAAAACGGATTTTGTGAGGGTTATTAAACCTAGAGCTTCAGAACTTACTGAACCCTTTTAAAATGTTAGAAATCAGAACTCTGTAGGTTATTCTTCCTTCTGTCTTCACCATGACTTTAGGTCTTCGAGCACTCAGAGCTGAGTCAGAGGTAGAGTACTAAACTGCATGGATGCTGTCCCAGTAGGCTCTTGTTTCTAAGCAAAAATGATGAACAAGTGAATAGCAGCAACATTTATCTAACTCAGGTCCTGATGCACCAGCATCAGGAAGGGGTAGGTCTGGTGCAAGTTGCTGGATCTGCTGCATGTGTGCCGTGGATCTGTGTTCCTTGCATAAGCTCGAGTTGATCTCAGGCATATGTGACAGTGCATGTATTAATAAGCGTGTGGAGAATAACCATTTCTCCCAACAGCTGGCATCTGGGGTCTTTGGCTTGCTGGAAGATCTACAGACAACTTGTATTCCACTTAAATCCTGTTTAGGCTTGAGCGTCAGCTGAGATGTAGTAACTGTCAGGGTGTGTGCTCCCGCTCCATGGCTAATGTGAAAGAATGTAGTTTATCTGAAACTCCTTCCACTGTGGGTTAAGCTAGATGGCAATAATTCACATTTCCTGGGTGAGGATAGCCTGCCTCAGCTACCATAACTAAGTCGATTTGCTGCTGAATCAGAGGAACGTGCTTCTGTGCCTGTGCCTGCAGTAACAGCAGCATCCTTTGGTCCTAATCTTGTGCTTCAAATGGAAACACTTAGTCCTGCTGAATCTTGAGGAGAACCACAGTGTCTTCAGTGCCTGCCATAATCAAGAGCTCTCACAATTATTGAAGAGCTCATGAGTCCTCTCTGGTGCTTTGAGATGAGGCAGGTCTGCATGTGCACATAGCTACAAAGACCAGAACGGCTTTTACTGTAAATTATTTAATCTCTTTCCTTCCCCAGCAGGTCAGTGCTCCATGACTCACACCAGCCCTGAGGAACACATCTATCTGGCTGAACGTCTGCAGATTACCCTGAATCCTCTCCAGACATTTTGGGCAAATACACAACACACTAACTAGTTGTATCTGCACCAATGCTTCCCGACAGCACAACTTCCTGCGCTCAACCAAGATAAACAGTGGAAGAGCATCCTGTTGTGCCACGAGGAGAAGAGGCTCCAGTTCTTGTATTTGTTTTAAAATATTTAGGTTTAGCAAATCTCTACAGAAAATAGGAAATGCCTGACTTAGCCAAGCAGCCGCTGCAATCCCGTGCTCGCCAGCAGCCTGGGGCTCAGTCACTTGATGTCCCTGCGGGCTGTGCAGAGAGGCTACCAGCCTGGGGGTCCCTGGTGAGCAAAGACAAAGCTGGGACTTGGGCAGGAGAGCAAACCTTGGCTCACTGTGTGTGAGTCTGCCTGCCAGGCAGTTGTTTGTGTTGAATAAGCCATTTAGGAAGCTCTGTGTTTCTTCGATTGCCTTGCTCCGTGATGTGTGATCTCACGAGGCCTACGACACACCAGGTTATTGAACATGCGTTTATGTTTGTGGAGCACTGGAAGAACAGTGAGAAACTCATATTCAGTGATATCCTTAAGAAGCTGGATAACAAATATCCCAGGAAGAAAGCCCAAATAATGGTTCTTTGGGGGGATTTGAGCCTCAGTGAAGGTCATAACACAGGGCACCCAGGAGTTCCCTCTATGGAAACAGCCAGCTGACAGTCCCATACTTGGCCACACTTAGTTAAGCAATGAGAAGACAATGGCACAAGAAATCCCATAGCAAAACCTGGGTGTTAAGGTCTCCAGGTCAGTCATGACATTCTAGTATGGTGGCTGGGAACATTATAGTGGATGAAAACCAAAATGAACATTCTTGTTACACATCTAGAGACATCTATACAGAAGGATGAAGGAGTAAAGCATGGATTCATGGATGTCTGTCTTTCCAAGAGAGTGGGGAGAAAACCCAGTATTTGTCTTCCTCTGTGAAGAAGAAGAAAGAAAAGACTAATGTTTCATAAATGTGTAGTATAGAAAAACACAGGTGAAAACTCCTTTTAACCACAGTATGAACATGCAGGGGTGGGCACCGCTGTGATCCACTACAGTAACAGTATTGCATCTTGCTGGTGCCACAGTGTATGTGTGTGTGTGTGCACGTTAAAATTATGCCCCTCAGCCCCTGTAATCAAATGTTGGCATCTCTAGACAGACAGTCAGGCACTTGGTTGCCTGTGCCTATCCCTGGCTTTCCCGTGGTAATGAGGCATATTGCAACACAGAAGTTTAAAAAACCTTTGATAGCAGATCACTTCCTTCATAAAGGAAGAAAAGATAGACAATAGGACAAGACACAAGCACAGAAACTAGAGATTATCCAGACTGGTAGCAAAGGGATCATCCTACTTCCATCACAGCAGTGTGTGGTCTTTGAACAATGCAAAAAAAAAAAAGAAAAAAATTCTACTCCCAAGATTACCATGGAGTAATGATTACCAATGTCATATTAATTGTACTTGACACTTTAGAGCCAAATGAAATGACTATCTAATTAAAAGCACAGCGTCACCTTAATGAAACAGCCCTCACTTGTCACATCACAGGGGGCTTTATAGCTTCCCTCCCCACCCTCTATTCTTTGAATCCAAGTTTAAATTCAAGGGAAAGTTTGCTTATGGATTAGGTCCAGATGTGTCTGATGTCTTGACATTTATTTTTAGCAGTTCCCTCTGCATGATAGATTTGGGGTCTTTCTGAGCATGCTCTTGTTTCCTCTGACGTGACACTGGGCTATGCTGTAAGCCTGAGACTGGAAAGTGGTGGTGGTGTCACTTCCAAACCCTACTGATCTGGAGCACATAAAAAGATTTTGTCTGGACAGATATTAATTCTCTTCTCCGTGGAATTAAAATTTGAACTCTCTATGTCTGTAACTAAACTTGACAAGATGCTGCTTTTATTAAGGAAAATTAGCTTAGCTCCATGGGTTTGCTCTGGATTTAGGCCAGCTGATCCAAGATAAAACCCTACAAAGAGGATCAGAATGGTATCCCAAATGGCATTTAGGACACTGGAGAGCCTCCACTAGCATCCTAGAATGCTCAGTCTTTCTAGCCACAGGGACAGGAATCCCAGCTATGATAACTCAGCTTTTATGGGATTCAGCAGTTGTTCCTGACTTCATGTTGGTTCATGAACATGTGTGTGGATGGACACAATTGCACCTCCTTGGTATTTTATATTTGTGATATACTGACAAATATCTCTTAAGACATCTTTTGAGTTACGTCTCTAGAATCCTTCTAGAGTCCCCTCAGCAGGTCATTCAGCACATGTCCCACCAGTGCTGAGGTCTCCTGGGCTCTCTGTCGCTTTCTAGTCACATTTCCTGAGAAACTCTTCTGTAGCAACACATTCAAAAAACACGCTTTTCTTGACATACTCCTTTCATCCAGGAGAGCCCCAAAAATAGTAAAGATAATTTCCCTAAACTATTATTTGTGCCATGTTACCACTCGTTTCCATAATTTTGAAACATAACCCACTTCTGGGCTTATGTTTGCCATGTTAGTTGTAAATTGTTTGGGGAGATGGCTGTCTTTGCCACCCCGTGTTTGCACTGCACCAACCACTGCTGGTATTCTGGTGCTGGGCACTGCACTGGCAATGACACCAGAGCAATAATCCAGCTGCAACTTGATAAGCAATACAACAATTCATTAAAAATAAGTTTGTTGATATGTGTTTCCAGTTATCTTTTCAAACACTCTATAACCCTTCCATTTCATTGCTGCAACACCAGCACTATCACATTGTGTTTGATCTCATCCTTCCAAGGCAGATTGTGATGAAATTCTCCTCACTACTATAGTGCTCTGTAATATAATGTCTTTGCTCTTGAATATAATGTCAAAGGACCAAAGCTTTTTATCTTCTGACACCCTGGAACAAGCAAAGTAGAAGAAATGTGGGGCTGTGGTTGAAATGGATCTGTCTGGAAGTAAGAGGAGAAAACTGGGGAGAGGTTTCTGACGGGTAGAGGTTCCTTTACACAAGTCCTTAGCTCCTTATTCTGGGGAACAAGGAGCTCCTTTTTCCAGGGATATTTGCTATCACTGTTTTCCATTGAATATTTATGATAACACAATGACAGCGGGAAACTTGAGCCCTGTCTGAGGCTGGGAGTGGGGAAGAACCTTCACAGCATGTAGTTGTAAACTGCAAACTGACATGCATAGATTAAGAGTCTGGTTTCCTTGCTTTTCTTCAGAGCCAGTGGCAGGATATGTGCTCTGCCAAAGGGCAGTTCAAAGAGATGGGGCAGCAGGAAGAGAGAAGTTGTGTCATGCACACTTATCAGAGCCTGGAGCTTACATGGCTTTGGGTAGCTTCAGTGGGAAGAAGTGGGCTGCATCCTCCAGTAAATTTGGTTCATGGGAACACTGCTTATAGGACTGGAAGTGCTCCAGCAGAGTTCAGCTCCAGTGGACAAAGGCAGCAGCCTTATATAATGTTAGCCATAAATGTATCAAATCCCCATAAATGTTCCGTTGTTTTTGTTTTTTCCTGGTTGTTCCTTGTAGGAACTCCATTTAGGGACTGTATTTTAACTTGTAGCCTCTATTACTTAATACGTGAAGCATCATTCACCACTTCCTGCTTTGCTGCCATGTTTCATTAAATAGTTAAAGTGTCAGCTTTTCCTCTACTGACTCAGTGCTCTCTGCTTCGAGTTATAGCTGAGACATGCCTGCAAATTCAGGAAAGGTTTAGGATCTATGATACACTTAGATAGTGTAGGAGCTTTTCTTCCTGTATTGAAAACATTTTTGGAAGCATCTGCTGTATTCATTGATTGTAGGTTGTGACCTATTGCGGCTTTGTTTTTAATATGGACACTGCTTTTGGCATTCTATAGAATTTTCCTGGCCTACCAAGATTTACAGAACTCAGTGAGCTCTCTAAGGGCATCTCCTTAATCAAATGCGTGTAAAAACAGGATACTTTTGGGTTCATTGTTTTCCCCACGAGCTCAGAAATGTCTGATTTTCCTCTAGTGGTCTGGATGAGTTCTTGTCTGGCAATTCTGGTGTTTTAGCTTCTTCAAATTTTTGACCTAAAAGTCATGTCACTGGTAGCACAATTGCAATTACAATTCTTCATTTTGATGGAAGGAAGTGAGTCATCAACAGGCAGCTTTCAATAGTTTTCTGGAGTTTGACCCAAGTCAGCAGCAGACACTGTCTTCTCCTCAGTAGACTGTATCTCAAGAGAGCCTAATATAATTAGTAAACATCCTGGAATTTAGCACTTAGGTCATATTATCTCAATATTTATCGCTTTGGTTTGTTTTTACTGGCCTTTTAGAAAAAAACAAAGGCATTGGTAACTACATGATGTAGCCCAGAGACTTCATCAGGAGTGAAATTAGATGCCTGAAAAGGCCTGCAGAAATTTGAATTTGGAGGGAATGTGAAGAAAATCATGATAGGCAGTGGAGTATCCTGATGTTGCTATAGAATTGTTGGTCAAGCCTAGACCAAATGAACTTCAGGCAGGATTCTGCCTTAGCCCCCTGGATCTTTGGTGGCACACTAACTCCCTCCTGAGATGGTGCTGACCCTGTTACAGCTGCCTAATTCCACACCTGGTCACCAGAGGACACTTTGCACTATGGGAATGACTTTCCTTGCATTGCTGAGAGGTCCAGGACAGTGATTTTAAGGTATAAGACCTCATCATGTAGGTCAAGGACAAGCTTGGCAAGGCAACCTACAACCATGGGAATCAAACCTCTTTTTTTGAAATTAATCTCCTACAGCAGTTCCTGCATACTGGCATGTAAACCTCATTTTTCTGTAAATATGGATTCAGACATCTTTTAAACACATTGGAAGGAGAGCTTATCTGGTTCCAGGTTACTGGAAAGGCATACTTTTTAGCTTGGGATGGTGGAAACTTGGCGTATATCTAGCTGTTAAATTTTCTCTGTGTAAGAGTAAGACCTCCTGTGCTGCAGACCTCATCGTAAAATTCTTGAATTAGAAGATTTTATGTTGAAGCTGAAGATCAATTTGCTGTTCAATCTGTGGTGCAGACTTGGGCTCTGCATCCATGACTGGAAGTTGAATTGTTGAGTGTGTGACAGTTAAATACATACAGTTGTGATCCCTTTAATTTTAATTTTATCAAAACCTGTCTCAAAGGAAGTATCATTACACTTTTTATGCTCAACTTTGAAGCAGAAAAGCTCAACGAAAAAATACATTCATATTCACAGTTGGTAGCCAGGTTTTCTTCTGAAGTATGACAGCTTCTCTTTTTGTGGTGTTAAAGGCAATTTTCCTACTATGTCTCCAGGCTAGGCTAAAAGATGTGCAAAAATGACTGAAGAAAAATCTCTTATAACCCTCTAAATTATTGACAAATAGATCTCATCTTTTTGTAGGAATTAGAAGGGAAGAACACCAAAAATTTCAATAGTTTGAATGTTTTATGTACCTAGGGCAGAGCTCCGTGATCTGTGTTTATCCTTGCTGTTCCATGCAGTCATAACAATTACAGCTTCACCTGGACCACTAAATGCACAGGTATCTTCATGTGCCCAGATAACACGCTTGTTAATACCACAGCAGTGATGACCATAGTGCAGAAACTGCACCAAGGATCATATTTGACAACAATAATTTAAAAAAGAAATGGCTGTATGCTGTGGTTTTATTTTACACAGTTGACTTTTCCCTCATAATGATCACATGCCTAGAAACTCCTTAGATTTTTTGAATGTTCCAGTTTTTTATCTAATAAATGAAATAGTCTTCTAATTATTGAAAAAAAAAGACATTGCCCAACTGAATTGCAATTTTGTTTGTGTTCACCAGCAGGCTGTAAAGGGGCATTCAGCGTGAGCACTGGAGCGACCAAGGGACCAGTAAAGTCATTAAGTTCCCCTCAAAATTTTTCTTGCAAGCAGAGACACTATGATTGAAAGCTGTTCAGTACTTTGTTGTGGAAGTGCTCAAAACAGTGAGTGATAGGTAAAAAAAAAGGTGATTTCTGTCAAAGAAACTGCTAGGTCAGAATCAGGCTGCCATAAACCCTGGAACTCAGAAAGAAATTTTGTGCCTGTTCTGTCACTCTAGCTGTGGTAGGACAGCAATCTAATCTCCATCCTAGAGAAAAAAAGGTCTTCCCTTGGAGCAGTTTTCCCAGACAGCCTGAGCTGAGCTCCTGCTGTCATTGCCCTGTCCCACAAAGCCACTTCTCCTTGAGCTCAGCATGGCCTAATGCTTCTCTGTCATTAAGGGTATTTTCGATGGAATGAAATTGTTCACGTTAATCCTAAAGGCTCCCCACAGCTCCTGCTTACTGTATTTATCATACTTGGCTCATATCCTCAGATATAGGATCTTCATAACAGCCCTTTTTGAGGGCAGGTTGGGGAGGCCTTTCTGCAGCACAGAGCCCTCTGGTAAAGGCCTCCTCAGTGTAGCATCTGCAAAGCTAAATTTGTGATTTACTAACATATTGGTCTGCCTCATATTCCACAGATACTTTCTGTGGCTGGTGGAGACTTCGTAGGATTGGGAACTCCCCCTCCCCACATAGCAAATAGTTCTCCAGGCAAAGGCTCCTGGTGGTGATGATTTTCTATGTGTCTATGACTGCTGGTGGGACATTTTTCTTTTAAAACAGATCTGAGGGGAGTAGCTGATCATAAACCTGGCTACTCTGAACTATTGGGAAGTCCGTGGCTTCAGTGGACAGAGCTGAGGACCTGGCCTGCAGTGGAGGGTGACCAGAGGTGATAGGAGCTCACCCTAGACAGAATTTTTTTCCAGAAAGCAAATGGTGACAGCTAGTTTCAAAGAAGACACTGTAGGGAATGCACTGCTGCTCTTAAGTATTTTGAAGAAAGTAGTATTGTCTGCATGATGAATTTTGGTAAAAAAAGGAACAAGGGTAAACCAAGAAAACCATGGAAGCAATTTCTTAGATAAAAGGCAAAGTTCCTTACATGGGAAACACGTGAAAGACTGCAAAACAAATATCATCACAATAAAGTATCTGTGGGGCTGGATTCTCCAGGCCTTTTTCTCTGCTCTCTCAGGAGAGTCAGCCTCCTGATTCCTCAAATGGTTTATTTCTTAAATTCAGAAAATATGTATGTACCAGCATATCCTTCTAATTAGCCTGAATTTACATAAATTCATATTGCCAACTACTGTGGCATTCAGAAAAATACCCCACAGTTTTAGTTTCTGGAATTTAGGGCCTGTTACCTGTTTGTAGTGTGGATGCTTCTGTCATCTGGCAGTGTAAGGGCATTGACAAGGAGTGGACATGTAACTTACAACATCAGGCTGCAAAATACCACCTGGGAGGAGGGAGAAAGCCTTCTCCTGAGTGGTTTGTGTTAATTATCTGCACTGCCCCAGTTTCTATAAACCCACAGCCTTCATGGGGCTGTCACTGTAATCAGTGCTGTGTAAACAAAGCGCACTGGAAATTAAGCTCCCAGAACCTATTCCTTTCTCTGTCCTGGTCTCTCTTACACCAGTGCATGGGGATACATCACCCTTGGCTTTTGGCAGCCACTCTCTGAATTTTTTCATTTCCTTCACCACTTATCTAAAGCGGCTCACGGAGATAATTTTCCGTGTCAGCAGCTAATCTGATCCGAGATCGTGTTACTAAACTTTCTACACAAATCTCTTTTTTCCACAGCCTTCTTTAATGACCTCAAACCCACAGGCTGTTACCAATGCCTACACCTGAAAGATGCAATTCATTGTTGCCCAACATTTTATACCAGGAGTCACAGACCTGCTTCTTTGAGCCTTGTTTTCTGTCCAGGGACATAATGAAGCTGTGGGCCCTCTTTACCTCCTGGTTACATAAAGGATTAAATAATTATATTTAGCAGACAGAGGCTCCTCTCTGGTGCTGAGCACCCCAGATCTAACCTCATTTACCATTTGTGTATTGAAAGAGCTTGAATAATTTCAGAACAACTGGTCTTGAGTTAAAGTGGTCAAGCTGAAAACGGTGTCAGACCCCTGTTGATTTATTTATTCTCTATGTCAGTAGTCATCTCAGTTCTTGACTCAGCCAAACGAAATACTGCCTGATCTGCGCAGCCAAAAAGTAGTTACAGAGTGAAAGGATTTTTGCATTCAGATATGTTACCTGACTAAATTTATGGTCCCGTTTTGTCTTTCTGCTTGTTAGACTCAAATGTATTGCTGTTCCCTCAAATCTAGAGCTTGCAGATAAATTATCCTTAATCTCATCCGATTTCTTTCTGTGCTGCAGTGCAGACATCCCTTCAGACAGCAAATCCTTCCTGATCTACTGAGGCTTCGCCGCTGAGTTCAGTAATTCACATTCCTCTTTATCCACTGGGAACTTGAACTTTCACTTAAATTAATGTCTTTATGAAAAACCCTTGCTTTCTCTAAAATGTTTGCATTAAAACTTATTTTGAAAATATTTAGCACATATTTTATGTTTGTCTGAAAATTAATACTAATTAATAATGTAATTTTAATACTTAAAATTAAAAATAATACTGAAATTTAATATTTGTGAGTTTTGTGGTTGATTTTTTTTTAATGCTGATGTCTGTCTGGAAAACTGTAGGTGCTAAAAAGCTAGAAGCAGAGAAATTCTTCAGCCTTTTCTCAATATTCTGTGAGAAGACTCTCTTTCCTATGTAAACTATTTTAAACAAGGTCACAGTTTCATAAACTTCTTGCACTCGCAAGCTCTTTTGCAAGATCGTTATGGCTTTGACTTTGAAAATATTTTGGAATAGGTATCTTAGAACTTGGCCAATCCTCTCAAGGGGTGGATGGCCGAGGAACCAATTACCTATTGCCACTCAACACACTTTTTGCGATCTATCCTATAAAGTAGTCAGAAAATTATTAAAGAAAAGCTTCGGCTTCCACTTGTTCATGAGCCTGGACTCTGTGTCGTTTTCTTTATGCGTCTCGGACGTAACAGCGACAGAAAACATTTATTTTGCTCAATATTTTCTCAAGAATATCTCCTGCTTCACAATTCACATGCAATGTCAAAATGAAGTAAAACCTTTGTTATGAAAACTCCTGAACTCTGATGTTTCAGCCAAAGTCCAGGGCACAGTTTTATAATTTGACCTCAACTCTGCAAATATAACTCTCATTAGGGGAATTTTAACTGTTTGTTATAGTTTGTAGGTGCCTTGAGATGGGATGTCTGTGGGGTTAAACTGGAGTAGGTTTTTTGCATTATTTTGCTACAGTTAATGGTTTGCCTCTACCATGCCAGTGTGTTTGTTCCCTGAAAGAAAAGCATAATTTAGCTGCACTCTTGTTTCCATGGAAAAACTATGATACTATGTCCTAGTTCTACCATATCTGCCACTGGATTGTGTCCTTCTATACCAGAGCAATGTCAGGATTCACAGCCTCAAAGATCACCATTCAAAAATGGTGTAATACTCCAACAAATCTGTCATTTTAACCTCTGTGCCTGTTTTTTCCACTCTGATTTTTCATTTTTGACACAAGGGAGCTGGAATCCTGAGCTGCTAATGGTGGCCACCTCTCTTCTAGCATCACCTCTTTATGCAGATGTTCTGCAGTGTCAAGGCAGCCAAGAGCTTCTGGTCCCAGATAAGCACATTTTTTCACCTCTGCAGTGCTTTATGACTCCCAGTGTGCCAGTAATAGGTGATATATATGTATCATACAGGCTGGATCAGCAGCTATTTCTCCACACTCCAGACCAGGTCTTCCTCTGTCCTGCTTTTGCTTGGCCGTATGGCTGGTTCTGTGACCTTTCAGTAAACCTGCCTTTCCCTCATGTCCTGCCATTAAACTTGTGCATAGATTTGTACGCAGCATCGCCAGATGTGTGTACAAATGGCTAAGTGTTGTCATGCAGAGATGTTTTGCCATTGTAACATGGTCATTTCAGGACAAAAGCCAGTGAAAATGATGTCCTAAGTCCTGTCCTCTGCTTAGGGGGCCTGTGGCCTCATGTCTAAGGCCATGTTTTTTGAAGTTGGAAAGATTTTTTTGGAACATTTTGGTTTTGAGGAAGACGATGAAAGGTTAAAAAAACTAAAGACCAAATGTTGCATTCACTCACAACAAAACCAAACCAAAACAAAACAAGTCTATCTTCACCCCTCTCTCTCCATCATGCCCAACCTATTTGAGAACTCCTCTTGGGTGTTTAACACAGAATCTGCTCTGCTCTGAGCCTACCTCACGCCTGGGCACTAAGCTGTGCCTTGCCCCTTGGGTAGGAGCCAAGTATCTGTTTTCTCACTGGGAAGTTGTTCCTGATTTCTCTAGCTGAAGACACTTCTGCATTTTTTAACATCTGAATATGCAAAGAGAGGCAGACCCAGTTGATTTCTCATGCACTTTCAGATGGATGAGGTCGCTACTACACTAGCTGCCAGCCTTTTTCTAGCTGAATGAATATTTTATTTATTTGTTTTATCACAGTGAATGATCTCCAAAGCCGGGAGCCCCATACACCTGGCCTGGGAAGAGTGCATATCATGCCTAAATGTCCAGTGAGCTAGAGCAATGCTGAAGTACCCTCTAAATCCTCCACCCATCCATAAGGGAGTTTCTACCCCAAGACTTTCTGAGTCCTGCTTAGCTCCTGAAAGAGCTGATATGTAGTTACTTTGCTGGCTTGGTCAGCAAATGTTTCTTGACTTCCTGCTGACAGACTTGAGCAGGTAAGTCTCCTCCAGATGCTGGGAAGAATGCCATCTCAGGAAATAAGCCATGGAGGACTCCTGGGGGAGTTGTTTTTGCCTGGACAGAAAGCAAAACTGCTGCTGGTGCATCATACTGTTGGTTGTAGGATGGAGAGTGCCTTCCTTTCTTCTCCAGTGAGAAACACCTTGGGGTCCAAGTCAGTCCTGCAGGCTGAGCTCGTGCATTGACAGGGGAGTCATGCAGCACTTCAGCTGGTTCTGGGTGTCTAGTGGCACACAGGCAAAGGGAACAATTAGGAGTTGTCTTCATAATTATTTTATAACAACAAAAACCCCAGAGTACAACAGTATATGAGTATCTGTATCCACCTCCTTATCCATCTCTGTTTACATCTGCATCTATACCTATGTCTTACACTGGCACAGACCAATGTCACCCAAGCAGTGGTGGCCTCATCGTCTCTGTCCACAGCCTGTGTCCTCCCCAGTTGCTGTGTGGGTGGCTTTTGGCACTTTCCTTTAGGTTCAGGGTGATGCCTTAGGTTTTAACTTTCCTATTTTTCAAATCCTGTACTGCCTAGTGTGTAACTCTGAAGTTTCTTGTAGCCTGTTAACTTCTGCTCTCTCGTGCTAGGTAGGCATGACAAAGCCTCTCCAGACCTGCTCTCCAAGGACACTCAGACCATCCTAGGCCCAAAAAGTATAAACCAAAAGCCTCTAAGAGGGGGGCAAGCTTGGGGAAATTACATCATTAACTGAAGCTTTAATTGGAGAATTAACCCTGATACGCAAATGAACCAAACCTATGAAAGTGTGAAGAACTCGTGACCTGCTGTCCATCTTGGGGTCCATCTTGGCAGTAGCCTCTGGCTCCCTAGGGGGTACCTTTGAAGGCCTTTCAAAGAAAGACCTACCTTTATTCCCTTATTCCTGTCTAGTCTCTGTTTTTAGGTGGCCACTTCAGGCATCAAGGGAAGAGTCCACCTTTTACACACCTTAGATGTGGGGCAGGGAGCGAGAGGGGCGATGACGCAGCCGGGACTGCAGCACACACCCTGTAGAGCACTGGTTCCACCCTTGCAGGGACATGCCCCAGGTTTAGCAAATACAGAAACCTGTGCCCTCAAGAGCAAGTGGCACACATAGGATTTGTGCTCCCTGTATGAAGTTACTGGAGGAACTGCATTAGGCCATAGCACCTCTGACCAAAACAGCTCAGCAGCTGTTGATTTAGATGAGTCCATGGTGTGGTGGTGCTGTGTGTATGTAATGTAAAGTCATTTGTTCTCTGGGCTGTGCTGCAGAGACCAAAGGTTATTGTCTGCTTTGGAAGGCAATTTCTTTATTTGAACTGCAGGCAGCAAAACAGACTGGTTGTTGGAGTTTACAAAAGGCTGTCATGGCTCTGCTATGTTATTTTTAAATAAACACATTTTAATCATTAAGTACACACTCTTAAAGCCTCAGTAAGAAGAACATCAGAATTATTAGTCAAGCTTTAATTCATCTGGTATGAGTTACAGCTGAGCTAAAGCATGTGGCAAGTAAGAGGAGTTATTTTCCAAGGAGAGTTTATCTGTGATAACCTCTAACACAGCAGGAGCCCAAACTCTAAACCATACCCACTCTCTTTACACCTTTTGGGTTTGCTTCTCTTGTTGCTCTTTTTTATTATACAGCTCAAGAGAGGACCAGGGGATGTAATTGATCTCTCGAGGTTCCTTTGAGCCCTCTATTTCCATGATTGAATGAGCCTGTGAATTGTTATAGGCGTCATCGCACAAACGAATGTTTTATTAAGCACCAGTAAATTGCTACAATAGCAAACCAAAGTTGTGTTTGTACAATATTTCACAAATCACAGATAGCAAGGAATATCTTTTATATGTGGGCATATTCATTCCCCCACTACCCCCATATCCCTGTGGTCTCTTGTTTCATTTGGTTTGTAGGATATGTAAAAGGGTCCTGCCTCTCTGAAAGAATACCTTTTCCAAACATGGCTCTTAATTTATATGTGGTTTTCTGGGAAGCTCCTCTGCTGTGCCCAGCCTTGAACCCACCTATGTAGGCCACAAAGAATTGAGGGGGAGTTGTGGAGGAGAAGTATTGAGTAGATAGTGCATGTGGTGGAATATATTTCATCCCTCTGAAAGTAATGACATTAATTTAATTAAAAATCCAAGCTGGTGGCTACAATTTATAGGCCAACATGACTAATATTGTTATGCTTATGTAAGCAGAGAAATTAATTAAAACTTTGAAGCTTTCTCATTGGCATAATGAAAGCTTATTTTACACTGGTGAGAGATTAAGGAAACTTTCTTGGTGGGCTTTTTTACAGAAAGGCAAAGAAACCCTCCCTGCCCCGCTTTCACAAGCAGGGAGGGTTTTTTTAATTAAAAACAGGAGAGAAAGTGGGAAAATGAAAGAAGCAAGAAATACTTTTGTATCAGTTCTGTAGAAAGGGCTTGGGAGTAGCCAGGAGGATTTTGACAGTGGCTCTGTTGCTGTGAGAGAGAAATGGGAGCATCATTTGTTACGGGAGCTGGAGTGATGGGATGCTGAGGGAGGGACAGGGTCAGGGGAGCACTGGTGTGGGGGGTGAGCTCCCTGTGGCAGCCTTACAAGATACTGTAGACAGTGAATTGCACAGGATATCTCCCTCCTGCTTTCAGGAAAGGGGTGCTGCGGTCAGGTCCTTCTGCGTGGGGCTCTCAGCCATCCCTCTCTTCCTTTAGTTCCCATGTCTGCTGTTACCTTTCAGAATGGCATGAAGATATCGCTGCGAGCTAGATAGCCATAGAAGACTTTTTAATAGTCAGAGTGAAAATGTTTCTGTTAGGAAAAAAATTCCATCTAGTACTGCAAAAAACACGTGCCCATTTACTTGTATTTATAGTTATATATATATACACATATGTATTTTGGTCTCTAAACCTTCCTGAGGAGGGCAAGTGGAGGGGGAGGTGCCGGGCTCTTCTCCCTGGGATCCAGCAGCAGGATGCATGGGAATGGTTCAAAGCTGCACCAGAGGAGGTTCAGACTGAACTTTAGGAAGCATTTCTTTACCATCGTGCTGATCAAACACTGGAAGAGGCTTTCCTGAGAGGTGGTCAAGGCCCCAGACCTGTCAGTGTTTGGGGCATTTAGACAATGCCCTTAATATAACTATTTAACTTTTGATGAGCCCTGAACTGATCAGGCAGTGGGACTAGATGGTCATTGTAGGTCCTTTCCAAAAGGAAGTATTCTGTCCTATTCTGCATGCACATACATGTAGGGTATAGCTGCTGTAGTGGGTTCCCCTGAATGCAGGCTGCCTCACTAAAGCAAGGGGAGTCACCACAGTTATTTGATGTAACATGAAAACCCTGTGAATGCTCTGACTCATGACAAGGACAGGTCCAGGCCTTCCCAGCTGCTCGGGCCAAGAAAGGAGTAAATGGTGAGGGCTTAACTGTGCCAAGCTGAATACATCTGGAACCTGAGCTCCCATGTAGGCTGGGGGATTACATGAGGGGGTTGATATTATTTGTATGTAAGGTGTGGAAGTAAATTCCAGCAGTAGAACAGCTGAAATTGCAAAATTTTGTGGCTCTGGATATTGCTCAGGACTCTTCAGCTATAATTTTCCCTTTTGACATAATGATACATAAAACTCAGTAAAAAAGAAAATAATTCCTTTCACTTCTAATTAGATCAGCAAGGTCAACATAAGTGCATTGTATGTTCAGAGAGCAAAACCGGAACTCCTGGAGCTGTTTGTGCCTCAAGTTGTTGTCTGAATTTTCTCATTCTGAATGCCTTGCTGAAAACCCAGCAGCTAACTTTGCTTGTGCATGGGTGTCCCACATTGCTCTGGAGGGAGAAAGGTCCATGCTGGCTGGTTCAGTCAAGGTTGTTGAGGAAAGCTCCAAGACAACCAAGAGGATTGCAGGGTCTGCAAGTCCAAAGGGTAAATGAAAAAAAAATTATTCAGCATTTATTAAAGAATCAAGCTCTTTATCAAGCGATGCTGTGCCCTGATCACTTCGCCCTCCACTAGCCAAACATGCTGTATGCCACATGTGCTCTCCCCAACATCTGGCTAATAGAAGCTATTGCTTTTCCTCAGAACTAGATATACTTCACATTCAGGTGCCTTTTCTGGGCTGTTCTTCACCCTCAAGCTGCCCTGACAGTGTTAGTTCCCTGTGACGACAGGTGAGATGAGCCTTTTTTTGAGTTTTTAGCACAGTGTGATCACACTCTAGCACTCATCACCGGCTCCAAGATCTCACATGCATGTCTTCCTTCAAGATATGAGAACAGTCATCCCAGCTGCCAAAAGAATCAGAAGACATTAAATCTGGGTAATATTTAGGCTCTGGATGAGAATTTGTCTGCCCAGGCAGAGCTGCTTTTCCCTTGTCTGGGCCTTCTGCTGATTTACCTTCAGAAACAGCTACTCCAAACCATCCCTCATTTTCTTCATCTCCTTATACTCTTGGGATGGCATTGACGATCCTTCTGGGTCTGTTCCAACTCAGATTATTCTGTGATTCTGTGAAATAACTGGGGGGATAACTCTCCTGAAAACAATGGTATCTTCTAAAAGAAATCAGAATTTCCTCAAACTAGAGAAGGCTGTTTTGGAAGAGAGTCAATGTGTCAATCCAGGCAGACGTGGGAAGGAGGTGCATCCCCTTCAGCACAGACATGAGGGCAGCAGCGCTAAAGGAAAGGAGAATTGAACATCTCAGTGTGCCCTGGGAGTCTGTACAGTAAGACTATAGTCTCCACCTAAACAAATAGCATAAAGCACAATTAGAAGATCCCTGTTGTACCAAAAAAATGTTACCCAGTGATTATAATTTATTGAATACACACATAAAAGAAACTAGTCAAAACATTTGTCTTTGCATAGAAGGTTCCTACAAATCGTCATCCTGCTATATAAATTCTTTTTCACCTGTTTCAGGGGCTCTCCATTGTGCTTATTTCTTTTGCAGTAAAGACCAGAGCTGCTGCCTTCCCCTCCATATCACCAGTTTTAGGAGAGTGATGAGAGCCATAGTTTCTATTTGACACACCCTGTGACTGACAAGTGCTATACTAATTATTTCCTTTAACTGGTTGTATTAAGTATTGGCCGTCTACTCCTGAGAAATTAAGACAATTAAACACTGCAACGGTTAGGCAAGAAATTTGCAGTGACAACCGAGTGACCGTGGCTTTCCTGTCCGCCCAAAGAACAAAGTCGCCGGGCACAGCAGGTGACCAGCAAATACTAATGAAGCAGCCAATACACAGAGGAGTCCTTCCCTTGCACACTCCATCAAACTGGCTGGAACACCTCTCATCAAAATATTCCTGGTGGACCACAGGGCAGTGCCAGGCTGGTATGTTGTGGAGGAAACACTAGAGAGTGTTGTGAGCATACACGTTTTTCTTCAGGGAACTCTATTTCAAACAACATGTTCATGTTTTCTGGATTGTGGCATTTTAAACAAAAATTTGTTTCAGGCTTACTATCGCCACAAAATGCCGTTTTACTTTCAGAGATTCAAAACCAATTTTTGTTGTATTTAGGACTTTTATTTTTTGTGTTTGTGTGTTTTTATGCTCCCAAGATGACATTCTGGTTCAGGATTATTGTTATTATTTTAGTATTTTGATTATTATTTCCATTCCATACAGAATGTAATTTAGATATGTTAACATCTCTAGCAGAGTGAAAATATGTTTTCCCAAACAGCTTGGAGTGCTTTTATTACAGATGGGTCTCAACCAGCTGTTGAAAGCTGTTCCAGTGTAAACCTGAACTCTCTGCCTGGCTCTCAACTTTTGTGATGTACAGCATTTAAAACTTGGATCTTCCCCCCTGAAACACTGTGAGTACGTTTTGTTGAATAATGGAATAATTTTTTACTGAATCATGGACATGGAGTAAAAAAAAATCACTATGAGAAATTTTATGATCTGCATGCATTTTTAAGACACAGAAAGTAGACGTGTAGAGATTAAATAGTTTTGGTCCAAAAAGGTTTGTAACAAATAAGCCTGCCACAAAGCTGAGAACTGCCAGGGGGTTTTGTAGCACCAGTGACAAAAGGAAGTTTTACAGAGATTTTGGAGCTTGGTACATTCTTCATTACACAGAATCTTCTTGATTTCAGCCACTGTCTAAGCCAGGTCTTCAGGAAAGCAGAAGTACATCCTCAGAAACATTGTAGGCTAGTGTAAAATTTAATTGAATTCTCAGTTTAATGCCAAGAGAGGGGCAAACAATAGAGGATTTTCTGCTCCTTGCTTTCTTGCTATTTATGAAAAAGCAGCTGCAGAGAAGAACAATGCCAAGCAGCTCCTGCCTGTTGTTCTGCTCAGAGCTGGGCTCGAGGGAGGAAGGGTTATACCAGGTGCAGCCAAATACCAGCTCTGCCATTCAGCAGAAGGAATTCCATGTGCCAGGGCTGCCCACAGGGTACTCCGTACGGTCATGAAAGCATAGCCCCTGCTGCCCAGCATCCTTGTCAGCACCACACACTCTCCGAGCAAAGGTGGGCACAAAGAAACCTCCCCAGCATCCAACTTTTGCTCCCAACATTTGTTGTGGTGTCAGTGAGGACTTTGAGGTTAGCTGCCTGTTTATTTTTTTCCAGTCCTGGGTTGCTGTGTGATCTGTTTTAAGCCTGGAGATGGAAAAAATGCAGTGTTGTCTTCAACAGAGTGGCAAGGACTGATGCCTTTTGGAAGAGCACCCCAGGGGCCGTGAGATGAGTGTAGCTGAGTGTGTCTGGGTATTGGTTAGCAGCATTTGTACCGAGCTGGTTTCCATTATTCCACATGTCAGGAAGAACATTTGCGCTTCCAGGCCACTAGATGATGATGGTACTGTAATTACAGCTGCATCTGAATTAACATTCCCACATGAATAAAACATTAGCATGATTATTCTTAGATTTTTAACCAGTGGTCTGTGGTCTCATCTCATTATAGCTACTTTCTTAACCAAACCAAACCACACCACACACCCTAACAAATGAAGAAGAGAAATAAGCACAGAACATCACTTCACCTTTTTCCCATTTAAGACTTGGAATTGGTTAAATAATAATGAAGTATCTCTGAAAACCAACATGTTGGCAGAATTTTGTCCATAACAGGAGGTCTGTGAGCTTTAAGCCTTCACTTCATGTCCATAAAGGTTTGATACACTTGCAGCTGAATACTGCAAATTGCAAATATATTGGATGTGTAATTACGTCTTTTTCCACATGGGAAAACAATTTGCACATTCAAATCTTAGTGTTTTGCATTTAAACAAAATCTTTGGCCCACAGGTGAAATGTCTTCATAGGAAGACGTTTTGGAGTCCCAAAGGGTACAACGCCCGGTCAAGGCCCCCACTGTGATGTGCTTGAGATGCAGGGATTGCCTTTGCCCTGCATTCCTCATGACATGGGCTGGACCAGCCCCCACAGAGCCTCAGGCTCCAAATGCCTTTTCAGGTGTGTCTAGGAGCCAAAGGTGTGCCACCAGCTCGGTGACACATCCCTGAGGTAGCTTTACATGGTGTGCTCTTGCTATAATCTTCCCTTTCTCAGCCTCATCAGTAGAGGGAAGAAGGGCATTTTTTGTTTTGTGGGTTAGTGGCTTTCACACAAGTTGAACTGTCTATTGCTGTGATTTCAGACTTGATCAAAATAGAGATACAAAAAAAGATGACCATTCCTGACTCCCTGGGAAATCCTGCAGTGTCACCACCATCCTCTTCTCTTGATAACTTTTTTTAATATTTAGCTCATCTGATTTTACTGGCCCTCTTTAAATCCCTTTTCATCAACAATAACTTTGGAATCCTCTTGCTTGTTTCAGCCAATGCTTGACATGTTTGTAAAGGTCTTGAAGATACCAAGGTCTTAGAAGTTTCCTTAAAAATAATGTTTCTGTAGAGAAGAACTTCATCATCTTCTCATCAGAGGAGAAGTTGGTAGCAGGAACACAATTCTAGGACACATCAGGGAATTGTCTCCTGAGAGAGAAGAAAAGGCTGGAATTGTTCAGGGCTCACATTTTTTTAATTGCACCGGCCATATTATGACTAGACTTAGGAAACCATGTTCTGCTGCTCGTGAAACTACTCTGGCAATTTGGGAAATACAGGTAAGTCTCACACTTCAGCCCTGTACCTTTTTGCAGTCTGTTGAGAACAAGGGGCTTTGCCGCTGTCAGGACCTTCCATCATGTTTCTGTAAGGACTGAATGCTGTAGACAGTGCAGGCTGTGAAGTCTGCTCCTAATGATAGGTTACAAGTTAGTACCATAATGGCTGTGAGTAGCCTGAACCCAAGCTTGGCTCGCAATAAAAATAATTGTAGGTAGCTACCCATTCTCATTCCAGCTATTGCAGGGGTAGTCTTCCAGGGGAAATGTGGTTGTGGCCGCGCTCCGCGGACTGGTTTTGCTTCTTCTTGAAAGCTGATTGCTGAGCTGATTTGGCAATTGTGTGAGTAAAGTAAAACTGTAAGTTCTTTCTATAGCAGCCTCAAACTAGACCCACGTACCAGGACAGGTGACAGGAATGGCAAATCCCAGCACCTCGTCAGATTCTACCAGGAGGGCAGGGGACCACTGAGCCTGTCTTCAAGGGTTCAGCTGTTTCCATCATTAGCCATTAGAGTCTGGTTTAGCAAGGGCATCTTCAAGTATATGAAGTGACAGGTTTAAGAGCAGATGGACCAAGCTGAGCCTAGATGTCATCAGTCCATGGCCAACTCAACTATTTGGTCTCAGAAATGTTCTCTATTACAATTAAACCTGATACTTCCTGGCTTCCCGTTCCAATGAGGGAAAAGTCTAACCCTTGCAGAGGCTGAAAATGTTGGCTATAGAGGTTCTGTTGGGAAGATGACAGCTTTGGTCACACAAGAGTTTTCTTCCATGGTAGCTGTTCCTGGTTTGGATTTGTTTTTTTAACCAACAACATTTAACCAACAACAGCAGAAAAACCCCTCTTGTTAAAAAAACACTGGATTAACCTCCCGAGAAACTGGCAGAAGAAGCTGCCTTTGCCCTCCCTTAAATTATATGTTGTGCTCCCCTGCTGGTACAATAAAATAAAATGAAAAAGAATCCTCTCAATTTTTCTTTCACCAGTGTGTTAAGATATTGTCAGGTCAGCCCTGGTGGTAGGGTAGCAGATGACTAATAGCTGTGGCTTTTAATTAAATGTTATCAGAAGAGGATGATAGATTAGCACCACTACCCCCTGCATTTCCCAGAACATTTCAAAATTACTTTTTGAAAAATGGACTTAAAAAGACGGAAGAAGAAAGAAGGGGGAAGCATGAAACAATGGTGGGAATTCCTTGTCCTTGCCGGACCAGAACAAAAGCTTTCTGTCTGTCTGAGAAAGAAAAAATTATTTATTTGTTACAGCCAGTGCAGTCTGGCTTGTACCTGGCTGGGATTTCTGCAGCAGAGCTGGACCTCACCTTCACAGGTCTCTGTTGCTGCAGGCATTTCTAAAGAGGAAATGTAGGCATTTGGGCTGTTTAGAGCTGTAACACCTGAAAATGATAAAACATGGGATACTGAGTGAGCCCCACATTTCTACTGCCTAGAGGTTTACTGGGAGTAGGTAGGGGAACATCTGAGCCAATGGAGAGGAAAAAACATATTTTTTAATCCAGGAGTAGCTCATTATTGAAGGCTACCATTTTGTCCCTACATGAAATAAGAGTTCAGAGTCTGAAATTTTTCTTTAGGCAGGCACCAAGATCAAATATTTCAGTGCAGGTGGCAGGATCCCTGTTTTCTGTGGAGAGATGTTTGGTCCTTTCTCCTCTGCTCACCTTTTTATTATGACTATTAGTTATAGCACTAAGGAAGTGAAGATACAAGAACACAATCTCTAGACCCTCCTTTCCCTTGAAAAAACAGCTTAAGAATATTTTTATCGGAAAAAGAGAGGCCATTAAAGTAACTAAAGCCTTTCAGAGGATTGGTTTTGGATTGTTCTTCTCAGAATAGGAGCTTAAACTGTTCTTTAGCTTCATTTTAGGTCCCTGAGCGCAATTCTGGATGCTGCCCAAAATGAACAAGTGGTGGGGAATAGGGATGCAATCTACAAATAAAATGAGCACATCATTAACTTTTTATCATCATTGTTATTTTTATTAGTCAAGGTTTTGGCCCCCAGAAACTGGGGCATTTGTAATGAAAAAGACGCAAATAGCTCGCAAGTCAGCCTATAAATATGAGGGACTGGAAAACTGGGCTAGTGCCCAGATAGATGATTATTTTTTAGAAGAAATTTATTTGTATTTCTCCCTTTCAGCCAAAAAGGTGTGTCAGTGCTTAGAGACAGAAAAAAACATCTTTATCCTTATCTTTTTTCTGCTGCACATATATTTTTTTTCTGAGTTTCTTCCATCTTTGAATATGGCATGCACATCCCACACAACACAGATAAAATTTCAAAGCAATGGCAATGGCTATTAACGTTAAAATGCTGATTTCCCAGATGCCTTGTTGAAACAAAGTCTGAGCTGCAGCACACATGCCAATAAAATCCCACTTTACATATAGTGGTAGGTGAAAATATGATAGAGGTTCCTTTCTCTGCCAGCTATATAATTTCTGTCTAAGGAAACTCAAGTGAGGTGCAGTTCTCCTATAGATGCTGATTAATTCCTAGGTCCATTTAGAGCGTGCTATTGCATTAAAACAGAAGAACCTGTGGGAGCTGGTATTTCCTTGATTTTTTTTTCTCCTGGACCTGCACTGAGCACATATTGAGTGCATCAAAATGCCACTTCAGGAGTGAATAAAAGGAAAAAGCTGCTACATTGCTGGAAAAGAGCCTGCGTCAGAGTTTACCTACTTTGCATTAAGGATGGTGACACAAACAGAGGGGCCTTGTACTCCTGTCAGGGTGCCCTGTGGCCAGTGACAGAAACACGGGCAGCTCTAAATTAAAAGAACATTTCTGTATTAATTTATCACTCTGGTATACACAGGGCTAAGTATTTTCCAGAAGCCGCTACTGAGTCTCGGAGAGCTGACGGAGCTTAAACCGTTATGAAAGAAATACAGTTGCTTTCCTGATGTGATGTATTTGGCCTCATGAAAGGGCATTTTGTTTAGGTAGTGCATAGAAATCTTAGAAAGTGCCTACAGACACAGATACGGTCCCTGGGGGAAAGCAGCAAACCTGAGCAGAGAAAGCATCATAAATCATGGGGCTTAATGTGCAGCTCATAAATCCAGTGTTTGTAGGGAGCTCTGATAAGGCAGGATGAGGTCTGAGCACTTTTACTCCACACAACATAGCATGTGGCATTTGCATCCACACAGCAGTGAAATGAGCTGAGATTTGCATCTCATTTTTCACTTCCCCGTGCTATGGGTGGGGCAGATCCTGATCATGACTACAGGGGGTGTAAATAAGAGAAAGGCCCCTGGTTTCACAAGAGTGACTCCAAATGTAAACCCTCATATTTGGGATGGGGAATAGACTCTGAATTACGTTCATTTACATGAGCTAATCATATCAGCCTGTGGATCTGCAAGTCAAACATCTGTGCTTGTTACTCACAGTAATTTGTATGTATACATATGAATGCTCATTTGGTATTTGCAGATCAGATATTTGCGTATTTTGAAGGCAAAATGTGAGATACACCAGTAAGCTTTCATGTGCCTTGGTCTGTCTGAGTTGTTACTAAATGATGGCTGGATGCTGCTTAGATAACAAGTCTGATAGCCAAGCAAATCCAGGTTTTCCCAAGCAGTCTGTGCATAACTCCTCAGGAATTAGTTGCCCTTCCTAATGGCAACATTTGCAATACTTTTAGGGCTTGGGTCTTTCAATTGAAGTGAACAACCTACCCTAATCTTTGAAATAAATCTTCCTAGATATCTTCTTTCTCTCAAAGTTTTGACTCGTAGAGAAAGGAAATGAAGGGAGAGACTATTATTATCGTATTTTCTGCAATTTGAGGAAAATTTTAATGAAAAATCTGTCTGTTCAAGGTAAGGTGCGTCCATGGGATACACTGAAAGGAGAAGAAGTTGCTATGTGCTCTCCTTACGTGGCAAAACCCCAGGTTTTTCTTCACTCACAGCATTCCTGATGATGATTCGGAGTGCTCTGTGATCTCTATCAGCCCTGTGGATGCCATAGCATCACAGAATGGTTTGGGTTGGAAGGGACCTCAGTTCCAGTTCCCCTGCTCTGAGCAGGGATGCCACCCCCTAGATTAGGTTGCTCAGACCCCCATCCATCTTTGGACATTTCCAGGGATGGGACATCCACAAACTGGGAGAAAATCCATGTACCTCTCAGACTTACTGTGTACTTACATCAATGTAAGTCAATGGATTTTGACCCCAGGGTCTGGATGTGGGGAAAATATTCTAGCTGGCATGGTGCAGGCTAGACAAGTAATCAAATATACTACCTTCTTCATTCCTTCTTCCTGCTTGGGCATTGGCAGAATTATTAAATAATCCCTCTGAATTAAATTTCTCTTTCATTTTGTGTACATAATATGGATATCTATGCTTTCAGGAGATAACTGGAAGAGTGGCTATGAAGCTGATTCATGTTCTTTATCCATTTTAACTTGATAACGACAAAGAGCAGTAGATGCTTTCTATTCTTCCAGTATAACGAGCACTACCATATGTTTGCTGCACAATAATTTATTCTAACAGAGGAAGATGATATTTCCCTAATGATTCATGTTTCTGAGAAAAAATGAAGCATCTCTCCCTTAACATCTTTTCTCTCTCTCATTTCTTTTGGATGAGAAATCATTGCTTTCTTTTATCTGTCTCAGATGGATCCAACAAAGTTACTATAAAGGCTCCAGCTCTCTGTGTTCTCAATGAGCGCAGCAATGACCTCTTCTCCTTGTAGCATCCAGTGTTTCACTTGTACTTTTATATTTATCTCTTGCAGCAAGCTGTTGTGTAAAGTTTTGTGATTTGGGCCTTAATCTACAGAGTTAGCTGCCTTTAAAGAGAACTCGCTCCAAAGTGTGGCTCTAGCTGCCACACAGTACTCCACACAGAAGTGGAAGCTACATCACAAATCTGGAAATGTATGTTGTTCCTTATTGCCTCTTTCCTGTGTCTGGAAGCTGTTTTCCTAATTTTGAAAGGGGTTCTTTTGTTTTTGGTTTTGGTTTGTTTTTTTTTTTTTGTTTGTTTGTTTTTTTGTTTGTTTGGTTTTTTTTTCTTTTTTTGGTTTGGTTTGGTTTGGTTTTTTTTTTGTTTTTTTTTTTTTTTTTTTGGTTTTTTTTTTTTGTTTGTTTGTTTGTTTGTTTTTTTGTTTGTTTTGGGGGGGGTTTTGTTTTGGTTTGGTTTTTTTAAAGAAGAACCAAATCTTTGAATCCCTGGGCCTCTCACTTAGCCCTGGTTGCTGAATGGTCCTGACGAAGTCATAGGAGGACCAATATATGGAAAAACCCTTTTACCTCATATTCCTCATTTAAAAAGGAAGGATGCTGGTTAGCATGTTGTCTGAATGCTAAAGTTCTGACCAAAATTCTTGAAGAATTGTAGCAAATACTTGTACTAGTAGAATGCCATCCTTGATAAACTCTCAGTGGCAGTTTGCAGCAAGCAGCAGCATGTCAGATGTCATCTGTGCTTTGGTGAGCTGAGCTTTAGCCTGGAATATTATGTCTTCATGAAATCAAAGGTGCTATAAATGAAAAAAAACCTGTAAACAGCCAAAACCTGAGGTCACTCTGCACCCCTCATCTAGGGAGAAGCCTCTGCTCCTTGAGGGGAAGAGCTGTTTGCCTCTCTGTACACAATGGTGGGGCCGCAGATGCAGAGAGCCAATCTCTGTCTCGTGTCATGGCTTTTTATTGTGCTGGACCCTCACTGAGGGTACTGTACCTGCTGCCTGCTTTGCTCTTCCTGGCTGCCCATCACTACCTGGTGGCCCCCAGCATCACTGCTGTCTCATTCCCTCTAGGAATCACCCACTAACACCCTTCTCCTCCATACAGGAGATCGTGAGCAGGTTGTACCACTCCACAGCATGCACAAGGTGTCCAAAGTATCCGTTCCACTTTCTTTTTCTCCCCTTCTTGTTCCCAACACTGGGAGCAATGCCTTAGGTGTAGTTTCTGTCCCAGGTTCTTTACACTGCTGCAGTCATAAACTTTTAATCTCTCTGTACTATTCTGTCTTTTTTTTTAGGAAAAATGCTTCTCCAACACAATAAAACAACATCTGTGAAATACAGTTCAGTCTTCTCCAGGGCCTCTTTCATTTTTTTCCACTGTTCTGCATTATGGTGTTCTTCCTTTTGGACTCCCCTCCTCCTGGGAATTATTTAGAGATGCAGAGGCATCTCCTTTCTCTTCCACAAGCTCTTAAAAGTTTAAATCATTGTTTGTTGCTGGGAAACCAGAATTGTTTTCATTATCCAATGAGGGGCCAGAATTACCTCATGTTCAGAGTGCTGGCATCTCAGAGTATCAGAAATCATTGTGAAGGCCTTTTTGGCAATGCCAGGTAGAGAATGCAGCAGCCCCACCACATGGTGGGGACAAGGCTGGTTTCATTGGTGCCCTCAGCTCAAGGTGGTGGGCCAGGCAATGCATCACACAGGCCAGAGCAGTCCTTAAGCTTGAAATACTTTAGGGAAATGCCAAGAAACATAATGGGAAGGAGAATGACCCGCTGGAGAGCTCACAGTGGCTCTGAAGGAGCCCAGAGGGAGGATGCCTTGTGTGGAACCTGTATGACTCATTCACAGGCTGGTGGCACCGACTGACTCCTGGTCCACACAGCTCTTCCCAGTGCAAACCTCCATGATGGGGCCTGGATCCCTCCTGGAGTTCTGAGTAGCTGCATTTTGGGTATCAGTCTTTATTTCTTTTGGGGATTTCCTCGTCTTTCTGTCCTCTTTCTTGCAGAGGTGCTAAGTATTAAAATAACAGCGAGGAAGGGGAGAATTCACATCTTGGCATTTCTCAGTGAAAGTCTTCCAGACATTTAATAAACTGTTTTATGTCGAAAACATTTGAAGAATGACTCTGCAAACAGTGATAATACTTACTCGTTAAGCTTTCAAACAGCCTGGCCTGACAGCCTTAACCTTTGCACCATGCAAGTGAAAACATAAGGCATAAGTAAAACCCCTTCCTGCAGTAACTCCAGTGGGCTGCGTACTGGATTACACCAGGTATGAATTTACCCCCTGGCATTTGGTTCATTTCTAACAGCAAGTCATCATGGCTTGGTTTGAACCCCAATGCCTGATATAAGACTCCCAATAGAGTTAATTACACAGCTCTTTATAATAATCCATTGCCCAGTCAACCCACAAAACATTTCGTCACAGTAGCAGCCTGAATGTTCAGTTAGGGGACCAATTAATCAAGCTGGCATTAAAAAAAATATAAAACCACATTTTATAATAGTGTAAAACATCAGTGTATTAGTTTGAGTTGCATTTGGCACACACAGACATGCACACATAGTATCTCTACAGCTTGATTTATTACATTTAAAACTAAATGGCTTTGGAAATCAATTTTATTAGACTTCATTATTTTAAAACTTAAAATAAAATGAAAGCATTACTTAATAATGGCTTTTAAATTCTAGATAAAGATGCCCAAAGGGAAAATATAGAAACCCTGGTGCATTGTATATTGTTCACTTTTTTTTTGTATGGACTAGCTCAGTGATTTGGAAAAAGAAATGATGTGAATTAGGGAGCGTGTAAAGAGGTGACGTTGTTGAGTGTGTGCAGGAATGAATGGAAGTGATTCCATTTTCCCCATAATGCTTTGGATCAGAAAACATAAATAGGCGGCATCTGTCTCATTTACCAACAGCACTCACAACCAAAAGAGAAACTGAATGAAAAGTTGTCTTTTAAGAGACAAGAGCAAATCCCTTCTTTATTTGCAGCTGTTTCTCTATCCAGAGTTATACTGGAGGGAGGGGGAGCAAAGGGTGAAAAGGGACAGATTAGAAATTAATGGAAGAGAGATAAAAGTGTTGCACCACTGAGAAACTCCACCACAAGCCATTCCCAGAGGCAGGTAATGGGATCCTTCTCCACCTGTGTAAGGGGGAGGTCAAAAGCAGAGATTTTCTGGAGGTTTGTAGCAGCAAGGTGGGCAGCATTTCACTTCCAAGGGGTTGATATGCAGGAGCAGCAACCAGTGCAGGTCACCATGTCTGGACCAGTGCGTGACACCCACAGGAAAGGTCTTGCCCTGACAGTGAGCATGGCCTGGGGACTGAGGTGCCAAGGTAGTTGTTGGCCATACACTGCAGCTCCTGCCTTTGTTCTCTGCCTGCTCTGGCTTCCTCCACTGGAGGTGAGGAATCTGCTGTGGCTGGGAGCTGCTCACCAGTAGAGATGTTAGACTGGGGAAGGGCTTTACGCAGGGAGGTTCTCTGCATTTTTCTGGGATACTGATTAGAAACAAAAAGAAGCGAAACATTGTCAATTATTAAAAACTTTGAACATACACACACAGAAACATAAACATAAATATATATTTTTATATATGTCTGCCTAGAAAAACATCATTATGTATGCTTCCACAGAAAAGTTTTAACCCCTCACAGGTGTTAAGGTACCCTTAACTTTTGCGATCTGCAGCAGATAACCTGCAAGCAGCATTGAGGGGGTTTGGCTCAGGAGGAAAGTCAGAGGCAGGATAAGACAGCTTGACAGGGTTTGGTGCTGACAGAGACATTGCAGCCAGAGACAGGTATACAGCCATGGAAAGATGATTATGGATTTGCTGGTGAAATTCACATTATTATCACCAATCTATCCTGGTAAGAAATCTCTGCATATGAAGGATCTTGAAAGGCAGAACTGGGGAGTTCTCTGGTAGACCTGCTGCAGTTTTTTTTAAAAGCAGCATTTGAAGAGGCTCACCTGCTTTTGCCTCAGCAGGCTCTAAGGGCTGAGCTCTGCAGGAGAGTCTGGACTTTTGGTCAAGAACAATGCCTGCTTTATCCTGTCTATTGAATCCTGTTGGCATTACTGATGATCACAACAAGGAACATGTCAGGGCTGTGGGTGCTGGCAAACCAGGACGCCAGTGAAACCCAAACTCTGCCGTCCCCGAGTGTGTACAGGAGGCAGCTTCCCGGTGTGCCACTGTCTGTAGACCTCACTTCCATTAAGCCTCCTTCCTTTTACCTCAGGTTCAACTTCTCAAAATGTGCACTCTTTTTTTCGGGGGGGGGTTCTCCCTCTCGTACTAGATTCCTTCTTTACTTTTTTGTTTGGTTATTGTTTTGTTTTATTTTGTTTTTTTTAATTTTTTGAGAAGGCGTAATCACAGGATCTCATCTGAACTCTCTTGTGCTAAGACATTAATCTGCATTGCATAATGTCTCGGAGCAAACAGTGCTGGAGTGAAAGTAAGCTCTCCCCATCCATATTTAACTCACTTAGCTCCTCTCAGCAAACAGAGATGACATTTTTGTGCACAAAAACTAGAACTAGAGGGGTTCATTCTGGGAGGGTTTTTGTGTTGGTAAAGTTCCCCTACTATTTTATAAAATAAAGACAAGTCCAGCTGGGTTTCAAATACCAAGCAACATGCCAAATGGTTGTTAGCTAAGGGGCAGCATCGGTCCCTCTGGGATGGAGTCAGAGGACAAAGACAAAGTGATTTAGGAGAAATGGGAGCAAATAAACTTTCCACCTAGGATTTATTAAAATTATTCCTCCTTTACTTTAATCCTGGTGTTTAATTTTCATCCTAACTACTCTGATTGGTGCTGCTTAAACTCCAGGGATAGCTGGCCAAAGTAATCTGACATTGTAACTGGTCTGATGGGTTCATAGTGCTTTGAACTGCCTTGCCAGGCCACTCCAGGTATGGCTCTGGGTGGCATCACCTTACCCTAAGGAGGCACTCTTTCCCAGCTAAAGTGACTCCTCTCCAAGGAAAAGGCTCTTGATGTTTCACAGCTGGGAAAGGGCCTCTTGGCAGCAGGAGCAGTGCAGAGCCATGAGGAGACACAAAGCTGGCTGGGAAGAGAAGGGAAAGGGTAAGTCTGACATCTGTGGGACAGTCACTCCTTCTCCCAAATAGCATCCCTCCTGTGAGAGCAGGAGCAGCAGGCTCAGCTCTGCAAGTCTCCTATTCCATTTTTATCCTTTTCTCTTTCTCACTTTCTTATGAGAGGGTCACAGGAAAGGGTCTTGGCATCCAGGATTTGACAACATTCAGCTTGCATATAGAGCTGAGAAATCTTCACGATGTCCTGCTGAGCCCAGGATATTTGGGCTTATTGGGAGTGGCCCTGGGATCTCAGCCTCTCACTCATTTAGCCTTGACTTGTCTTCAGCACCTGCTTTGCCAGCACAACCATCCATTGTTCCTGACCTCAAAGCTGCCATGAGTAATTCCCTACACAAATCTGAAAAAAAGTGGAAAACATTTATTTAAAAAACCTTCAGCGTCTTCAGATTTGGATGAATGTGCCAAGAGGATCTAAACCCAAACAAAAGTTCCTGTCCTAGATTACTTAAAAACCCATTCCTCTCTAGAAAGGCAGACTGTTGGTAGAAGGAGAATCCATTCTCTACTGTCTAAGGGTGTCACAGAACACGTCCAGGACATACCCTCCAGAGAACACATGTGCCAAACTGAAATTAACTGAAATTAGACTCTGGCTGCAAAACACAGCCCCAGACATGAATTCTCTTAAAGTTTGGTGTATTCAATGCTGGGAATTTGCTTCCACCCATGCCAGAGGTAAAGGGATTAGCTGTGAAGGCCTGATCCCACTCCCCAAACTTCCCAGAGCTCAGGGCAGCCTGGGCTTCTGGTCTGAGCTTCAGGCCTCTGCAGCTGAAAGTGTTTAAATAGGAACGTCCATCACTCAGTGTGAATAAAAGTGAAAGTGGCCCTTTTAAAAGAGAGCGATGACTTGATCAAAATGCTGCTTTGTCATATCTGTTTCATAAAAATTTGCCCCCTCTGGGCCAATCCAGCTTGATGTCAATAGTGAACGCCAACCACTGCCTTGTCTCGGTGAGCGCCGCACAAAGCCTTAATTTCACAGCCTTCAAACAACAGTGAAAAATCACCAGGAACTTTCTCCTTGGATCTGGGATCTCCCTAGCAACCGCAGGCCAAGCATACTGTAATTCAATTTATGCCTTGAACTCCTTCAGGAGTCTCTTCTTTAAAATCTGTCACAGTCAATGTGCCTTGGGAAACTATTATAAGCGCCTGAACCTTTGACCAGCGGAGAAAGTAAAGCGTTAGTATAAATCTCGTAAGCATGTTTGGTCTGTTTTTATGTTGGGCGTATGGTACATTTAACATTCATCCCGCAGCCTCCACCTCTTTTCTGCTTGGGAAATGCACCCTGCATCTGTCATACTGTCTGCGCTGAAACCGGGCCGACCGTCCCTGAAAGGAGGCGCGGGGGAAATGCCTCCGCTCAGCCAGAAGAATTGCTTTATGTGGAAATGCACTGACATGGCCCTCGGCTCGTTGGGAGACGGGGGTGTCATGGGAAAGATAAGCAGGAGTGACCTGGCAGGTTTGTGAATGTCTCAATCGGGGACTGAAGTGGGTTTAACAAAGGAGTGAAAGCTTAGCAGGAAAACACAAATGATAATGAACTGCTCACTGTGTTTAAATAGCCATCCCCAAATAGTTCTGCAGTGAACATTGTCAAGTTACTTGAGTCAAAGTGAGGTTTATAGGCCTGTAATTTTGGGGGTTATTTGTTCATGAGCCCTCTGTGAGCATCTTGAAAAAATTACTGCTTTTGCTGACAAATGCCATTTTTAAATTAACCATATGATATGATGTGTTATAAATAGTATCCTTCTCTGTCTGTTAGCTCTGTGTCTCGAGTGTGGTCAAAAAGAGAAGGGATGAGCTTTTAATGAGTAATGCTTGATGGGAAATGTTGGCATTGAAATCTAGGGGCAGATTTAGGCTAGTATCAGTTGGGAGGGGTACACCCAGGGACAAGAGGGGATCTGCTCCCTTTGGGGTGCTGAGAGCCTCCATGCAGAGCACCTAACAGGAACTGGCTGCTAAAGATAATTTTCAAGTAATTACTAACCGGCCGTATTCCAACTCAGTCCAAGTATTTTATCCCAGGAGCCTCACCCCATCACCCTATATCAGCTGGGAATAGTAAGTCTATGCACTGAGAGGGTATTTTCCAGCAGCATCAAAATTAGACATCACTTTTCCACCCTCC
This sequence comes from Struthidea cinerea, assembly GCA_013397865.1. Classification (NCBI taxonomy): domain Eukaryota; kingdom Metazoa; phylum Chordata; class Aves; order Passeriformes; family Corcoracidae; genus Struthidea; species Struthidea cinerea. Next base: position 33,744 of record VZTI01001779.1, on the reverse strand, counting down.
TCTCTCACTTGGCTGTGGGACAGCATCCTAAATAAAGTGACGTAGCAGGGTAACTCCAGGATGCACCTGTGCAGTGGTTATTATGGATGGCTGGTCCCAGTTGAAATTGCTGCTTCCAGAGCATCAGGGAACAGCTCTAAAGGAAGGCTCTGTGCTTGCCCCATGCAGCCTCTTCTCACAGAGTGGCTTCAGCTCCAGCTGTGTTGGAGACATGGAGCCGCAGCCAGCAGTGAGTGGAGTACCTGTGTGCAATCCCACAGCCCCTGCACGGGGCGGGCTTCATGTTCACTACAGAACTAGATTTGATCTCAGCAGTCTTTCCTCACATTGCTTAATATGGCCATATTTATATTTTCAGTCCTGCTGTTTGCTTTGATCTCAGGGAAGCCTTGTAATGTGGGCTGGGGATGGTATTTGGCTGGGCAGTATCTCCATCTACCCTTAGAGAAGAACAGCCTGCAGCTTTTTCCAACACTCAGAGAAGTACTGAGATAAGGATGGTTAAAAATCAGTAAGGGTCTGAATCCTTGTCTGTAGCTGAGTAGAGACTTGGCATCATTTTATGGTTGGAAGAACCTGCTCTGACTTCAGTAAGGCTTACAGGGATTAGACATTGCAAAGTGGCTGCTGAAAGGCAGACAGGGCCATGGAGAAATGGCCAGGCAGCATGCAAAGCCATGGAGCTGGGCACTGCGCTGGTACGATGTAGTGCAGCAAAGCTGGAGCAAATGCCAGCAAATCTGAGTTGAGTTTTGCCTTTCTCCTGGCACTTCTGCTTTTCCCACGCAGTTCTGCTCATTGACCGTGTGGGTCCGAGTCACGGCCCTTGTCTGTGTTCCTGTGTGCACTGGCGGGTACAGGGAGGACTTGGGTGTAATAACACCCTGTCACTATTCATTAGAAACACAAAATTGCAGCTGGAATACCCACGGGTTCCCACGAAAGCAAGGCTGTCTTTCATCTTGTCTCTGCTTTAAATAATTCCTTACTGTTCAGGCAAACTGAACAAACAGGTGGGGGGAAAACACATGTATTACTAATTAACTAGAGATCATTGTTGTACACCAAACAATAATATCAAAACTCATCCATTACAGTGGAGGAGGACTGTTTACATAGGCATTGATAAGTGAAATATTAGCAACATACCTTTACTGTTTTGTTAAACAGCCAAGTGAGAGATGAGGGTGGAAAAGTGATGTTAGGAGAAGTTGTAGAAAATACTGGGATACATTTCATTCCCAGAGTAGAAGTGGGTTACTACATTGTGGTTAAAGTTGGGCACCCATTTGTTTAAGTCAAGTCATGCAGGAGCAGCTGGTCTGCCAGGATGGCCATCCCCATCCCACAGGTCACTCTGAGAGGCTCTGTGGTAGCCAGTTGGGGCACTTGGGGATGCCTGGATGCTTCAGACCAAAACCCGAAGAATTTGCAAGGGCAGGGAAGAAGATTATAATAACTGCTTTGCACCAGTGGCATGTTGCTGGCTCCACATCAAGAGAAAAAAAAAAATTAAATATCATTTATCTTTCTCTGAAGAGTTTACCAGCCAAGTTTTGAGGAAATTATCTTTTTTACATCTTCTGTTCGCTTGACTGTATAAATACAATACCTGCTTGAGAAAGGAACAACAGTGCTCCTTTCAGCCTTGCAGGATTTCAGTTCACAGTAAGTTTATCTGACATCTCTCATGATTAGCTGTGAAGTTATCTCAGGCAAGAGAGAGGGGTGGAGAGAGGGCAGGAGCAAAGCAGATAAGCACCAAACAAAAGATGTTTGTCTCTCTCTCTGGGTGCTGCCTAAACCAGCCCAGTCTGTCAGGTACTGAAATACGAAGTAGCACGTGAATTTTGCAGGAGGGAGCAGGAGGGGAGCATGGGATGTAAACTCATTTTAGACACCAAATACATCTTACTGTTATTTGGGTTCTCTGACAAATTGTATGGCTAATTGCATGCACTCAGTGGGGAAAGTGCAGTTAGCAGGTAAGAGCTTGCTTTAAAGTGCACTAAAGATTCCCAGTTATTACAAGTAAGTCTGGGCCAGAGGAGAACTGATTCCATCTGCAGCGGAGTCCTGAAGCTTGAAGACTTGAAGATGCAAGGTGGAGGTTTTTCTGTAGGGCCTGAAGGAATCTGTGATCAGCTTTAGAGCATGATCCACTTCGCAGTGAATGTAATGAGAAAGATCTTGCCTACCTGAGTGGTTTGAGGAGAGAACTGGGCATTTTTGCCCAGTCTCCACCACCTACGAAGCAGTGGACATCAACTGAAGTGATGACACAAACGTGGTTCTCATCACCACAAGGTGTTATGCCAGGAGTATGAACTTATTCAAAAGTGTTTAGGCAGAGCTCCAAAGGACAATTTCTTCAAGAGCTAGTAAGCATACAGATGCCAAAAAGTCTTCAGGAGAGCAGGAGATCCCTGAGCTATGGCCATCAGGAGCTTCAGGCGAGTGCCACAGGATGTGTCATGCTCATCTGCCTCAGGCTTTGTCTCTTGGTGTCTGCTCCTGACCACCTCTGAAGGTCACCCAGGTGAGCTGCCCACTTCTTCTATCTCCATTCTTACAGAATCCAAAGTAGAAGCAGAAAGCCTCTTACAAAATTGCCCACAATTTTTAAGTAGAAAAGAAGAATAGCTTTATTTTTAATGAAATGGAGCACAATGTTCGCTCCTGACTCAGTGCCTGAAAGATAGCTGTTTTCTGGATGCTCTCTGCTGTGGTTTCCCCTTCTGCTGTAGACAAGAAGCTGTTCCAGAATTACCCCGAAGCAGTAGTTGTTCCTGAAATAACTGTCCCTGAGTAACTCCATGTGTGGACATTTTTACTCCCAATTGCCAGGATCTTCTGTTGGTGGATTAGTCTAAAATGTCTTTCCTTTTACCAAATAAGTTTCTTCATCTATGGGTTATTCAGCAACTATTGCTCTCTTGAATTTACCTCACCTTTAACATGGCAGACCTGTCAAGTAAAAAGGGGCCCAAGGACACAAGTTTATGTGCTCACTGCTGGCACATTCTGATTATTCGTCATTTCACAATATTAATAAAGTTTTAGCACACAAATGGCTTTTGCTGGAGTCACTAAAAGTGCTTTGAGAAATCACAGTGGAATAAGCAGTCTTATTTCCATTGCACAATCAGGAAAAACTGAGGAACAAACACAATAAGGCACGATATTCTAAAGTGATTAGTAATCTGAGATGTTCCATTTTGGTCAAAACCTAAGTGAAGAGCGAGAAGAGACTGAACTTAAGATAATGGTGAGCATCTAAACTTGGAAAACCACACCCTCTGAAAGGTCTGCTGTTTGTACCCAAGACTGGAGGTAACAAAACTTTCTCATCAGTCCTGAAGGTGTTGGCTCTGGTCATGAAGACATTATTATTATCATCAGTAGTGATACATGCAAATATAGAGCTGGGGTTCTCGTTCCTTGCACGCTTTTCAAACATATGGCAGAGTGGTGCCAGACCCTAAAAGCTTGTTCTTCAGACAGCAACACATAATCAGTGGAGGGACACTGGGCAGAAACGGAGGTAAAGGAAAATCAGATTTGTCCATCTCTGAGATGCCCAGGGAAGCAGCAGTGCGCTCCCTGCTCAGCTGCTGTTGGGCTGGATTTTCTCATCTGCTCTAGACAAGAGAAAGTAGCTGGTGGAAAAACGAGGGCAAACTTTGCAGTCGTTTGGTGGGAACTCTTCCACCAAATTTTCCCCATTTGGCAGGGAAACTGTCTGAAAAGCACTTCTTGGACAGCATGGGTCTGGCCTCATCTTCCCCACCTGCTTAGCAAATTCAGGGAAGGTTTGGGAAGCAACACTAGGCCATTTTCTTTCCCCCTCAGCCATTTCCCCTTCTCCCAGGCCACAGTCAGCATTGAAGATTGTCTCCTTCCCCCTCTCTTCTGTTGCAATGCCAGTGGTGTCTCCTAGCACTTTCCAAAGTGAAGTCAGATTTTGGCAACATCCCTTCAGCTGTGATGAAAGTTACAACAGGGAGGGTAAGTGGAATTTGATAACAAAAGGCCTCTCGAGGCCTTTTCATCTTTGAACCACTGGCAGTGCCGAGAAAGTCCTGTTTCTATCTCAGCATCAACATTCACAATTCCGCAAAATAATAAAATGGAAGATAAAATAAATAGGAATTGCTGCAGCAAATCTGTCAAATTATTTTTCTTTTACTAGATTCCAACATATTGCTTAAAACACATCTTAAACTGCCTTTTTTTTCAGGAATGCAAATACTCTGAAGGACAGACTGTACAGCGGCTGGCATGTCAGGAGTACCAAAGACAGAGTCATAATCCTCCCCCTCATTCATCCTGGCTAAATATTCTTATGTGGTCAGAGCGACCTACTGTGCAGTCCTGTCAAATTCTAAGTGGTTTGAGATAAGTGTCCCTTAATCATAATGGAAAGTTTGTGGAAATTTTCTGAGAAATAAGCATTTTGAAAAACCATCAACAGCTGGCAATGAAGAAAATACGCTCTCCTCCCCTGACCATGCTGAAATTCTATGCTCAAATGTAAATATAATTTGAGCATAAGGCAGTAAATTTTTGAGCAGCAATCTAAATAGCAGCTAGAGAGGAGAAAAAAAAATCAGACTGAACTCTACTGACCTCTGTGTGTATGTATTTGACAATATAGCATCTCTAGCCAAGGTTTAAAAATGGTGCACTCTTGCATCAGAGGGTAGACTGGACCTTATTTCTAAACTGTGTTGCAGTATTAGACATACTCATTTATCTTTTGTTTCTTCAGTTGGGTTTCACAGAAATAAAGGGGATGCCTTTGCCAGAGCACATTTTTCAGAGTGAATAATGATGAAAAAAATGTGGTGTTCTGTTTGCTGAAGTGCAGAATTTTGCACTAATGCACAGAGGACTCCTGTGGCGGGAATGTCCAAACTGGGAGGACATCCTGGGTCAGGCACAGTAGTGATGAGGCTGCTTTAGAGGAACTCAAAAGGTTCAGCACCAGCCTGGAGAGGGCAGGCACTGGGCTGGCAGCAGCCCTCATTTTGCTCTTCAGATGAGACCTTTTGCCTCTGCCCCACACTACACTGGTGGTAAGGCACAGCCCCCAGCATCACAGGCTGCAAGGACAGAGGTACAGCTGTCATTAAGGGGAAAGCCTTTGTCAGAAATATAATTAGAAGTGTAACTTTGCTGGATTGGGACAGAAGAGTTTTTGTTTTGTTGTATTTTGGTTTTAGTCAGTATCCTTCTTAGAATCATAGAATCACTGAACGGTTTGGGTTGGAGGGACCCTAAAGATCACCTGGTTCAAATCCCCCTGCCGTGGGCAGGGACACCTTTCACCAGCCCAGGGTGCTCAGGGCCCTGTCCAACCTGGCCTTGAATGCTTCCAGGGATGGGGCAGCCCCAGCTTCTCTGGGCAATTTGTTCTAGTGCTTCACCACCTCAGAATAAAGAATTTCTTCCTATCATCTAATATTCATCTAAATATTCAATGGTGCTGTTCTGACTATATGGGAGAAACTGGAATTTTCTCTGCATTGAGTTTTCCATGCTGTTCCTGCAAACCTTCAGCTATTTCCAGAGGGAGAAGTCAATGGGTCAGATAATTTCTCAGCATGGACATTGCCACGGTGTCCTCTCAGTGATGCCTAAAGCATTTGCCATGAATTTCTAGCCAAACTTGTGAAAAATGCTTTCCCAGCCACTTCTGTAGACATGCCACCCATTGGCCTTTTGTGTGTGGGCATTTCCAGGAAAACAGGAGCTTTGCAGGACCATGCCCTGGCCTCCTCTGTGGTGCGTTTACCTCCTCCCATCTCAGAAACAGTGAAGAAAACGTCACAAAGTTACTTCAGGATTTTTGTTCACAGTTTTTTCACCACTTAAGGGTAAGTCCTAGCTCATCATTATTCCAGATACAACTAAGTTGTGTCACCTGTTAATAGAAGTATATTGAATGTGGACCACATTTGGTCTGGAATATATGAAGTTGCTCCACTGCTAAAGATTGTGTTGATTGTTTTGGGTTTTTTTAATGATACAAGTATCCAAGAGGGAGAAGAAATTCTTCACTGAGTGTTGATTTCCTTGTGGCAGTGATAGTGACGATGGTCTCTCCATTTGTTAGCGCTCTCCAGCCAAAGCACAGGTTCAGTGGCTGGTATATTTTGCCTTGCAGTCTTCTTGGGCATCGAGTTTCTTCGCAGAGGTCTCTGACATGAGTAATACACACACAGTACAGTGACATCAGCCCAGGTTTGAGGGAGGGAAATGCTCTTAGGCCTTTCTTGTTTATAAGACAGGCGATAAGCCAGCTTTCACCCTGCTCTACATCAAATTCAAGGTTAGGTGACGTAATGTAGGTCAGGATTCAGCTGTGTAAAATCTGAGAGAGGACAGAAAAGACTGTGCTGGCTTCCAAATGCCTTAATAAGGGCATCTTCTTATAAGAGAGGGTTAGTCTGAAGTAACTTCTCTTATGCTAACAGTTATGACTAGGCAACTGTAAGCACTTAAATCAAGTGGGATTTTCTACCCAAGGCACTGCTAAAGTCCACAGTTTTCAACTGCCTAATCTAGTAGCCCATGCCTGCTCAGGAGCATAATTTGTTAGGGGAGGAAGATTTAAAGTGGAGAACTGTATATAAATGGCTTTAGTCAGAAAAAACAGCCCAAATAGTACATGGCTATCTTAATGTGAAACTATTAATTACAAAACCAAAAACTGTGCTTTAAAAAAGGTAAAAAAATTAGAAGCTCTGATTCATCAAGGCCTGCAAGGTTTCATATTTTCTGTGATTATCTGAGGAGCTTCAGAAAGAAGACTTCATGCGTGCAGTGCACATGCACTCATACACACCAGCACATGGAATAGATCTCCAGTTACGGGTGTTTCAAACTGGTGCAGTGTCACCAAACCCCGCAGAGCCCTTCACAGAAAGGGGCTTGAAATGCTTCTCCTGCATTGCTCCTGCTGGTTTGCAACTGCACATCCAGGCATTATAATCATCAATTCATAGAATTGTCAAGGTTGGAAAAGACTGTTAAGATTATTGAGTCCAACCATTAACCCTGCACTGTAAAGTCCACCCCTAAATTATGTCCCCAGTGCCACACCTACACATTTTTTGAACACTTCCAGGAATGGTGTTTCCATCATTTCCCTGGGCAGCCTGCTCCAATGCCTGACCATCCTTGCAGTGAATAAATTTTTCCTAATATCCAATGTAAACCTGGCACTGGCAGTGCCAGTCTGATGAGACTTGAGTGGCCAGGGTTAGTCTTGTTTAGGGTTGGCCAAATTTAGTACTTTTACAAAAAATGTGCTTTTGCACTGCAGCTTTGCTCTGTGGCTGCCAACAGAAGGTAGAATAAAAGAAATAAAGGAGTACAGGAAAAGAATCCGGGGAAAGATGCTGATTTGTAGAGCTGGCACTTGCTCTTCATTTTCCCCCTGGGACAGATGTAGGTGTATTGGCAAATGTTATTTCAATTAACACAAAATACTCCCAGCCTGCATCTGATCTGTTACACCACAGCCTGCCCACAAAAGGAGCATTGATTTAGGGGGCTCGTTTCACAGTCCTGTTGCAGGACAATATTAGTGGGTTTGAGGAGAGATTTGCCCTGACACCTTTTGTCCGTAGCTTGCAGACAGCATTGTCCGTGGTGCATAATCTGATTTAGCTTAATCCAGGCCTAATGGGAACTCCCACCTAGGAGCTGGGGGAACAGGAGATATTGCAAGATTTCCAACAGGTCATGGTGGTCTTTTTTGTTTTCATTGTTTGCTACTTAAAAAAGAGAAAGAAACCCAACCTGATCTCCCCTCGGAGCGGATGGAGAGAAGAAGGCATCTCCAGAAGGTGGTGAACTGATCTCCCATTTAAAACAGGTCTGAGAATTTAACCTGGTGACTCCTTGTGTTTTTGTGTGTGCATGTTTGTGTGCTATTCTTTTGGACCACAGAAATGAACACTATGAAAATCTGAACTAAAGGATCTTTGCAAAGACCATTCAACCTCCATGGAAAATCCATTCGTCAGGACACTGAGGTTTATGCCAGACTTGAAACACTGAAATTGTTCCTAAAAATCCAGCACGTACTGCAGTAGTTTGCTGAATTGGGACCTTCCAGAGCAGAGAGATGAAGGATTTCTTTGCAGTCCTAATTGTTTGTTTCAATCCTATTCAAACTCTGTCCTTGTTTTGCCCTTGATAGAAAAAAGCATCTCCTTTCATCTCCTTTCTCTGTAAATAATTTTGTCCTAAGACATGCCTCCTTTTAAAATAAATTTTTAAAAAATTTATATTTAGTATTGTTTACTACATCATGCTGATTCTGAGAAAGATATCGATAAAGAAATTTGTGCAAATCAAAACCCTGGATAACACTGGAGATCTTTAACCCAAGACTGCTAACTGTTGTAGTGCTAAATAAAGAAGTGAAAACATGTTACATTAAAATTAATTTCAGAAGCAAAAGTGAAACTTCTCTCTGTGGACAGAAACTATTTTTCTTTTTTAGATATTTTGTTTATATGCCCAAATGCTAATAATTTGTTCTCTGTTTTTATTCCACTCCTCCCCCTGCCCCTGTTAATGTGTCAGGTTTCCTTATCAGTGATAATGTCCCTGTGCCTCTCAGCGACAGTCACACACCCCTGAAGAAGGTCCCAGATGAGGCTGAGACAGAAGATTGATAAAGGAATTGAGTAAAATACCCCTTTTTCTTCTGAAAGTGCATTCCCTGAGAGAGAGCAGGAGAAGAAGCTTTTTCCCTGTGAGCATCTCAGGTTTGTAGCTGTCCCCTATGTAGGTCTCCCTGTATAGTCAAAGAAGGAAGGAAAGTGCTTCTGCAAAAGCTTTAGGGGATAATCCAACCTGTCACCTGGATTAGATATATTGCAGAGGAACCCGATTTTTTACACTTGCTCCTGGTTTGCAGATGCTGGCAGTCAGACAGTGCTGAGCATATGCACCTAAAAATACTTACCTCTAAGTACTTTAGCCTGCAGCAAAGGTGTGTGGGAGAGGACTGCCCTGCTACAGAAGGTCAGGATGGTGTCAGCCTGCAAGAGGATTATCACCTTTCTACTCATTCATGCCCCCAGCATTCTCTCTCCCCCTGTGCTTTCTGTGGCTCGCCTGGAAATGTGCCACTCCTGAAGCGAGGAACCTATGAACGGGGAGTGGGTAACAGGGAGGAAGAGAGGTCACCAACTCCATCCCTAAGGTTGGTGTCTCTCCCATCTATCATTTGGAAAGGGGAGGACAGGAACATGGTCCATGAGCCCTGTGGTCCCTGTGAAATGCATGCAGAGGGGGACATGGAGACACTGTGACCCTGGGAGCTGCCTGCTCTCAACGAGTTTAGTGATCTCCCCAGCCTCTACCCCCACCAGCTCAGTTTGAACCAAAGCAGAAGAGGAGGAAGGTATTTGGCATACTCACTTCTCTCCAGGAGCCCCTCTGCTTGGCTCCGTGTCCTTTTGCTCAACACCTAGCAGAAAGTGATAACAACAACAAAATAAACTTTCAGCAGCTCCAAAAAAAAAGAAAAAAGAGTCCAGTGTTTCCTCTCTCAGAACCACAGAGAGCTAGAATGTCAGCCAGCTATCAGCAATACCTGGAAAATACTGTGTTCTGTGCCAGCAAAGCCGTTGAGGGCTTTTTATTTTAATGGTTGTACTCTGAAAGATCTGCTTGTTAGGTAAATTGTACACCATGGGAATGAGGTGTGGGGTAGTTTTGGCCCTGGCACTCTGCTTTTGGTTTTGTTTTTTGGGTTTTTTTTCACATATCTCCAAGGGGGGAATGAGGCTCTGAAGGGTTATGTCTGCTGTTCCCATCACACCCGTGTTACGCACATCTGTGTTTCGCCACGTGATTAAATCAAGTGTTTTGTGCCAGCACAATAGTTGCAGCAGAAAGAGGTGCAGAGATTAACACACCACGTACTCAGAGACAGCTTACAGCAAAGTAAGATGCAACCAGCAAAAGGCAGCATTGTGTCCTGTGCCCCCATGGAGTGGGAGTTTGGGTTGGATAAAGTGTCCTAGACTTTTAGAGGAGACTGTAGCTTTGCTTGCCATGAATAGCTATTCTAGAAAATTCAGTCTCCTGCTGTAAACCTGCTCCCTGCAGAAGAGCTGGGAGCTGTACAGAGCATCTGGTTGCAGGGCTGCAGGCTCCAAATTTTGATAGTTACTGAAAAAGGGGTTTTTTTCCCCCGACCTGAAACATGAAAACCAAAAATGTAAAATCTGCATTATCCACTTGGGCAGTGCTGAATCCTGTTCTTTTGACTTCCTATGAGATACACTGACTGCCCACCAGCCCAGGTAACTTGGGCAATTTGAGCACCTTGAAGAATGTCCTAGGAGTAAGATGTTCCTACATTAAAGGAAATATTTTTCCAGCAGTACTTTCTTCCCTTAGAACGATCTACACCCAACTTGCTGACTGTACAAGCCCAGACCTTGGCACCATAATTTTCTGTTGTACCCATTTGCTATATCCTGAGTCACAGAGTTGGGAGAAACAGGAACAAACCATCATAAGCTCTCAAACTCATAGGAAACCCTGCATGAAGAGTGAGGGGTGGCCCTGCAGGGGAATGTTTGCCATCTGCACTGTCCCTTCCTCAGAGACAACGGGGCAATGTGGGCTGCTGCCAGTGCTTGGTTCAGTGCAGACGCATAAATGCGTCTCTCCAGGAAGGCATCTCCCTCCATATCTGTTCCTGAAGTCTCAGAGCCATGAGCATCGATGGTCCCAAAGCACACAACACATTATTTTATGAGGAATTGCTGCTCTCCCGTACAGCCAAACCTTTGTCCATTAGACTGACACTCTTGGCAATGAACTTGCACAGTTGAAAAATTAGAAAAGTGCCCATTTCTCGTGAGGTGCTTCTGCTAACAGGACTTTGTGAGACAAAGCCACTGCTTGACACATAATTTGAAAATTTATTATTTTGACTTACCCAGAAAGTACCCCTTTTCTTTGACCCAATTTGACTTTCTTCAGAAGTTGCTTCTTCAGAAATTTTTCAGAAATGCTTTATTTTTTCCCTTGGGTGTTTTAACAAAAATGAAAGCAGTGCTATTTTCATTAGTATTTTCCACAGAAAAGTTTAAGCTTTTCTCAATAAAGGGCAAGTTTTTCTGCTGTTGAAAGCTAGGAATTTTTTATCTTTTTTCTTTTATTTTCTTTTTAAGTTAGAAATGCTAATGTGCTGCTCTGCAGGAATTGCCATTTAAGTGCCTTATACTTACATTTGCCTCAATTGACCACACTTGTTCAGATCCTCTTTCCTGTGATACACCGCAGCCTTCTCTCATGATGTGAAAAACCAGTCATGTTCTGGGAGATAATACTTGGCCAAGCCCATAAAAGAAAATGGGAATATAAAGGCATCTGAAACTTCTACCATTTGTTGTGGAAAGCAAGCTGAATCCAAGCATTTTATTTTCAAAGTAAGTACTTGAATTATGAAGGCATACTTGGCATTTTCCTCAAAAAGCAGAACTTTCACAAATAAATTAATTCTGAAAAAGAAAAAAAAAAGGACCTCTCACCCCAAAATTCCTGACAGCTAGTTTTTCACTGGAAAACATCTTTTGTGGAAAGTTTTGATGCTCTCCATATTTGTGTAGTTAAACTTACATTTGTGCTAATGTGGCTTTGCTGATCAGAACCTCAAAATTTTGCATGTTGCAGAATTTATACATTTGTTCCCAGCCAAACCATACCATATAAAAGCTGACTTATTACTAGTAATATCAAAAAACTGGCTAACAAGACATCCTGGATACTGCATGCATACTGATGCTCTTTATAGAATAAATGCTCTGTGCTCTGATGTGGCAAATGAGGTCATTTGAGTGCACTGACTCTGGTCTTCCTCTCCCTGTTCTGCTTGAAAGAGATTTGAATGTGAAAAGGTTTTGGCACTCGAGGCTCCATGGTTTGGAACGGCTTTCAAGACTGGAGACTTAAAGGTCACTTTTCTCTGAAGAAGTGAGGGACCCAACCCCAACACCAGCCATCAAAGAAACGCTAGAGTAAAAAGTTGTTTTCAAAATCCCATTGAGGAGGCCAGGGATGGAGCTGTTCCCCATAAACATGTGAGGCCTGTGCACTGAGTACAAATTGTTTTATCCTTGCGGCATGACCCCGTCTGTCAGATAAGGAGAAGCAGTAAAACAGGGAGGATGTGGTTGCTGTCTTGGAAGTTGGAAAACAAATTCAAGCTTAGGAGGGTTGTTTTCTCTCCCCTAAAATTAAAACCAGTGCTCCTGCTAGCTTCCTAAACACCATCCAAATTTAGCTGATGCTCTGACAGGGAAAAAACAGGATTTCATAAACTATTTCACATTTAACAGTGGTAACAACTGGCTGGGCGATGTGGACGAAGGCATAGGAGGGTAAGGTACACTCATACCACCTTTCCCCCTGCCCATGATGAACCAAGGGATGTGTTTGACCCAGGAAAAACTGTAAGGCACTGGGAGCCACCTTGAAACAAGGGCCATGGTGAAATTCTGCTGGGCAGGAATTTGCCTGGGCCAGCCAAAAGCTGTGCTCGTTGTCGTGGTGTGATGCTACCTCTCTATGGCTCAGGGAGACATAGTCCTTAATTCTGGGCTGGAGGGAGATACCTGATAGGGGCTGAAATCCACAGCAGATATTTTTGGGGGGGAGCCTGAATATATCCTTTTTCACCCCAGCAGAAGCAGGAGGATGTGTTCCCCACCAGGTGACCTCACCCCTCACTTTACATGTAACAGCCTGGTTATATGTAAAACTTCCCACAGTTTTGGATTCAGATTCAAATCCCTCTTCTGGCAGATGCAGAGCAGGATTTGTGCTGTGCTTTCCCACTTGTCTGTGATCAAGCGAGTTTGGGGCATTCTTGTCTCTGTTCTCTAGCTGTGCTCCATCAGGTTTAGGAGGACACATTCAGGACATTATTCCCAGGTTAGAAGCCTTTTGCTCCTCAAGCAGTCTGGGCTTAGCTCTCTAACAGTCCAGCACCAGCACCCTGGCCGTGTCTAATGTGTGCTAGAAGTGTCTTTGGAGACTCAGCTCCTACACATCCTCCTTCATCTACCACAACTCAGCTCTGTGACTTGACTCCATGTCCCCAACTCTATGACTTTTTGAGGCCAACCCTTTAAGAGAAACATGTAGAGCCTGAATAGAGAGGCCTAATCAACATATTAGATGTCAAAAGTTTTAAAAAATACCACTCTATTTGATACTTATTTTAAATGCTGCAGTTTTCCTATTCAAGCAATCATGCTGCATTTTACTTGTATATTTTGAGCCTGCAGTAGTATCTCAGTCAAGTTTTTGGGAATACTGAATTGCTTGACAGGCTTTCAGCCATAGCTAGGGAGACATACTGTAGATGACTGTCTGCTCTTTGAGAAGGAATCACCACAATAGTGAGGAACATGTTTCCGAAGCCCCCAAACTGCCTTTTCCATCACTCGGCAGCCTGCACCCCAGTTGGGTGGGCTGACAGCAAATCACTACGTTCAAGCTGACAGCATATTGAGCTGGTTTTAAATTTCCTGCTCTCTAAACCATGCTTCAAACTGAATCAAAACACTTTCATTAGAGGGATGAAAATAAATCCCACCAAAGCTGGATTTTATCATGCGGCTCTATCAGAGACGAGCAGACTGGGTTGTGTGGGGTTCAAGGATGTGGCCATCAGTCCCCAGAGCCAAATGGGAAGCTGTGGAGAATCTCTGCTGCATGCCCACATATTAGACTCAGCAAGCAGTGTCACCACCTAGGAGGACTAAACCTGGCATGTTGTCACTCGTCTGTTCGGTTTTTGGGAAGCTTTGATTTCCATCAGTGGAATTGGGGCTGGCAGCATCATAAAACTGTCTTTGAATTATGCTGAATTTCCAGAACTAAAGAAACATTTTGATGGCATTTCTACTTGTGATCACCATCCAAACACACATGCAAGCCTTGCAGCACATGTTTGAGAAGGCGGGTGGGCTCTTTCAGGCATGTCCTCACATCGGGGCTAGCAAAAGCCCCAGCTCAGGAGCTGCTCCCAACCTTTTCCTTGCCCCTACTGAGAACACCATCCCGGTTAGCTGGTGCTGCCACCTGGGACAAGCTGCCCCAGCAGGATGCATTGCCTAGAGCATTTCTTTTGCTTTCACTTAGCAATCTGCCACCACTCCTGGGAAGACTCGGACTGCATTTCTGGGCTCCTAATAATTCTTTCATGCTTTCCCCAGCCTCCATTCCTACAGCCAGGAGAACAGCCCCACTTTGCTGGAACTAAATCCCCCAGAGCAGTGTGGGCATGCCCTGCAGCATGAAGGCAGCACATCAGGAGAAACAACCGTTATTTCAAAAAATTAATTTTGGGTTTGTAGCCCTAGGCTAACCTGAGGCCTGATCTGACCAACATCCTAGGGGGAGGTGTTCCTATCTGGAGACAGTGTTTTCTGTGAGGAAGTTGAAGATGTCTTTAGCAGAGCACAGCTCTCTTCACTATCCAAGCTTTGTCTGTTTGCAAAAACAATTTCAAGATACCGTGTAATGTACATAAGTCACTGACTGTACTCTTAGCTACAACAGCAAAAATGCACAAGCATGTAGGCACAAATGTACACAAATGCATATTATTATAATTTGCAGCTGTCAGAGCAGTTCCTGTCACTGAAAGAGCTAAACTTAATTACCAATCTGGAATGAATCTTGATCTTAAAATAAAAAAAGAGCAAGCTGCCTAAGTGTATGCACATTCTTCCACTCTAAATAGCTTCCCAAGAATAGAGGGCCAAATCCTCAGCTGGTGTAGGTTGGTGTCAAATTTTGATAGCTAAATTCAGAGAAGCTGGCTTTTCTGATGGGTGCTAGTTGCAGATCTGATTCTGTATATTTTCTAATCTTTTTATCAGGAGACCATTCAAATCCTGTAGGAATATCATGGGGGTGTTGTTTATTAGTGGCCATCTGCATCCTCCAGCACTATTTGCCTTGGCATCTAGATGGAGCTGAGGAGGTCTGGGTTTTATTCCCATCTGAACCTCTAATTCAGTGTGACCTTGAGCATGTCCTTCATCACCTTTGTCACCATTGGTCACAGCATTCAGACCAGAGAAATCAAACTTCAGCTCACCAGACGGAGCAGCAAATGCCCTCAATCAAGATGATCCATTGCACAAACATGAGACTGTGTCTAATCTGCCTCTGAGTGCAGACTTCTGGCCGATGCCTCCAAGAGTTTCCCCTGTGTGTTCCCGCTCACTGGCACCCCCATTTGTCATTGTGGCGATTTCTTGGCTGCACAAGGAATTGTCTCCTCCAGGCTGCAGAGATGATTCTGTGGGTCTCCTGGAGGTGTTCTGTATGCCACCAGCCATACCCCAGAGGCACTTTGCAGACCCCTTTTACAGACTGTGAGCCCTTGGCCAGGGCTGTCCTCCCTGTGTGTTTGTATAAGACTTCATGCACTGAGGCTCTGCTTCAGCTGGGGCCTCAAAAACACGGCTATAAAACCAGCTATAAATAACAGCACAGGACAGGGTGTTAAACTCACTGATGGCATCTGAGTCATCACTTCGGCCTCTTGATGGCATGACCTTGGAGGTAGGCTGTTAAGTCTGTAAAAAATGTTTAGAAAAATAATAAAAAAAGGTCTCTCAAGTCCAGTGTCTTGCTCCAGTGATAGCAAAAAGGGTAACAGGAGACTGTTGTTCTAACTCTGCACTGCCTTTTCAGATCTTGTTTTTGTTTTCCTGCAAGGAGCAGGACTTTATTGGCTTGTTTCTGGGTGCACACATGAAGCCTTTCTTCAGTGCATGTTTCAGTAATGAGCCCCTGGATATCAGTAACATTGACACATTCATACAATATCCCGCTCCGTGATTTGCAGCGCTCCTACGGCTCCGCACTATTAATGAATGAGTGACTCTTTTCATTACCTTGCCATAGATCAAGTGTTGGCCTCTGATTTTGACAGATGATTCAAATACATCTGGGTTTCCTAACTCGAGACCACTCAGCTCCTCTAGCTAGTGCTAAATGATGTTGTTTGCTAGAGAAGAATAAACTATTTTGGAGGGACATACAAAAGGCACTTTGACTGCAGCAGAGGCTGGGAGAGAACATGGCTGTGCCTGAAAAGTGGGTCTCAATGGGGAAAAAATCTACTTGAATGATTTTTTTTCTGGGACTGTTGAGATTTTGTTGGGGAGCAGGCAACCTTTGCATGAAGAAAGTCAACAACGGTCCCATTTATAACCTGTGAGGACCATGAAAGTTTCATTTTCTGTGCACAGTGAAAGATCCCTCTATCTATAGGGATTCCCCTTGACATTATGTGACAAATACACCCCAATGCGATGCCAGCAGCTGCATTTTTCTTTGGTTTCTGACGTACCACATCCTAAATCTAATTGCTCTAATTTGTTAACATTATTTTATACTTGACAAATATCCTTTCTAAGGTTCTCACTGAGCCATGGCAACTCACTCGCCACCTTAATGTCTTTGCAAAACTAAGAGACCCCTGTTAAGTCTGCTCTGGTGCAGCAGACTGCTGTACCTACTTGGACTAGTGTACGTATTTGCTTAAAATAGGAATAGGATAAAATTCAGGAACAAACTCGAAGAGGAAAAAACACCTTTTGCATCCTCTAGAGGAGCCCTAGCCATAGAGCACAGAGGTGTGGTGCTGCACTGTATCTGACTCACTACTGCAATGCGGTTTAAATACTTTGCCCACACTGGAGCAGTAGTATTCAAAAGAGTTGAAATAGACCCTCGTCCCCCTGCATGGCCTGGAGAAGGCAGGCAGTGCCCCCAGAGATGGAACAAGGTATATTTGCACTCTCTAAGTCAAAGGACCATGGGTGTCTCAACTCCTGAAAAAGAGCTCAGGTGATGGACAAAGGATGGACAGCAAGGGGGAAGGGTGGCCATCCAAAGGACATGATCCCAGCTGTGCTTTGGGAGTCTGGTTTTAATGGGCATGAGGAGGATGTGGTTCTGCACAGCAGGAGGCACAGCTCCATCTCCCTGGGGAACCTCGAGCCAAGAGCCTTTTGCTGAACTAGTCTGGCACCCAGGGCCAGCTCCGGAACGGGCACAGAACAGAGGAGAGTATTGAGGTTACCAAAAAGTGGCAAATCTTAAAGCTGCACTTGGAATGTACATTATCTTCTGCTTCAACCTCTCCTTCCTCCAGCAGCACCCCCAGCACACTGTTACAGCACCTCTGGGCCCTGCCAAGGCTCTACCAGTGACACTCCTGTCTGGATACCTCCGGCTGTTTCGTTGCTTCAAGGACTGTGTATTGTGTATCATAGGAACAACCAAAGGAACTTTCAGCTCTTCATTTGCTGCTGGAATAGGGTGCCCACAATGAGGATGGTGTGCAACTCTCTGAGAGACCAAGCTAAAACTGACCTGGCATCTTTGTGCAGGCCTCAGCCCCTGCAGTGTCCAAAGCAGTGGCCTTTTGCAGCATCCCCTCTGCAGGATAAGAGGGCTGAGCTGTGGTGTTGCTCATTACCAGCTCCCTACTGGAGAACAGAGAGTCACAGAGCCATCAGGCTTTCCATTTGCTCTCAGTGTGAAGGCACCCTGATAGTCATTGCTTTTCTAGGATGGCTTTAGGCTGAGGAAGCAGCAGGTCAGATAAATGTATCTCGCAGTAAAGGATATCCTGCTCAGCCAAAAATAAAATCTGCAGGAATTCAAATGATCAGGAAAAGCTGGGCTTTGCAACACTAGAAACTTCATATGATGAAATCCTTATCTTATCCAGCTCTTACCATTGGCCTGAGAGATAACGCTTCAGCCTGGGAGCCTGGCAGGGCTCTTATCCAGCACTGAACAAGCTATAAGGGCTCTTGAACTACTAAAAGATTTTCAGGAAAGCCTCCAAGGTATTTGGATTTGAGGGGACGCAGAGGGAAATCTTAGGTACTTATGTAGTTACATGCCTGAGTAGCTCTAAAAATCCACAATTTAGTCTGCAGTTAGTAGAGAGCAGCCCAGGTCTCCATGTTGTCACCTGGATATTGGTCCCTGGCTGCACCTCAAATTCTGTGTCCAGTTTTGTGCCCTGCATGACAAGAAGGACATGGAGGTCCTGGAGAGAATGTCCAGAGTATGGAATGGAGCTGGAGCACCAGTTCTACGAGGAATGACTGAGGGATCTTGGGGTGTTCAGCCTGGAGAAAAGGAGGCTCATGGGGACCTTCTTACTGCCTACAACTCCCTGACAGGAGGTTCTAGTGAGGTGGGGGTTGGCCTCTTCCCCCAAGTGACAAGCAATGAGAAAAGAGGAGATGGCCTCAAATTGCACCAGGAGAGGTTTAGATTGTATATTAGGGAAAGTTTCTTCACTGAAAGGGTGAAACAGGCTCCCCGGGGAAGTGGTGGAATTGCCATCTGTGGAAGTGTTCAAAAAGTGTGTGTGGATGGGGCACTCGGGGGACATGGTTCGGTGGTGACCACACTGGTGCTCAGTTAATGTTTGGACTTGATGATGGTAGAACTCTTTTCCAACGTTAATGATTCTATGTTTCTATGATGCTTGGCCTTCACTACCCACGGCACAGCTTCCAACCCTGCTGAGAGAAGTATCTGTGCCTGGCTCAGGGCATTGGCTTGAGTTGTGGCTGAAAGCAAGAAAAAACCCACATGATAAGGATTTAGGTGTCTCCCTAGAGAAGAATAGTCTTTTCAAGATCAAAGGGGCATAAAATCCAAAAAGCAATAAAAATATTCACACCTTGGAGTCCAAACCCGCTCCCTCCAAGTGTCCACTAGAGGGTTTCTTGTACTTCCCACCAAAATGCCAGCACTGCCGGCTCTTGGAAGCAGATGGGGGGATTCCAGAGGCAGGATGGCAAGGATGGATGCAGGGACAGCCTGCACAGCAAAGGGACACCACAGTCTGTGCCCACACTGGCACCCTGAGGCAGGACTGGTGTGTGTAGGTGCACATCCATGCAGGCTTCCCTGCAAGTTCTGGCACGAGCAGGAGAAAGTGCAGCCCCATCTCTGGGGGCTTTATTAAAACCCACAGGAGAAGCGTGGCTTTTCCAGAGAAAGTGAGTGTACCCGACTATCAGATTCATTTGCCACCTCATTTAATGGTCAGTTCTCACAGTGAGTCTATGCAAACTCACCACCCCCATCCTGGCACCGCTTTTGCCTCTGTGTTTTGGCACAGTGATGAACCAAGCCTTCTGCTGCCCTTCTCTGGTTCTCCCTAAAATCTAGTCACACTCACAGCAGGAAGGAGGATGAAACTCGTCTCCAGATTTGCCATGAGACTCTGATATAGGAGGAAGAGGCAGAGGGAAGGGACAGCAAAATGGTGATTTTTTAGCTTAGAACAGTATTTATGAGATGTCATTAGCCAGATTAATTTCCTGCTGCTGCTGTACTCACAGGAACCAGTCATGCACGTTTCAATTACTTCCCCATGGTCATGAAGACCTGGCAGGTAGATGGATTGATATGAGAAACACTGCTTCAAAAAAACATCAGTGGATATTTTCCCAAGTGTTGCAAGTACAGGGTGGCAGAGTGCAGTACTGAAAGCTTTATTAGCTCCTGTGTACAAACCCATAGACTCTCTCCATCTGTCAGGAGTGTGAGCATTTTAATCTCCGAGCACTTGCGAAGCACGTCAGCATCACTTTTCCTTTTAACCATCAGAAGAACAGAGCTGGAAAGAGGTAAAATGTTTTCCTTCAGACCATCCAAAGGAATGAGGACAAAGGTGAAGAAGCCACTCACAAGTGCAAAACAAAAATCCTTCAATTAAATTACATCGTTTGAGTGTGTTTTTTCAAAATCATAATATAAAATTATAATATAAAACAAAAAAATATAATCCACAAAACATAATACAAAACAGAAAACCTCAAAAGATGGTAGAGGAATCTGAAAAAAAATAATCAACATTTCCTTAAAAAGTTAAGCAAAAGATTTTGATTTTTTAAAAAATTAACAGCAAAAGTGAATGCCCATTTTGTCCCAATACAACTCTGAGTTTTTCACGACAAAGCAATTTTGGTGGCAAATTGGCGTGGATCTGATGGCTAGCTGGGGGTCTTTGGCTGGTTGCTGTGCCTGTGCTGCTGAGCCCTGCTAACCCCCACTGGCTGGTGGCATGGAGAGGTGTGATCCCACCGCAGGGCCCTGTGTGTATGCCGGGAGAACTTTGCCTGTGGGACTCTGCATTATCATCAGGCTTGTTTGGGAAATGTCTCGCCGACACTGAAGGCGAGGGTCAGATTTTCAAAGCACATAGTGCTCATAATTGGAGCCAGATTTCTGGAGGAGCTCTGCTCCCATTTAAACCCCTAAAAAAGTGACTGGATTGTCTTTCCCAGCTGTTCCCCTGGCGGGAAATAAGAGCTGCCACAGGCTGACTCCACTCCTAGATAAATAATAATGAAAGAAAGTCATTATTGGGGATGAATTTGCAAATATTTAAAGTTTCAAAGCATGAATTTTGTTAATTAAATAATGCTAATAATGCAACATTGGTCTGACCTAAAGGTTAATGTAAAATCGCTGTCTTTGGTGAGAATCTCTCTCTTCACAAATTCCCTGAAGTAAATGAAACTTTTTCAGGTTTTATCTGGCTTTGAAAGCTGAACTGATTGAACTGAAACTTTCTATGGAGTTCATTCATCCCATTCTGTATGCTTTCAGGCAGGCGTGTAGCCATCAAGAAATAATACAGCCTGCACAGTTTATGGATTAAAAAGTTTACCTTTCTTAATAACTTCGTTCAATCCTCTTTCTTTTTTCTTACTTGTTTTACATGGGACAGTATTTGTTAAGGACAGCTATTTATAGGCAGGCCAAGTAAAGATTTTAGAAAACCTGGTTACTTGTGGAAAAAAAGAAATAAATGGAGCAGTCTCTCATTATGTAATGTAATCCAGTTTAAATAGTTTAAATGCTACCAATATAATTCTGTGGCTCTTGTTTAATTTATCTGGTTTTCACTGTATTCTCTTTTTCCCTCTCCAGACCTTTCCATATGCAGTGAGAGACACACATCACAGTGACGTGTGTTACGGAACCTTAGCTATAATATTAGAAAACTCCATTTAATTTGATTGTGGGTGTCACTGGGTTCAGAAATATTTATATGATTTTGTAGATGTTTCTAAGTCTAGGAGTGCAGTTTCCCTCAATTAAAATGATGAAAAAGCCTTTAAAAGGCAGGAGTAATGCTGTGCCTTTAGAGAGGGCTTTGGGAGCAAAAATCCCTGTTCTATCATGATCCCTGTTCTACCTTCTTGGGTAATTTCTGTGGGACAGGATTTTTAAAATGGAGACAAGGTGTCTATCCCTTCATAATCTTTTCAAAACCTGACCTGAGAGTTTGTGCCTCAATTTCTCACCTCTAATTCCTTATCAGAGAGCTGATGTGATGGGAAATGATTAGACAGTACAGTACTGGGAGAGATGTGTTTGCCCCTCCCCACAGGGCACAAGATAGGTCCCAGCACACACACCAGAAACACACCAGAGTTAGTGGGACAGCACCTACTCTGAGATGCTCCTGTTCTGCCCAAGAAGGTCAGTGATTGCTAAACTTGAATGTGAGCTCCCCGCTCACCTCTCCAGGCTGTGAAACGTTTGCTGTGGGATGTGTATCATGGTGAGAACGGGTTTTAAGTGACCTCTCCTGTGGCCATCGAGAATGAAGACGTTGCAGAATGAAACACAAAAATCAAGTCTCAAATGCGCAAGACTAACGAGAAAAGGAGCAGGTACTTAAACCTCTGCTTAAAATTTTTGGCTCCATCTCTAGTCTCTCTGCACTGTTGGGAAAGGTTGGAGAGTTTTGAACCACCTTGATTTTTGCCTTAGGAGGTTGCTGAGTGCTGGGCTAACACACATGCACAGCTTTTGACAGCCAAGCTGGTGCCTCTGGGCCGTGCTTCCCTGCTTTCAGCAAAGTATGAACTTCACTTCACTTCACTTCACTTCACTTAACTTTCAGACTTCTCGCCCTGGTCTTCTTGTGCATTTGTGGGCAGAAATGGTGTTTCCTGTCCATTAGAGTTTAAAATCAGTGAATTCCTCCATCCCTCTCCAAGTCTCTTGGAGACATTCCCGAGAAGAAGCAGCTTCTGATAGCCTGCAACCACACAGCCCTTATCACTTCTCTCCTTCAGCAGTCAGATTTCCTGCACTGCTTTGGTCTGGCAAGGCTCAGATCTGGTTCCAATATTGTAGGTCATGCTGAAAGCTTGATATCACAGGTCTGCAGTGGAATTGAAGACCACACTGTCTAATTGCAACCTTGTCCAACCACCAAATAACGTTCTGTGGAGCAAAAGCCTATCTTTAGTCCTTCCCAAAAAACATTGGGCCTTTGCCAGGAGGGAAAAATGCTGGGAACATAAACATAACTGAAGAACAAAAAATGGCAGGATTGAGAGGAGATATTTTCCAATAGACAGCCTGTAATTTGCCGTGGATGTGGTAATTTAGCCAAAATAATTGAATTCTATGTGTTTCCAAAGGGTGTCTGTCAGTGTTGGCACACTTGGGTCGGGTGGTTGGTAATGTGATATGGGATCTTTCGTCTCGGATTTGCTTCTCTGAGCACTACTCCAATCATTGTTGATCATAAACATCACCCAGTCATAGGCATCGTGCTTGTTCCCCCCGGATGGCTTTTTTGGTGGTGTCTGTGAAATCCATGAACATTTCTCACTTCCCAAGGAAAGGAGCACGCTCCCCACATCCAAGGACACCACTGCTGGCTGGTAATCTCATTGGACTGCAAGCTACCCATCTTCTCTTTGAGAGTCTTAGTCAAAATGTATGGCAGCCAGCTCACGTGTTCAAGGGCTTGAATAGCAACTTTCTGCTGAGTGGACAGACAGCTTCCCAACTGTTTCTTGAGGGAAAACAGGAAAGAAAGACATCACATAGTTTGAAAGTATTTTGTAGGTGGGAAAATGGAAAACAAGTCTGGAAGAAAGCTTCAGAAGGCATTTCATCTTTTCCTGCCCCAAGGAAAGATCAGTTAGTCCTGGCCAACTTCTTACAGAGATTTCTCTAATCTCTTTTTGAAAATGTCCTGAGATAGGCATTGCATGACTTGCCCAAACTCAGTCACTGGCCTTTCTCCTAATACCTGACTGGAATCTTTCTACTTGCAGGGTCAACCCTTCTCTTCTTGTGAGATATGGAGGATGGCTTATTGCTTTTCTCAAGGAGTGTTGTCTCAGTCAGAGGTCAACCAAATGATGGGAAATGACTTGCCATACTCTCTCTGTATGTAAAACATCTTCCTAGACAACATGTAGGGTTGGGATACTGCTATGAGCAAATGTAATCAGTATGGGAGTTCATCTATGTAAACTACATTAACTACTCCACTGGGTACTGAAAATCACAGATTTCATGGAGGTGGAGACTCTTTGATATACTTAACTTTTCCCTACAATCCTTCTCCAGATTATTTTCTTGGATTCACAGGTGATCTTGCCTAACTCACAAGGGCTTATGAACTTTCTGCCTCACTTGCTAAAGACCCCACATTTGTCTCTCAAATCCTTTCCTATAATTAAGCTAAACTAGATGGAAGAAGACAGAAACTGCTCCCAACCCCTGCCTAGTTTTGAAGTGTGTTGCTAAGTTTCCTGAAGACCTGAAAAAGTACTTTTGTGTCCACCAGTGTACCTGCTTTTCTTAAAAGTGTAGTCAATGGATAGATTGATCCTCTTCCAAATCCCCATTCCTCACAGAGGAGGCCTAAAGTCCATGGGACTTTAGTGGGTGGGATGTGCTGATGCCAAAGGTGTACCAGGAATCAAAGTCCAAGTTCAGGTGTGCAGGGAACACCTGCCTATGGCTTGGGCAGAGCCACTGATGCTGGGAGCTGCTTCAAGAAGGCTGAGAAGTGTGTGGGCAGAGAGAGTAGGCTGCCCAGAGGGCTTGCAGAGAGATGTGAGGCTGGAGATGAAGATGGATATGGAAAGAAAGGAAAGGTTGGATCAACAGAGAAATAAGAAGGCAGCAAAAAAAAGTCTATTTAAAAGAAAATAGTCCCATTCTTCCCTAAGAATGACTCTTCTTGTCCATCTGCTGCTGAGCTCTTTTTCGTACCCTTGCCCAGCCGAGGGCTGGGTCCCCATTAGGGTTTGGGTGCTTCTCTGCCCTTTCCAGGTCCTGTGCTGTGTCTCCCTCCCAATCCAGCATGGCTATGGATCTTGGCCTGAGAACCTCACAGGTGTTTAAATGAAAAATAAGAACTACCCTGCGGCTGGAAAAGCCCAAACTTGCCTCGCTGCTTTCCAGCTTTGCCGTGGAGTATTGCCACTCACCTTAAGTGACTTTCTGTGCTGTGGGCTAAAGGAGAACCAGGGCCAATCTCTCAGCCCAGTGCCGCTCTCAAAGATGTTATCTGCTTTTTTCTTGTCTCTGTTGGCTTGACCAAATGAAGTTCCCTGCATGCGTACAGCAATGCTGTGGGAGCAGACTCCATTGTTCTCTGGACTGAAACCTGCTGACTATTTAAATAAAACAACTCATTATCTGCCACTACCTCCTCCGTAACCTGAATTGCTATCAGAACATACTGTCCCCGCAATCACTTCCCTCCTGCTGGGACATCTTTTCCTGTGTTTACCCATGTCCTTTAAGTAATGCTTAGAGCCAAGTGACCATGCTGTGAGAGAAACACATATTTTAATGGTTTAGCTTCTGTAAAGCTTGGAGCATACAGCAGAAAGGAGAGGGATTGTTAAACCACAGGGATATGCCTACAGATCTTGATTTGAAACTATAAGGATGTTAAGCACAGTGAATTTGATAAGGGCACTCTCAAAGTGAGTAATTTTCCTTCCTTCTGTTTAGAGGAAGAGCTGCAGAGGCTGTGAGTGGGACAGTGGGTAGCAGGGTATCTGTGCAGCATCATCTGGGTGTGCAGTGAGGCCTTGAAATGCCTGAAAAGACCCCAATGTGGCATAGCCACAGACCTAGCCATAAGTCTGACAGCAGATCAGGGTATTCAGGGATAGTGAAATCCTGGGGTAGATTCTGATAGTGATGGATTCATTACCTTCATTTGTGACACACCGAAGATCTCTCTAAGCACCTCTATCACGTGTTACAATCTCGATGAAGAAAGATAATCTTCCTTTCTTTCTGACATCAACCTCTTTAACACACCACAAAAACCTTCTTTCCTCAAATTCTGCTAAGTGTCTGCAAATAGATACAGGGCAATAAGCTGTAAAAAACCTGTCTCATTAAGGCATATATACGAGGTTTTATATATGGGGACTTCTGCTAAACACTTTGCCTGAGCTCCATCTGTTTCTATGCACAGAACGACCTAGAAGTAACAGCCTCTGTCCTTGGAAATTCCCTGCATGGAAGAACAGGAGCAGGTGGTTTTGCACAGACACTGGATTTATGCAAACACACTTTGATCCTCATGCGAACACAAAATGAAAGCGTGGCAAAACACACTGCTTTTATTTCTCCATATTTAGAAGGGTGTGGGGGAAAGCAACAAAAACCTGTTCTTTTGGTGTTGGAAACTCAAACTTCTCTCACTGCACCGTGTATTGCAGTCACAGATTTTTGTGAAGGTGGGCAGTGGCCAGAGCAGTTCCTTGCTTCCCTTCAACTGAACCTGTAAGTACACAGGAGATTGTCCTTCAAAGCCAGCAGCAACGTAATGCTCATTAAAAGTTATGCCAGGCAGGGAGCTTAATATGACATGGATCACACAGTAAAACAGCAGTATGGGGAGGGTAAGTGACTATGTAAAATTAAAGCTGAAGCATAATTTATTCCTTTTCAGGAAAAGTAAGAAACTGCTGACTGTATAACGAGAAAACTAAACTGCATTGGGCCATGACTACATCAAGGGCTGTTACAGAGTTTTTGTTAATGATGGGTTATGACAGGAGCCATATGACAATCGCTACTGTTTGAAGAATTTGTTGAGGCAAACACACTTCGCCACGATGTTTGATAGCCATCATGCTGCAATTCCAAATGGGACTTGCTTTTGTCACTGTACTTTCCTCCTTTCCAGGGGACTATTTTTGTTTCACTTTCCAATTACAGAAATTCCATTCTGATCTTGGCTCTCCATCAGCCACACTGAAGGCTCTGGCCTTGAGGAACTGAGAAGTAACTCTATATCCTCTGAGGCTTCAGAGAGGAAATAGTCATAGATTTATTGGGCTTTAAGGCAGTTTGGGGAGGAAACCAGATGAAGGCATCCTGCATCCTGGCTTGGATTCACAGGAAACTCAGTATGTGTTATTACACATTAAATATGTCACTTAGAAAAATTATTTGAGAATAAAAGTAGGATGGATACTTGGAAAAAAGTTAATAACAAAATGCACTTTTATGTATACAATTCAGCATACAACATATCTAAGGGTGAAAAGTTCCTTTTTCATTTGCTGCCCACATGCACTTTTATTATGAAACAGCAATTGCGATTTGAAGTTGCTTATCAAGTTGTCCAGGCCAACTTTTTATGGAATCTCAAGTAAAGAGTAGGTGACCTTTAAATCAAGGAGTATTTCAGCATGACATGGTTGTGTTTCTACATTATATTTCAGTGAAAAAAAGTTGACTTTCCCAGTGATTTGGATCAGCATAGCACTGCCTATCCATGGCTGAAGCAAGGTACTGTAAATGACAGCGCACTATTGTGCAAGTGTCCAGTGTGAGGTCAGACACCACAGAAGCCAGGAATCCACCATGCTTGGAGGAAGAGCAGTTCCCTCTCATCTGGCTCATGCATTGATGGCCATGGTTTGTTGTGGTTCATCTGGTTTTCTTTAATTTTCCCCCGGTGAACTCATTGATAGCTGTTTAGGAAGAGTGTAAGAAGGTTTCAAGAGATATCCCAAAGGCAGATCTTCAGATCTTCCACCGTGTCACTGCTCACTGCAATGACTTTCATTGCTTCTCTTTTCCCTCATGGTTCAATAACAGATTGATCTACAGTGTTTGATCCATGTTGTCCCCTGAATGAGAGGGAAACTGTGCATGTAGGAGGAGCTAACCCCTTCTATAAAGAGCATTAACGACGTCTCTTTAGGATGTTTTACCTGCTTTCACAGCTCCTGCTTGCCTAGAGCTCTCTAACTCTCTTAGCTCCTGAAACGCAGTTTGCTGAATTCACTGGGGATTCAAATGAGAAGTGGAGGAAACCAGTATAAATCTTATGGAAAGGTGTGTATGAGGTTATTCCTGGCTTAACCAGGATAAGCAATATCACACACTCTTGTTTTTTAGCAGAAAAAGCAGAAGGGAATGGGAATAAGGAAGGAACACTTTGGGGTGAAGAGCACAGCTGCAGATAGGGAGAGGGTTCACAAGCATCGTGATACTCTTGCTCAGATGTGAAAATATCTCTCCACGTTTTGGAAAAAAAACCCTGTCGTGCCACAAAAAATGTGGCAGTGCTTACAGTTGAGCACTGCCTTTCCTGAGGTGCCTTCCAAGATAATCTCATGGCTTCCTGTCCGTCTATATCCATGTTGGTTCTTGTCCTGCTTATGTTATACATTTTTTAGAGGTGGGAACATTCTTTTAGTAATATGCTTGCAAAGTGTTTTGCACTTCAGGGCTTTCAAGGGGTCACTGCAACAGTAATATTATGTTCTGTTGGGACAACCTACCACGTTCCTGGTACAATCTGATGAGCCTGGAGAATGAGTGAAAGTCATTCTGCAGAAAATATATCATTTTACAGTTCCAGGATCCTGCAGGCCCCAGCATGACATTTCTACACCATTTGGAAATCTGTATGCTGAAGCTGTGCCTGTACCAGTAAAGGAAAAGACCCTGGGGATATCCCTTGCCCCAGGACCAGCTGCCTGCTGGGAATAGCTTCTGGAGTGCTCTACCTCCCCAGTCTTACTGGGGCATCACCTGGGAAAGTTGTAATTGGCATGGGGTGAAACTTCACAAAGGACCATTTTGGTGACTTTATGGGGTGAATGATTATGTTTCATTTAAACTACCAGTATGGGCATAGCCACGGGTCAGAGAGATAGTCCCTCTCTGCAGGATGGCATAAATGGAAAGGCACAGGACCCTACTTGCCACCACTTTTATACCTGTACCAACAGATTAAAAAATTTGATCATGCTGGGCACATCAGCCTTCCTGAGCGGTGAGGAATGTATTCACCTGCACATGAATTCAGTTACTTTCGGGTACCTCATTGACAGAACAACCAATGGAATTGCCTAATCAGTTGTGTCCTGTAAAACCCGTGTCATGTTTAACCACTGACTTCATTGCTTTTCCAATGTGCCTGAATGATTTTCCAAGTAACAGCTGTGTGAAGTCAATATAGCGGCGTATGAACCAATTCAGCAGCTACAAACAACACTGTATGTGTTACAATTTTCAGCCCTCACAGAGTATACAGCCCTAAATTCAGCTGGTGGCCTATTTTGGTATGTTGCTGTTTTTGCAATGCTGCTATAAATTTACAGAAATTTACGATTGGGGGACTAGAGGGAAGTTTTTATAAATATTCATTCACATTAAGTTTTTGAGAGTTTACTTTTTTTCATTAAATAGATGGTCTTCTTACAAGCCAGTCATTCAAAATCTAGATCAGTTTCTAGATATTCATGATCACTGGGTTTCTCCTGAATTCTATTCCCTGAGGATTTGTGGTTATGCCTGAAATTTTGACAGTGCTGAAATAATCTGCAGTGCATGAGGGGACTATAACATTGGATGCTATTAGTCTATTATGCCCACAGAGAATTTTGTGAATGAATTGGCCATATTCAGCAACAAAAACAAGAAGTAGAAAGCATATGCTAGTTTCCACCCATGAGAAAGAATTTTGTGGGAGACTAATGACTGGGGTCACTGGCAGCTTATGGGAAGGGATTTGGGATGAGCTGGTATTCTGAAGCTGATCTTTGTGACTGGGTACAATTTGTGCCCTTTATCTGTTTGTTCTGGGCATCTCTCAGTGACTGATACCCACTTATTTGGAAGGTATCTTCAAAAAAGTGCTTTGGGATGTGTAATCACAAGGTTATTTCTAGACATTGTTTTCCAGAGAGCATCGCTGCAGCTGGCATTGGCTGAGGCCTCATGCTACGTGGGGACACTGAGGGAGAAGAAATCAAAATACCAGACAATGCATTATGAGGTGCCTGTGGCCTGGTTCATCTAAGAAAATAATTTTATTAGACAGTATTTTGGGTAACAGTTCAAGCCCAGATGTCTCATTTCATACTTGCTAGAATAAGACACTTTGAAAGGCACTAGTTCCAGAAGACATTTAATTTGTATGACTGCCTTTCAGCCTTTTGAATTGTTTTCAACTTAATTCTTTATTTTGAGATGCATTTAGCCTTCAGATATATCAGCCTGGTTAAAAGCTGAACAGGAGCTTTTTTTCACTGACGTCAAAGTTTTCTCTCTCCCAAAGGTCAGGATTGGAGGTGGAAGGTATTTTTCCCTTGGTATGTATGTATTTTAGCCTAAAAAATGCCGGTCTGGATCAAGCAAAATCATTTACATCTTACATACTAGCAAAGAAAACTCCCCAAAAATTAACCTCTGAGTCTGCCTGACACAAACTTTTCCATTCAGGATCTTTGTTTTGGTCAGCAAACTTGGACTACACCATAATTAATGTCTTTCTACTGAGCTGCACAAATGTGGCTTCAACACGTGTCCTATGTTGGTGAAAAAGGCTGTGCTCCAACTTCCATGTTTTCTTGTGTGCTACCATGCATTCTGTTTCATTCCACGATGTACCTGTCACCGGCCTCATGACTTAGCTGAAAAAATAAATATTTCTCAAAAAAATCTGTCAGCGCTGCTAAAAGAGCAGCTTGTCACAGCAGGCTGAAACTGTCCTTTGGAAAAATTAGCTTCCCGTGGAAAATAAGCATCAACTTCCTATAAAATATACAGTCGTGGGACAAAACACTTCTTGGTTCAGACTTGTTTAGCCTGAGGTTATGGCAGTGTGTAGAAACCTCCAAGGACTGGTCTTTGCTCTGTATATCATGGTTGGGTTTAGTTAAATCAGTTATTTACAGGGTAGGCATTTTTCACCTATGCTTACATAGCTGAGACTGCAACTTCACATACTGCAGTTATTGAAAAAGCAGTGAAAAATGCTCTGACCACATTCAGCA
Organism: Struthidea cinerea; assembly: GCA_013397865.1. Lineage (NCBI taxonomy): Eukaryota > Metazoa > Chordata > Aves > Passeriformes > Corcoracidae > Struthidea > Struthidea cinerea. The sequence goes on along the minus strand of VZTI01001779.1, from coordinate 3,547 downwards.
GTCCTTTTCTATACGTTTACCAGCATCCAACAGAAACAGCTGTTTTTCACAGCTGGATCAGCATCCTATGCATTTTGTGAGGAAAATTGCTGGCCTTCCCTTGCCATGGAACAGGAGTGTTGCTGAGCCTGGCAACCTGAAGGACATTGCCCAGCATCCACAACACAAGTCACAGTTTCCCAGGAGCTGCCTCTGCCTCCAAACTGCAAATTACTGTGGCAGTTGCCGCAGACCATCAGCAGGGATTTCAAGAAACACAAAGAAGCAATATGGAGCATAAATGTAAAAAAAAGCAAACAAGGAACTACTGCACTGGAGACAGTGCAAAATGTTGCCTCAGCCTTCACATATCATAGCAACCCTGATATAGTCCTGGCCATGAGCAGCTTTCCACCTAAATGCTGGGCATGGCTTGGCAAGTCATGGGTTAGGAGTGCACCTCACACATTCCAGCAGCCAAGGAAAGCTCTGTCCTCAGACATGGACTAGAGCTCCTCCAGAGTGACTGTCCTCAAACGTGGAGCAGCGTGGATGTTGATTCCTTGGCACCAAATGGTCACATCCACTCCTTGCTGGGGCAAGAAAATTCTTAGTGCAAGCCTTAAAAGACTCAGCTGTCACTGGGGGACAGCCTGGCACAAGCCACCACTTCCTCCTCTGCCCCGACTTCTCTGCCTTATAAACATGGGTAATGGTGCTAATAGTCTTCTTTAAAATAGCTCAGGATTTTCTAATAATAGTAACAATTATTACAACCATGCCATCATTTTGATATAATTATTATTGTGCTAACATGGCTAGGAAATTGAAATTACTTTGTCTTATTTTAATTTCCTTCTTTTAAATTTTTTGTTACTCCCCATGCTTTAAGACAGAAAGCTGCTTGCTTTGAAATACCACTCTACATTTAAAAGAGGAAGAAAACACAACAAACCATAATCCAGCAACAATAGTCCACATCTTGCAAAAGTATAGTTTAAGTAAAAATATTTGCAGACAGAAAAAATTAAGTATTAAAAATGTGATCACTGACAGTAAGCATTAACTTATGTTTAAAGGATTTTAGTACTGCTTACTGGAAAATTTCAGATCTCTTTCTATATGAAGACATCAGGTTGTTGAAGCTTTTCATGGGAATTCTAAAAGTACCTACAAAGATGGAATTTTGGGTAAGTGGGGAAATGGTGAGATTTACCTATCCTGGAACATCATGAGAGACATACTTACCCCTCACACAGTAGCTCAGCAGTTTAAGCATCCATGTGAGATGTGGCAACCTGCATTCAAGTCTGCTTTGCCAAATTTAGACCAGGATCTTGATCCTGACCTTCCATCCCATGTTGACTGCTCTCTTTCTGGGTGTGGGAAGCAGTTTTGCTCTTGCTCAGTGAACATTGGGTCACCCATGTGACAAGAAGAATAGGTTCTTCACTTCTGGTGGGCTACCAGAAACCAGGCATTTAGGTGGAGATGGCTAGAAACACGGGGGATTAGTTTATACACACTTTGTACACTGGGAGAGTGGCAGAGTTTGTGTGCCGGGATCCTGCAGCCCATGACAACACTCCTGTGCCGGGCTAAGGTTTGTTCTGCAGATAAAGTGCTCTGAATGATCGCTTGTTCATCCTGATGTGGAGCATATTCTATTAAACGGCAAAATCTCGCTGGGACATAGAAATCTGCCTTGGTCAATGAGTCTCTCTAAGGCATAGAACCATAGAACCAGAATATCTTGAGCTGGAAGGTCCCATAAAAGATTATTGAGTCCAACCCCCTGACTCAACATACAAGATTGTCTTCAAACACCAGTTTGATCTTGGCACCACATTGAGTGAGAAGAAACTGAATGGTGTGTTCCCATGTGATCTCACGTATTTTCTACTGATTCACTACACACATAACATGAACCTTACTTCAGAAACTTGGTCCAGGCCCTCATGCTCACACCCTGATCATGCTAAAGGTCAGAACCTGAACGGCATAAATTTGCTTTTTTCCTAGCGTTCTAAAATGCCTGCTATAAAACATGGCAGAGGGAGTTACTGACAAATGACAAAACAGGTTAAAATAAAGTACAGGCTGAAATTTTAACATTTGAACAAACACATGTTAAGCCAAAACAAATGTTAATTGATGTCTAATTTCTCATGGTAGCTATCTGATGGATAGCTTATCTGGAAGCTGAAAATGAGAAGAGAAACTTGCTTTACACTGTTTGAAGGTGGCTTTGAAATTAATAGGATGCACAGTCCAGCCTGGAAAAATGGGAGATGGTGAAATGGCTTCACTTAGGGAAGACAGGGTTGGTTGGAGAAAGCACCAAACAGCCAAGTCTGTATCTGCAGACAGGGATGAGTTTGGCTTAGCTGGAGGAGTCTGGTGAGAGGCTGTGAATACCTGGGATGTGACTGCAGAAGAGATAAACTGCCTCTTGCTCCACATCTTCGGAGGATCACTGCCACCAGGAAAGACCAGGATGGTGAGAAGACCTTACAGGTCCTCTGAGCTAATGGCAGAGAGAGGTGACAGACACTTGAGTCTTCTCTACTTTGGACAAACAGCCGCTTCCATCTTCTCCCATCCTTCTGTGGCACAACAGGACAAACAGCAAGGAGAAGCATTACTGCACCAGCTGGATACTACTGCAGGAGATGGCATGGACAAGTCTATGGTCTTTCCAGGTAGTAGACTCATTTTTTTTAAAAAAGCCACACTACTAACAAAAGCAGCTTTACAAATTGGAGTTAAAGCTCCCTGGTGAGATCTAAAGGCTTCCTCCTAAATTCTGGGAAAGTTCACTCTGAGTTGCAGGCACAGTGACTCAGATTCACCTTTAGCAGTGAGACGAACTGTACTGCAATATTCTCCAACACATACTCTCAACACTGCTGCACAAATAAATCATCTTGATCCACCTCTAATTGAATGTATATTTTTCACGTTTTTGAAATGGTTCTAGTTTCATTCCATACATTTTTTGTTATAAACTCAGGCCAGTTGTGTATATCAAATTTTATATAAAATACTGAGTTGAACCTTTCTTTGGGCTCACAAAGCAAACCCCAGCATTGCAAGTTGGAGGAAACGGGTTTATTTGGTACTCCAGGAAAGTTGGCTCTAGGTTGCCATGATGGGAAACACAGAGAAAATTCCTTATCAGTGGCCAAAGACTTATTGCAGAGAGGATGTCTTTCTCTCTCTGTTTGTGGATATTGTGATACAAAACAAGGAGGTGAACCAAAGGCTAAGTAGGAGAATCGGCCTTGCAATGGCCTCGTCTCCAGCCTTGCTTCATCCTCCATTTCCCATAGGATAAATCCTCACATCTTACTACTGCTGTGCTCTTAGTGATAAGCAAGGACAGCTGTTCTGGAGACCTGTGAAGTAGCTTGAGGTACCCATGTGTGAAACAGTTAAAAAATGCCATCCTCATTGCTCTCATGCTGTATTTTCGTTCTGACTGTGGCACTGCTTTTCCATCTGGAGGAAGAAACTCCAATGTCATAACCCAGTTTTACATCAAAATAGTGTCTTGGTTTAAAAGACA
>VZTI01001776.1:5207-19665 GCA_013397865.1 Struthidea cinerea | reverse complement strand
TGGCAAAAAACCACTCAGATGGAGAACACAACATGAGCTGCCATCTCAGTTGGGACCTGAAGACTCTAGTCCTGCAGAAATGACTGCACCAAAGCCCGAAGGATGTTCACTGTAGCAGCACCTTCAGGTGAAGACAACATTCATCTCACCCACAAACTATAGCTTCTAGACAGCCCCCCACCGTGCACCCCTTCTGCATAGCAGTACATTTCATCCCCCAGCGGGACTTCAGAAGTGGTCACGGAGAAAGGTCACTTCAGTCACCAGAGGCAGAGGGACTAAGGGCCCGTTGGCAGGGTGTGGACTGAAGCTGCCTCTTCGCAGAGGATCTCCCCAGAGGTGCTGTCTGCAGTGGACCTAGTGGAGCTTCCCCATCTGTTTGCTGTAATTTTTTTTAAAGGATTCGGAGGTCTGACAAGCCTTGTGTACCACATCCTCTTTGTTCATGCACTGTGTCACGTGCGCCATCATACACAGCTGTACGGACCCGCTGCTGCTTCAAACCCCTGCCCCTCTCGCACTGCATCCCACCTCAAAATTTCAACCCTTGGAGTAAAACCCTGACCTGCCTGAAGCAGAACTCTTGTCACAGCACCAGAGCCGGGGAATGAAAAAGGAGTTCACCCGAAGTAATCTCACTCACAGGAACATCAGAGCTCTCCTTTCTCACCACCACTGAAAGGAAAAGCAGCCTCCAGTGAACACTCAGGGCTTCAGGGAACAGACTGCCTTCTCAAAGACCTAAAAAGACATTTCCTTTCCACAAAACCCAATAGCTCCGGTTCTCCACTGGCTCATCACCAATTTCAGCAGACAGCTGCTTTGCCTTCTTGGAGAAAACCATGCACAGAGGACCAACCAGATGATCCCACAATTTACCGCAGACACCTTCCCCTTGGAGCTATTTCTATGCTTGCAAAGGGCTTTTTGGCTTGCCCCAAGCAGAATGCAAAGGTGACTTTCTATAAGACACCGAAGAACAGCCAGAATTCTTCTGCCTTGGTTTTCTCCTGCCTTCCCATCCTCCACAATGAGGGGTGTTTGGAGCCATCCCTGGGGAGATGGGTGTCTTTGAAGGGGAGTGACAAGTGAGTCCCCACACAGGACGTGACCATGATTGGCATTTCCAAAGGTGGAGGAGTGTGCTGTGACTGCTCCCAGTGGCGTCTGGCAGAGCTGGTGACAAGCTGCTTGTCGTGTCACTCAGAGATGAGAGGCTGCGATGTCAAAAGGGACCCTCTGAACACCAATACCACAACACAAAAGCAGCAGTTCAAAGGCCCTCAGCTTCCCTCCTAGGGAGACAGCCTGGCTGGTTGACACTAATTTATTGTCAGATATATTTCTTTTTTTTTTTTTTAATTACCGTCAAAGGGGTTTGTGTTTGTATGCCTTTGGCTGCATTATATCTTACCTGGGCAGTAATGAGGGGGGGAAAAAAAAGAAAAAAAAAAAAAAAAAAAAAAGAAAAAAAAAAAGCTTGTAACAGAAAGTTTGGACCTTACGACTTGTTTACTCTCCTGGCAATGGGCCAGATTAATTCAGGGTGTAATTTCATGGGCTTCTGAATTTCATCAAGCAGAGAGGTTGACAGTATAAAACACTTGACAGCTATCAGTGAAGAGGTGATCCTAGGTCAGCCCTAACCTTCAATGCCTCGCAAGGCTCTTCCCTCTCTGCTCTACCCCAGCCCTGTCTGCTGAGGGATTTTTTATTGTCTTTGATGTTTTGCTCAGAATGACGGCACTGCAGGAACTTTGATGTGCATGCATTTACCTACAGGAGCAGGATGAGCTGAAAGACCAGTAAGGAATTACAGTGGTGGTCTTCAGGTGTCCCCCTGAAATGGGGTTTGTCATGGGGGTTGGTGATCTCAATCCACTTTTCTACTGAATCACTATTTACATTGCACTTTTGGCACCATCTCTGGGGACCTCAGAGGAAAGTCAAGTAGCATCTAAACTGCTGGTCTCAAATGCATGTCCAAGTTAGACCTGCAAAAATCAGGCAAAAGATGCATTGCTGGGGTGAAAAACTCCTACTGCATTTGACAAGCAGCTGGCCCACCCCAAGCTTTGGTGACTCCTCTGCTGCCAGCCCAAAGGAGACAAATAGTTGTTTGACTAGACTGTCTCTGCCTGTAATTTCTAAAGGGTTAATGGAGCTTCTTGGCTGAAAATTCAGTGCGATGTTACTGTTTATCCATACTATGGGTTTGTGTTTACACATAGTAAGGATCCTGGTAATATGTTTCCAGCTGCTGACCATCCTCCATAGCCAGTTATTAAAAATCAACTTCGCATAAACATGGCATTTCTTTTGCACAGCTCATCCATTTTTCCCTCACGCTCATGTTAAGAGGTCACCAAGCACTCTTTGTCACTTTCTTGTCCATTCCTATGAGAATGACTCCCCTACCATCAGCAGATGGTTATGTCCTGAGGCTGTGGCCAGGTGGTAAAGAGGGTGACAGCACAGAAGGTGGCATAAGAATTCTTTGTGTATGTACATTTTTTCTGTATTGCTTAGAAAGACGTTTTCTCCCCTGTACTGATCACTGATCTCCAGTTTGGTGATGGGTTTCAACAGCTGAGCTGCTGCCTCCTAAACTTTGCTGTGAGTCCACTGGGTGAGCACTGAATGGAGGAAGATTAATTAAAGTGATCTGAATGGTTCGTCTTTCCATCGGAAATGATTGTCTATATAGAGTAGTGTAGCAACATATCATTCACCTGGAAAGGTCACTTACGAAGAAATTGATTTCAGAAATTCAGTTTGATTACATCGCTGTAAAGTGTGACATTAAAATCCCAGCTGTTTGTGTCTCTGGTCTGAGATCAATGGAAAATGTGAGCTTGGATTTGCTTCTCATATTCTGTTTCTTCAAAGAAAAAGACAAAGAAAAAGAAGAAAGCATTTCCAATGGCATTAACTACCCAGAGTAAATTGTTACTTGACTCAGGTAGAAGGTTGGGTTTCTACTAAAAGAATACTGTCAAAAAGCTTAGATCCAACATTTATAATCAAGCTGAAGGAATTTCCTGATGACTGTAAGGAAAATGTTTTGCACCAAGATCCTCCCCTGACGTCCATCAGCGACAGCTAGCCTGTGACGACCAGGACAAAGCTGCCTATGACATCTCTGGGACTGGAATAGTTTAGAGAGGTGGGTAGGGTTTCCAGCATATCACTTATAAATATTTTAGGGAAGCATTCACAGACATTTCTCATTCTTTATATCCAGTATCAGTGTTATGATAGCTTCGAAGCCAAGTCCATTTCTAAATAAAGCCCCAGTGAAAGAATATTATTCCTTAACTGTTCAACAGCAATCTTCTGCTGGGAGAAGGCTGGACTCATCACAATCTTCTCTCCTCTTTCAAACCAGATGCAAAGCCCACTTCAGTTCACACGGAGAGGAACGTGAATTTCCAAACCCCCTCTCAGAAGGGCTCCTCTGTTGGGGTGCCTTCTAGGGCATCCTTTGGCAGTGCATCGGCTTGGTCCCTGTGGAGACCACCTCCTGTCACTCCATTACGTGCCCTCCAATGGGCAGATGAATCTCAATCGGAAGGTGGCTCCATGGGCAGCTCCCAGGTGTGACAACCCCTCCCCTGGAGTTTTTGTACCAACCCATGTTTCCAGAATGATCCCAGTTTCTGTGTTCCCCATTGGTTAATGTTCATTGTCTCCTCCCCAGTTCAAACCCCATTGGTTGTTTGTACCTTGGATCCTCCCCTTCATCCCTATCCCATTGGCTCCCAATGTATTCTCCTCCCCTTTTTCCTTCCCTTAAAACCGTCCAGCACTGCCCTTCTGGGGGATTCCCTCAGATCAGGGCGTCCAAGAAAGTTCCTTGTGGTCCTAAAGGATTTCCTCCTCTCTGCTTTCCTTTACTCCCGCTGGCCTCGAGGGAAAGGACACTGCCCCTCACGCTGACCACCTTGGGGAAAGCCAGCGCTAGCCTTCTAGCCTGCTTCCCTAGCAGTGCCTACCCCGCGCGGCGCAGAGCACCCCAGCGCTCCCGGATCCTGGCGCCTGCAGGCAAGGTGCCCGGCCGACCCTTGCGGGGTGGACGGAGCCCCTGAGGCGGACAGCCTCAGCCGCGGCACCGCTCCTCTTCCTGGCATCATCCCAGTAAACTGAGCTGGCCCCACCATACTGGCAACTAAAGCACAGCGAGCAGGAGGAAAGCCCAGACAAGTGCTGGAGATTCCCACCCACAAAACACAACCACCCAACGCTGCTTGTTGGGCACCAGGAGGTGCTCAGAGGAGCCCGCTCCTTTCCCCACCCTTCATTTCGGCTGGAGTGGGTTTGGGCTGCAAGAGACAGTTCCTACCTTGCCTGTTGTCTCCTCATGTACCAACCACGTATGTTTTCCGTGGCACACGATTTCACAACATCGGAGGCATGAGGGTTGCACAGAGTGAGAAATCCCTTGTGTGCAGGTTTGTTATCAGTTCAGCTACTGCTGACACTTGAATTTCACCTGCGAAGTCCAGAGCAAGGCCTGAATCGGGAAGGCCAAGGTGCTGAGACCACCTCATGCACCTCTCATTTGATTCAGCAAAACCAGGGAGAGACCGTTTTACTATGCTGCAACAGGGCAATAGCCCATAGAGAAAGCTCAGCTCTGGAGACTGTTTGCAGGGAAAAAGTTATAAAGTGGACCAAGGTCAAGGGTGAGTTGTGACAGAACAAGTGATAAGGGCTTTAAAATAAAAGGGAGTTGATTTAGATTAGGTAAAAGGAAGAGTATTTTTACAATGAGGTTGGTAGGACAGTGGAACAGGTTGCCCAGAGAAGCTGTGGCTGCCCCATTCCTGGAAGTGTTCAAGGCCAGGTTGCATGGGGCTTGGTCTACTGGATGGATCGAGAGATGATTTTTAGGGTCCCTTCCAATCTACACCGTTCTACGATTCTGAGAAGGTCAAGACAGAACCAGGGGGACATGACTAGGGATGAGAGCTGCACTCCTTGGAAAGCTGGGGATGGAAACCTGAGTAGACAACCTGGAGCTGGTATCCCCAAGTTCCTGCTGAACGTTTAATCGTGATCGTTTCACAGGGTGAATGCATTTTCTTGACGTTTATTATTCTGCTTTTGCCATGTAACCTGCTTCACTAAAAGCTTTAAATGAAACAACTGCCGTTAAAAAGCCATCAAACAGGATTTTATAGTTCTCCCTTTTGCTGCGAGGACCTAACAACTTATAAAAATTTATTTTGTGCTGTGCTCAGTTCCATTAAAAGGCTACTGGGGTTTATTTTTAGGTTTTATCTCAGCATTGAGCTACCTAGCTTGTAACAGACAAGGTTTTGTTTTGTCACCTCAAGGCCTAATCATAGTGGGATTTGCTGACATTAAAAGTCAGCAAATATATATCTACAGGCATCAGCTACGTAGAAGTGCTTGCAACTGACATGGGGTACACAAAGGGAAAGCAGATTGCACGCTGTCTACCCCTGCAAACACTGGGAAAGGAGCACTTATCTCACATCAACATCCTAATTTCCAGCACTTTGATAAGAACACTTTGAATTGCAAATATTGCAAAAATGTGTCATCTATCAGTTTTAATGAAAGGATCTTTGCCCACCGAATGCCGTGTGCTAAACCAGAGAGGCCTGAAGTCTTCTCCCGACTGGCCCCGAGAGGCTTTGAATGCTCCTTCAAAGCGGAGGCTCTTGTCAACGGCAGCCCAGATCACAGGGGTGAGGCACAGGGGCTGCCACTGCTGCTGGGGTGTGCGGCTGCAGCCCCAGCCCAACTTCTGCCAGCAAAGGCCATACTCGGGCTTTAAAGACATCCACAAAACACAGCGGAGGTGTCTGCAGCATGAGCAGACAGAACCCATCTGACTTCAGACCGGCTGGAGGGGAACAGTAAAGCAGAGGTGCTTCTGCAGGGCACAAAACGAGGGTACGCATCTCCGGACCGCAAAGGCCTCGTACGCGAGGGGGTTAAGGGGTAAAATGGAAGGCAAAAAACCAAATCCCTGGTGCTTTTCAGCATTAATATGTATTTTATACAAGTCTTCATTTTTGTAGGGAGAGAACCAATACAGGGTGTTCAGGTCCAGAGCTACCTGCCCTCCCCAGGGCTGCTGCCAGGGCACATTGCTGTAAAAATCTGCACAGTGATGACTGAAAAGTGGAGACAGTAGCAAAGCACGAGTTTCTAGACTGGCTGGGTCAGCTTGAAAACGTACTGCTCGTGAAGTGTACACGGGTGGTTCAAGGACTCATCGCTGACCGCAGGATGTCACAACACGCAGAGAAGAGATGGCCTTAATTAGCGCAGTGCCAGAGAAACGGCCGGGGCAGATGCAAGGGCAGCCTTGGGTTTGGGCAGGAAAGGCTTGTGGGAGAGGGTTTCTGAAGCAGCGCCACACACGTGCCCTCTCTCCCTTCTATGCTTCCTAAACGTGCACTACCGATCACTGCAGGAGATGATCCAGTCCGACCCAGGATGGCAGAATCATCTCTCCTGGATCATGACCACAGCTAGCAATGGTGCTTTTAGACACAAAACCTCATCCACAGCAAGAGCAGAATTCTGTCTTCAGTCTTGTTTGTCAAAACATGGTACTCTGCAAGCTTTTGTGTATTTTTCTAAATGCACACGTGGCCAGAATGATATACAACCCTGATACCATGGAAACCTTACTCAGATGTTTACTCCATGTAGGAATTATGCAAACAGAAAGGTCTGAAGTCATCTTCTCCTGCACATTCATCTGTCACCGAGGTATCCCCAGGCCCCCATGGCTACGGCCTAACACGGGGCTCTACAGTGATGCTCCATCTGCTGTGATCGAGGAACATCCACACTGCAGCAGTGGGAGCCCTCACCCTCCCCAGGAAAAGAAAGGCTTGTGTATTGAGTTCTGCCGGTTGGTTTTTGGGGTTTTTTTGAGTTTTGTTTTTTTTCTATGAAGGCGTGTTAATTTAAAAGATTAAAGCCACGTGCTAAAACCTCAGCTGACAGGTACAGCTCCCATCCCCCCTGCTCCTTTGACATGATCATGCAATGTTAACACCAGACATCAGTCCTAGAAGACTGTAAAAATTATCATCTCAGAGCTATTAATACAGCACAGTGGTTGGGGGGGGCTGTTTAAAGAGCATCTAGCATTAAACCTCTCGCTAGATATTAAGGGGATTTCTTAACCTCTAAAATGATAGTTATGTGCAAGAGGGGAGGAGGGAGTGGGCTTAATTAAAAATCCATACTTAGCTGGCGCAACAGTGTACTTAAGGGCTCTAGAAGAGGCCATTTAAACAGGTGAAATACTGCCCCAAATGCAGAGATGTCTCTTGGATAAAGAGGCCCTTTGTATCTTTGATGTCCTGTAAGTGCCATTCTCTTTAATTTTCTCTTTCCTAACAGCCATAAAGGATATTTTAAATGCATGAGGGACACTCAAGCCACAGGGCTATGGCACAGGGGTCCAGAGCAGTGAAACATTCCTGGAATGGACCTTGACGAGGGCAGCGGCCATGCAAAAGTCAAAAGAGCCCGTAGATACTCTGGAAGGGATGAATTTCTAAACGGCCTTTGGACACCACCAGTGAGACCACAGATAAGGATCCTCTTTTCCTGCAAAGGATGTGCAAAAAAATGATCCGTGTGAAAAGGCAACTCCCATCTCGACTGTCTTGCGGTGCGAAGGTATATATGGTGTAGGGAAGGCCTTCCCATATAGCTGTGGCTCTTCTGAGGCAGTGCAGAGTCTGCTGGCAGCGGAGCAACATCAGATGGGGAAAAGTCCCAGTTTGGGCTGGTTTAGAAGTTAGCTTTTCTCAAGTGCAGTCCCCAGGTGTAATAACACACTCCCTCTCCCCTGCCTCAGCAAAACAGGCAAAAGCAACGAACCTACCAAAGCCTGATTTAAGTGTTTAATTAAAGGTTTGAGCAAATGCAATTTTCTTGTTATTGCAGCAGACAAAGCGTGCACTAATCAGAGTTCCCAGCACAGACCTGAGCTGGAATCCCTCCCCTGCACCAGGAGCCCTGCCAGCACAGTGCTCTTAGGTAGGACAGGCATTTCATGCTCTTTGCTGACATAACAGCACCAGCAATCTAGGCCAGGCTTATCTATAAGGTTTAGTGGTAGCTGAATATACTCATACACAAGAAAACACTGCAACACCACTACTTACCCGACATGCACAGTCCCAACATATGACAGCATAAACTGTAGGGTCAAATATAGCTTCTCAGCCAAACTTGGATACAGCAGTTTATATCAGGAGAAGGTTTCATGCCTCCTACTCTGATAGAGGTGCTAGTGTGTGTATGACCCAGCTTACAAAGGAATTCCACTCATTCGTTTGTTCTTTGGAAGTGGGTATAACCAGCCCATAAATTATGCACAGCTTCTAAAAGAGTTTGGTCTGAACGAAGAGGGAACACATTCAAAATGGAAGCTGATGACTTCACCAGCTTCAAAAAATGGGACTAATTACAAGAAACAATAAACAGCATAGTTCACACGAGAGTGCAGGATGGGAGCCTGCAAATCCAGAAGCAGTCTCCCAGACAAACACTGCCTTCCTCCCCCTCAGATACTGGGCAAAGCTGGTAAACTGTAGTGTTGAGATTTCTTTTAGTCCAAAGAAAATCAGGTCAAGGCCTCATTTGCATGGTGATTATTCACGTAGACAGATGTCTTCATTAACATTGCATGCCCACACAACCCTGGGCCCCAGAGGCCGGACTACAGCTGTACCGAGGAAGAAGCCGGCACCTAGTCTGACCTGTACCAGCACAACATCAAGAGGTCTTTAGTAGTCCAGAAGAGAAGACACAGGTAAAACTGGCAGTAAGAGAGCAGCGTGTACTCACACCGGTTTTCAAATGCACATCAGTGCAGGAAAGAGGAGGGTTAGGGTGGGCTCTCCACCACCCGCTGCCACCAGTCATTTATGTAGGTGCAGAAAAATCTGATCAAAAGACACCCGCTTTGCCTTGTGTGAGTGTGTTTTGAAGGGTTTCTGCTGATAACGTTGAACGTAGCTCCATAAACAGAGGAACAATTCACGAGAAGTGCCTGATTTTAGAAGCAAAAGGTAAGAGCAGGAATTAGGCTTCTGGGGCGCAAGGGGAGTCATGAAACCTGGATCCCATTCCTGCCCTGTTTATTACCTTTCAGGAGGATCTTGAGCAGATGTTTTAACCTCTGTATCCTATAAACTGGGGTACTGACGATGAGGTCATAGCCTGGAGGTGCTCAGAGACTGCGAGGGTGAAAGGCTTGGGAGCTGGGGAGAGGTTTTCTCATTACCTCCACCTCAACGACATATCGTAAAGCAGTCATTCACACTCATTCTTCAGAGACTACTCTGGCATCACTTGCAAGTCATCGCTCTCGCCCTTCCCTCACAGATCCCACCAAGGGCTACCAGCGGGCACCTTCGCAAGGCGCTGTTGAACCTCGCTGAAGCTGAGAGCTTTGCAATGCATAGCCTGGCCATGGAAATAATACGAGGAGCAGCAGGGGAAATGCCACCGGACAAAATACTGCGTGTGTCAAGGTATTCGAAATCCCAGCAGAAAAAAGTCCTCGTGGTTTAATACAGAAGGTCAGACAGAAGTTATGTTTGTGTTTTTCATCATGATTGGATTATAAATATAGTCATCAGAGGCTCAGGACACGGGGAGCTCTAGACTGCGCTGGGACGTGTCACTTCTGACACGGGCAGGCGATGCCTTCATAAACCTGGCCCCGTTCTCACCAGCCGTGGCAGGAGAGCAGCGGGAGCAGGTGGAGGATAAAAGGCAGGAGCTTGCAGGGGAGGCAAGGGGCACAAAGCAATTACGAAGCTATATATCTTTGGCTCTACTGTGCGTTTTACTCCGGTAGCTCGACAAACTTAGAATCTATCGTTAAGCTGCACCCATGCCAGAAAAGGGGGAAGAGCTGCCAGCTTAAGCAGTTTCGTGAGGTCACGATGCAGCCAATACATCTCTGACGTGCGCAGAATACATCTGCTCCCTGCAGCCCACAAACCTGTTTTGTCTGCTCAACAACTCTGGAAAAGATTTTCAAAAGTATTTAGAGGATTTATGGCTACCAGCTCCTTCGAAATGAACTCTCTGCCCGCAGATGTAGGGCAGGTTGTTGTGTTCTGCCAAAGGCATCAGCACATTGCGGAGTTCGTGCTGATCGGTCGACAGGATTTATGCTCCTAAAGCTCTTGGGTGCATATAAATCTTCTGCAGGGTGAGCCCTGATCTTCTAGTGAGATCCATGTTGAGGAGTCAAGAGTCTAAGGCAGTAGAACTTTCCATCACATGGACAGTCTTCCATTAGCTCAAAATTGGTGTTGAGAAGCAGATTCATGTAATAGGAACCATAAACAGCATGAATTGCTATCAAGCTTGTAATCAGGATATAGTGTTTAAGGGACTTGTAAGGAATATCTGACTTACTAATAGCCATATCATGAGTGATCTGTTTTCTCCTTTCAGTTTACCACCCATCACCACTCACCCTTTTCCTAGGAAGAATGCTGCAGTTCCAACAGAAGGACCCAAAGTGGTGGAGAGATTAGATGGAGGGATAGGCATTGGATTAATTACCAGTTGGATTAATTGGTTATTAATTTAACAGGTGACTTCTGGAAGAGAGAGGTGGGCTGGATACTCTCCCCCATCCTCCCGTTACAGGGATGCACAAAGCTCAGAAATGGAGACCCAAGCAGCTGGTCCCTGCGGTCAGCACACACAGCAGTCTCCAGCCACCCAGCTGTGTGACAGCGGAGCTATGAACTGGACAGTATATGGCTCTGTCCCCTACCCATCTTACCCTTGTCGACTACAGAGAAGCGAGGGCTGAAGCGTGTTGCCCTATCCTAGCGGAGATCTGGTACAAAAATATCTTTGCCAAAAAGAAACGTACATTTTCTGCTATTACTCCCTGCTGGCACTTGTTCCTGTGTGCTGACTAACAATTAGAAAGCAGAAGCTTGAGGAGAAGTCAGAAAAAAGAAAATTGACAGTATCCCCTCAGTATGGGAAGAAGTTTCTTGCGCTCACACAAAACTTAAAGCTTAATCCCTTGCTCGTTTATTGAACGGGGATACGCATCCTTAATTAGTTCTGTCGCTCCTCGTGAGAAATGAAATTAATTCCTCTCCTGCTGTCATTATAAGAATATTCTATAAAAAGGTGATCAATTTTTATTTAAACTAACGTAGAAGATTTCAGAGTAGCCCAAAAATCTTGATTCACGGTAAGTTCTACTTGCAAACCAACAACCGAATCTCAAGCCAGCAGCTCAGAGACTCAAGGACACCAAACACCCAGAGACACGTGATTGTACGCGGAGATATCGGTAAAACCAGTGAAGCCACTACAGAGCCAGAGAGCACAATCAGGTGCTGAATGCCCTCTTGACTTCCACAATATTGTGTGATTATATTGCTACGAGGCAAGAATTCCCAGTCGTTGGCAACTTGGAAAGCGCTTAAGGTGATGATATTGCTCTGCCTGGGTGGGCTGTGCCTGAAGGTAATCTTTCAAAAGCAGCTGCTTTAAGTGTTAGTTAAATGGTACCCAGGGATTCGTTTGACAGAGGTGTCATGTTTAATCTTATGCACGTATCAATAAAACTGGTACCGTACGTGCAGGATGGCTGGCAACACTGAACCTCCGAGACAATCAATATTTCCAGTAACGGACTCATCTCTCTGCTCAAACCCACTGCAGGCTCCCAACCTCTTCTTTCCAAGCTACTGTTCAAACATTTCTTCTCTGGAGAACACACTGCAGGCACCTCAGTATCACAGTTTGGCTTTTCTTTGTACGTGCACTTCCCCCAAATATACATTTACTTACACGGAGCAGGGAAGTGGTGGTGGTCAAGGTTTAAGTACGTGCTGTTTCTACAGTGTGTCTATCCGATGCTTTTCAGGAGATGCTCTCAGAGCACTTTGCAACCGGCTCCATCGTGGCAGTCATAGGAAGGCTAATCCTAGGTGAGAGAGCGAAAATCACTACCCCAAGCATGTTGAGGACAGCCAGAGTCAGCCTGGATATCCCAACGCTCTGCATATGGCAGTGCCAGTTCCTCCAAAAGCCTGAGCATTTGCAACTCCCTGACCACTCGGACACACGCCGTGTTCAGAAATAAGAGCTGGAATTTGTTAGCTTATGTCCCGCCTCGAACAGCTTTCCCCAGGATAGTGTTCTGCTGCTTGCAGAAGGACTTTGGTGGCATTTAAAAATTTTTTAATACAGCAGTTACACGTATTTCTAAAACTCACTCTAATACCTGGACTTGGGAAAACAGTCCCTTTCTAATTGATCACACATCAGCCTGCTCCCTTCACTTCTGGAAAGGGGTCTGGGACGAGCGGTGACAGGGAAAGCCCAGGAAACACAAACACACAGAATCATAAAGGCTAGAGAAGACCTCCGAGACCGAGTCCAACCTGTGACCGATTCCCACCCTGTCAACCGGACCACAGTGAGTTGAGTGCCACCTCCGGTCGTTCCTTGGACACTTCCAGGGATGGGGGACTCCACCACCTCCCCAGGCAGCCCAGTGCAATGCTTAACAAACCTTTCGGTGAAGGAATTCTTCCCGATGTCCAGCCTGAACCTCCCATGGCACAGTTTACGGCTGTGTCCTGTCCTGTTGTGAAAATCATCCCCCCATCTTCCCTTTGGATACCATTGGGACAATAACAAACGTCACTTTTCTTCTGACATACTCATTAAAAATTAGGTTTAGCAACTCTGAGAACCTGTTCTAGTGCAGCACTGACTAGACCAGTAAAGCCTCTCATCAAGGAGATCAGCATGGCCTGAATAAGTCCAGCCAAAAATAGCAGGCATGCTAATGGCAGTGCATTGACAGAGCCCTATGTGAGAAGTTAGCATAAAATCCTTTTTTTTTTTTTTTTCCCAGCTGAGACTGCTTCTCATTTAGGTGAGTAGCAAAATTTACAGCTTAAAAATACACTTTATAAGGTTATTCACCTTGGCCCTGCGTTTGTTTCGCTTGGAGCGTGGGGCACTCATTTCACGGCAGGGAAACATCTGGGCAGAAGAAGAGGCGCTGGTAGAAGTGTGCTCGGATGGGATTCATCTCTGGACAAGTCACCTGATAAACCCAATCCCTAACTTAGCACTAGAGACAGATTTAACACTCCCAAATGAAATGTTAATGCAGAAACAATCCTCTGTAACATCCGCATCGTAAATAATTTACTTTCCTTCCAAGCACTGAGGAAGATTAATGAACAGTTTTTTGAAAAAAAAAAAAAAATAAAGTTAAAACATTTGCAGGCTCCGGTGTCATTGCAATAACAGGCAGCGCGTGTAAACACTGCAAGGACGGTATTCATTTAGGAGCGGCTGGGAGACCACACAGTGCACGAGAGGCAGAGGCAGCGATGAACAGAGCTGCCCTTTCTATTAAGGGGCCACTTCGAGTTTCCATTTGGAGCCGGTGGAGGCGGGGGACTCACACGCCGGGTTCAAGGCACCCGTTATTTGTTATTATGAGCTTTCCAAAATGAAGAGATTAAAATAAGTCCAAAGTGTTTCGCTGACAAATGTTAAACGTCACCCACAAGATTTATAGCACTTCTGTTCCCCCTCCAAAAGCTTTTAGTTCAGTGGCAGAGGTTACCGAGGGCTTGTCCACTGGCTGCCGGCTTTATAGTTTTAGCACCGGCCGGAGAGCAATCCAAAGTTTCAATAATGAGTAATAGCACTTTCAGCTCACCATCATCATTTGTCCTACATCCATTATTGTCCTAAGAGACAAATCTCACTGATGCAAATGGAGCTGGCAGCTGGTGAGTCAGGCGTTTCACACCTCCGCAGCTGCCGGGCTGCGCTGGTAGCGGCTCCGCTCCCCAGACGGGGGAGGAGCGGAGACAGAGCCCAGGTGATGTCCTCACTGACACGAATGCTCTGGGAAGCTTGGAAGAGATGGCATTCCTTAAATACGGTGCTCTGCAAAGCGTTACTTTGGGAGCGTTTCTGCCCTACCTTTGAGATCACTGTGCCACGTTGCAGTGGGAGGGGTTGCTCTCTCCTTCTGTGTGTTACTGCAATGCCTCAAAATAGCTTTGTCTCCTCTTTCCCTCCTTTCTGTCCCATCTCACCCGTCCTTCTCCCTGCTCTTCTCCCCTCCTTTCAGGGAACAGAAAGGATCAGACCAGCGGGAGCCCATTCACAAGGAGCGTGCTTAAGAAACTGGGCATCCATGCTCAGGTCTGCTCCCAGGGCTGGACAGAGCTGGTAGGATTGAGACGTGGGAGGAGGGCTCCTGACACACAAAGCTGACACCCATCACGCCCAGATTCAGCCCCTGCAAAGCCACAAAGCCAGAGGTGTCCTACAGCCTCGATTGGGGCTGTAGCCTCCCTATTCCCCCTAAGCCCACACACGCTGTAATGGCCTTCACCAATCACAGCCCTCAAGTTTTACCTTG